>CM068756.1:9121396-9131396 GCA_035084275.1 Hydrolagus colliei
TAGAGATACGGGGATGGGAGGCACATCGAGTGAGGCGAGGAATGCAAAGCCAAGAACACAAGCTGGAAGTATGATAATGTTTGAAAGCAAAGAGAACTAGAAAAACGTAGACTTTAAGGACAAGAAAGGAACTGCCTGAAAGACCGAGATAAAAAAAAAGACAGCAGATCACAGGGAAAAGAAATAGAGAAAGAAGAGAGGGAGAGGGAATAGAGAGGGGGTGAGAGAGGGGGAGCATGAGATACGATGGGAGGAAAAAAGACGGGAAACCTTTTTCCCCCCCCCGAAGAAAAAGTGAGTGATTCGGAACAAATGTGTGAAGAATCTGTGAGTGGAAACAGGAAGCGCTAAACCCGGGGTAAAGGGGAGAAGCGGAAAAGTGAAACAATGGGAAACGAATGAAGCCGGGGAAGAAATTGAACAAAGCAAAAAAAAGAGAGAGAGAGAAAGAAAGAGAGAGAGAAAGAGAGAGAGAAAGAGAGGCGGAAAGAGAAAGTCTTGGAATTCAAGTGGAGCGACCAAAATAAATAAAGAAAGAAATAAAGAAAGAAATAAAGAACAGTAAGGATGGAGGTCACAGCACTAAACGTTCAGACAACTGCTTCTCTATAGATTCTATATTGTTGCACTAATGTGTGGTGCCCCGTGTCACTGCGCGTACTTCATATCACAGTGTGAGTCAGTAATGTCGAGGTTTGTTACTTTGAAAAAAAAACAAAAGACACGTGGGCTGCGGCTGGATTTTTTTTGGGGGAATAATAAAACAAAAAAGGGGTGGGGGGGGGGGGAATTAACAAAAAAAACCAATACGTTTCAACCGAGAAAGATTTTCTCCTCTTGTCGATTAACATCTGTGAGCACCTGTACAACACTGCAGACCAGCCCAGCGCTTAACAAGCAATTCATTAAAGGGGCAGCGCAGACCAGAGAGGGAGAAAAATCAATTAGTCGAGTGGATAATCCTACCTCCCGGTTTAGGAAACATACGGTACTAAAACACACTTTTATTACCATTAACCCCTGGAAGCCCGGAGAGTTGCCCCCAAATTGCTTGATGTTATGGAAATAGTAATTATGACTTTTGCATCATCAAAACCCGAGGCGCGCACATAGGAAGCTGACGCGTTCGTCTAAATGCCTGTGATATCTTCTCGTGCCAACTGGGTGTATATCTCTCTTCTCTCTGTCATTGATAAAGTCGTTCTGCTGCGGGGATCAATGTTTTTCACGGGAGGAGGGAGGAAAGGGGGCTGGTGTGTGTGTGTGTGTGTGTGGTGGGGGGAGGTGGGTCGTATCAGCTTCTCATTATAATGGAGTCATCAAACCCTAGGCACGATTGATTAGTTATTATAGTATTTCAAAGTCAAGCCAAATTAAACGCAGTTATTTGTAGCAGAATGTTGCATATAAATAGATATAAATACATATGTATATATAGTGTGTGTATAAAGTCGAGGATTGGGATTTTATAATGACCCTTTTCATTGTAAAACAAAAAAAGGAAGGAAGTTGACTAAGAGGGGAGGGGAGCGGAGAGGAGGGGGATGAAGCTGTCTGTGCTGGCGGTCCTGGCTGGGACAGATGCCCGCTCTGAGGCACTCGGACCCCGGCTATGACACGTGCCGCATCCCCGGGCGGTGTCAGGGACCCGCTGGCCAGCCCTGATTTATTACTCCTCTTTAACACTCGTTATACTCCTTTTACACTCGTGGACCTCTACAGGGGCAACGTGTAAGAGAGAAGTCGTGGCTGAAGGAAGTGCTGTATAAAGTATATATATATATTTTAAACTTCCTTAATCTCAAACCGATTATCTTTCTGTGTGTGTGTGTTTGTGGGGAGAGAGAGTTAATCCAGTGACAGTAAAATGCTTCACAGAACTTCAACGGTGAACTGCAAGCAGACTCATCCCCCCCTCCACTCTCTCTCTCTCTCTCTTTCTCTCTGTGGCGATCAGAGAGCCACGATCCAGTTTTAATTTAAAGCACATTACATGTAATGTGCTTTAAATGTAAGATGCCTTTACTGAGAATCCCAGAGGGGGGGGGGGGGGGGTGGGGGGGGGGGGATTGCAATATTATGGGATCATTTAAAACACGAGACCCTTCATATCTGTAAGGTTCCTGATCTGCCAACGCAGAATCCTTTAGGATTGGTTTGCAACAAACCTATAGGAATCCAAACGCTATCCTAAATATACCTTACACCTCCTAGTTAGCTACCAGCCTCAGTGTCAGCTCATCTGAACAAACCGTGAAACTTGTTGGAAACTAATCCTGATCCGAAATGTCTTTTTTTTTTCCTTTGAAAAAGCAAACAAATCAAGTGAAACGCCGAATTCATTCTTTCCAACAGTCGCGTTCCAAAATGTATCGTTTTGTCGAAGCAGAGAGAGAGAGAGAGAGAGAGAGAGAGAAAAAAAATATTCTTCTTCTTGTAAAATCGTATCCAACGCGGCGCCCCGCTCGGACATCCTCTAAACCGAACGAGAAATATGCGAGTGCAAGTCGAGCCGGAGGAAAGTCGGGGAGAAAATAGATCAAAGTGGCGTCAAAATACAGCCGACACCGGTCGAGTTACCCGTTCGGAGCTTTCCATAATTCCGGGGCGACAGATAACAAGATTCACATTCCTTATCGCATGTGGTATCAATCTTTTAGCAGCTCTCTGATCAAAATCTGTTAATTGCACTGACATCTGATTTGGAAAAGAAAACACAATTAACGACCCCCGAAGGCTTGGAGCCACCTATTGAATCCTGGGGGGCGGGGGGGGGGGGGGGGGGGGGGGTTATGTGTGTGTGTGTGAGAGAGAGAGAGAGAGTCTGCCGACACCAACTTCCACTCTTCACTGCTCGCAAACATAAAAGTTTTATTTGCAAATTCTTGCGGGAGAGAGACGTTAATAAAACCCGGGATGTTTGGGGAGCTTGGGGGGGGGGTTGGGGGGTTGGGGGGTCAGCGCACGTCTCTTCAGATCCCCATCTTAAATTTCATTACGGCGAGAAGATGACATTTTAACGTCAGGGGGATTGGGAATTAGTTACCGCTGTCTCATTGTAAAAATTGAAAAAAGCTAAAATGAGGAATTATGTATATATATATATATATTATATATATAGATTGTACGTTTGGGGGAAATCTCGAATAAAGAATAATCATTGCCTTTCCTATCAACAGTAGAACAAAGGTTGATTTCGCAGGCGTCAAAGGTGAATTTGATTCGTTTTTTAAAAAATACTTATTTCAAATGTTTCCGAAGCAGAAAAGCAACCTCATTCCCTCCCCTCATTCCCTCCCCTCATTCCCTCCCCTCATTCTTTCCCCTCCCTGTCCTCCTCCCAAGTAAATGCTCTTCACACGTAATAACCAGCTGGCCCCCAAATTGATGTTTTCGCCGAGCTCCGCCGGTGTAAACCAGGCATTATATGGATCCGCTGGCACTTCGTGATGTTTACAGAGAAATTGCGTTTAATTACCGGTGCCTCAAATGAGCAACAATCTAGTTTGAAGAGTCGCATTATCGTGGCCGCCTCCGAATGACAGCGAGTGAGAGACACACTTGACAATTTGGCAAACAGTGGTTATCATGCGCTGCGTTACGCAGGGAGGGTCTCTGGATGATGACATTTCCTAGACCCTCTCGATTGGTTTCGTTCTTCCATTTCACCTCTGTGTGTGTGTGTGTGTGTGTTTTGGAGAAGGGGAGGCGGGGGTGGAGTGAGGGGGGAGGGAGAGAGGATTATTTCCATTTCGGGCTCATGAGGAGACTTCATTAAGAATTGCCCCCCCCCCCCCCCCCCTCTCCCCATCCCCTTTCAGATTCTCAATGTGAAAACACAGAGGCTAATTCTTAATAGTGTGGAACTAAGTCAATGGGATCCCGCCAGTACACTGCTCTGTGAGTTTGGCAATGTTATTTTCTGGGATAATAAGGTACAATCGAATAGAGATTCTCAATGTCCTGTATCTGTGACTTGCTTCACACCAGCGAAGGGAGTGTGTGTGTGTGTGTATGGGAGGGGGTGTGGGTGGGGAGATTAGGGGCTGTGGGTGGGGAGATTAAAAATAGCCAGGTGTGGTATACACATTACCATTGGGCCTCTACCATACACCCCCTCCCCCCCCCCCCCCACACACACACACAAACACTTTCTCCCCCAAACTTATGCATAACTTTATCTCAAATCCAGTTGTTGTGCAGCCTGATGCTGTTATTGATGCCAGGCAATTAATGCTTTAATTTCATAGAGGTGGAACATGGCAAATACGTTTGCTAAAGCCACAGGTCCCAGGGTAAGGCGCTGGTTAGTTTGCTAAGACATTTCTCTGCATGGTACCATTGCTATACAGTCGTGACTTTAGAGTCCAAGTAGGAATCACCTCCACAAACGACCATTTTGAAATGACCATCGATGTACAAGCCTAGTAATGTAACTGCACAGCCTTGGAATAGTTACACTGGCGAAGCAGATGTTGCCCCCGTTAGCAAAATGTTATGTTTGCAGTCTAAGCCACCAGTTTGCTTAACTAGTTGTTCGAAACATATCGTTGGGGCTGGACAAACAAAGCCTGCAGTCGTTTCTGTTTGTCAATTAAGACCTGGGGGTTGGAGATTGGCTCACAAGGCTGGCTGGTTAAAGGGAAGATTGTGAGGTGAATGTTAAAAGGGACCCATAAATAATGATTTTGTGGTTAAATTCTCCAGTTGGTGTAGTAATTGATTGGGAAGATCTCAGGGCTCCTGTGGGCTGGCTTGCTATTGCTGCTGTTATTAGGTCGGTCGCCCGACAAGTCTTTAGTAAATATTGTGCCGTCCATTCCTATGGGGCTCCGAGTGTTTTATTGGAGGCTTTCCTCTGATTATTTTACTGTTATTTACACTAAACGTTACTCACTGAAACGGGGGCAGTGCTGCTTGTGCATCTCCAATGCGAAATGATCGCCTGGAGAGTAGTTCTCTTTTGCACTCTCTCTCTCTCTCTCTCTCTGGCTAGGCAAATGCCATGGGGACCTGTTAATTAATCAATCCAAACAGAGCCAAACCCAGACAAACAGCACCAGCTCCAAGCAGTGATTTACTATTTCCAAACAGAATGGATCAGGGGTTTGCACAATGTAGCTCCACCTTTCAAGCATTGGCGGATGCTAACCAGGAAACTATAATTATATATATATTAAAAAATATATTTCTCTCTCTCTCTCTCTCTCTCGATCGAATACGTGGGCAATGCATTTTAGACTAACGTGAACTTGAAACGCGTAGTTGCGACATCTGTCCGTATTTACCAAGTACCTATCGCCCACCCCCACAGCCCGGGCATTCCGCAAAGTGTGTTATAACCCACCTACTGTGACTGCGTTCGTTGTGTTATTGCATCGGTGTGTGTATGTGTGTGTGTGTGTGTGTTTTTACCCCCCCCCCCCCCCCCAAATAAAAGAAGCGAATTTCAATCCGTGCAATCTGCGGGCAGCGATACTGTACATGATAAATAACAGATGAATGGGTGCAAATAACTTATCGATCACCTCGGCAATAGCTGCACTTAGTAAGTTGATATTTATTTCGAAATGAGTGTTATTGCTGATACAGATGGTTTCATTGCGGGCCAACCCTTTTTTTTCTCTCCGACCAATAAAGTACATCAATTCAATGAGTGTGTGTGTGTGTGTGTGTTTTTTTTTGGGGGGGTTTCTCAGGGACTTAACACTCCGCACCGAGTCCTATATCAGTAACAAACAACCATTGATTTCTCGTAAAGTCAGTTTTGAATTGGAATGAGTAACTCCGGGCAGTGCTATCACTGTATTACATGGAAATGTCCCAGGTAACAAGATGAACATTGATTCAGCATTATGTTTGATCAATAATGAAATAAGTAACTTCAGGGCCAAATTAAAATGCAAACTGGCTTAACGTGCACAATTGCTGGGCTAAGTGACAACGGCTATTCAGTTGGGAACATACCGTATTTGCGCCGAGGCTGCCTCTTTTATTCCGCAAATTTAATGGGCCCTGATAAGAGATCAGCTTGAATGTGGACACGACGATTTCTTGCCTTGGCGTCGCTTCCACACCTGGGAGACCGCCTGTAACGTTACCCAAACGTCTCTTGCCCGGTTTATCGCCCGGGATTCTTTCAAACCGTTTTAAGCCGCGCCGTATACTGTATGTGATTACGGCTTTTATAGAGTTCTTTAACACATGCTTTTCTTTTCTCTCTCCCTTAAAAAAAAATCTTGGGAGTATGAACTACATTAAGAGAGTAGTAGAGATAGAGAGAGAGAGAGAGAGAGAAAATGATTTTGTTAAAAAGAAGTTAGCGTGACGAGACTGCTTTTCCACTGGCGGCCTTTGACCCAATTTATCTCTTTTTTCTACATGGCTAGTTTTTACAGCCCTCGGTATCATTATTGCAGTCATCACATGAATTGATTTCCAATGGCACTTCGCGCCTCCATTCCTGACCAGACACCTAGACAAGCGCTTTCTTTTTCGCTGTGATCCCTTTATTAGCCACGGCTCTTAGGCAAAGGTCTGGCAGGGGCGAGAGAGGTCCTCGGATCCCAGGAGAGACAGAGGGAGAGAGAGAGAGAGAGAGAGGGAGGGAGAGAGAGAGAGAAAAAAGAAAGTGAAACCAGTAAAACAGAACATATATACACATATATATATATACAGTATATTTATATATAACGAGAAAGACAGATGGAAATGATAGGGGAAAAGTCATGTTGAAAAAAAAATGATAGTCTATAAGGGAGCATTATAACAGAGATAAATTGGAGACATGAAGGTGACGGGATGGAGAGAGGGAAGGAGATAAGGGGGAAGTCAAAGGTGGGTGGGTGGAAGGAAAGGAGCAGAGGAGTTGGGGAGTTGGGGAGGGTGAAGTGAGTTAGGACAGGCAAGTTGCCTCGAAAAGAAGTGAGGGAGAAAGTAGAGAGGAGACCGCGAGGTGGGGTGGAATTAATGTAGTAGATTAATGTAGTAATGTAGTAGTAGACCCGGTACAGTGAGAGATTTGGAGAGGACACAGATGACTGCGGGTTAACAGAGAGAGAGAGAGAGAGAGAGAGAGGGAAAGAGGGAAAGAAAGAGAGATAGAGAAAGAAAGAGAGAGAGAGAGAGAAATAAGCTACGCAGAAAGAGACATCCCAATGTTACACACGGCATTTGAAACTGGTCAGAAATGAACCTTGATCAACAAAGTGAAAGCTAATCCTCTCCTTTCTCGTGTGCCACGGGTGTCACTTCATGATTAACCCTCTCAGAGCCTGAGAAATTCCTGCAGCAAATCACAGCAGTGTAGGTATCCCGAGGCTGGTGTTAGTGTCAGGTAACGTGAAGTCGAGAAATGCTTTAGGATTTGGCTTCCAGACTCCGGGAAAACGTCACAGCGTTTCGTTTTGTGCGCGTGTTTGTGTGTTTTTTTAATTAAAAAATTATTATTTTTAAAAAAATTTAAAAAAACACTAGAAACATTCGCCAGGGATAATGGCATTTTGCATGATTCGCAAAGGGCTAATACTCAGCAAATATTCTCAAACACTGCGAAGGCGCAGATGGATTTGATCCGTGGGTTTGGGTTGTGTGTGTGTATGGGGGGGGGGGGGGGGGAAGCATCCTTTAGAAATTCTCAAGACATTCATTCGCTTAAAAACCCCCCACCAATTAACATTTGCTCCCTTTTCCTTTTAGTTCAAACTATCAGAGAACAGTTCGCCTCCTCCACTCCCACACCACTCGAAATACTGTATTTCCAAACTGGCGCTCCTCACAGGAGACTGATCATTTTGTTTTTAAACGTCGAAGATCTGTCTGTCTGTCTGTCTGTCTACGGAGTTAGTTTGGAAGAGAAAACTATGCTAAAGGGACAAACTATTTATCGAACTAAAATCCCTAATTTAACCTCCCGAAACTGTCAGGTTTGTGAAAATAATACAATTTTGTACACTTGTTGTATATGCACGGAAATGCACACACACACATACATATATAGTACACATACAGTATATACATATAGATATAGACAATATAGATGCAGATGCATCCGTACTGTATATAGCATGTTTACAGTACAGTACATAATATGCACATATATGCACCTAGAATAATATTTAATTATATATGCTATAGATATATATGTGTGTTTAATATGGAAGTATAATACGCTTCCTGCATGTAATATTGCTGCTACAAGTGTGCGTTAATTACTTGTATTAAAACCTACAAATCTCAAGTTTTGCAGGAAGCGAAATTATAGAAATCAGTCTTAATGCTGGAAGAGTTCACAATACTGCAGTGTTTAGGAGTGGGTGATTCTCCCTGGAAGGTACCTTGTGGAGTTGGGAGATTGCTTTATTTGCAGCTCCATTTATAGTGTTTCTGGAATTAAGCTTAGTGATGAACCTGCAATGGAGAGCAAATGTACAGCTTGTGCAAAGTAATGTAGAACAAGCATCTAACCATGGTAGGCCGCAGCTGGTGGGGCACTGCAGTCTGGGCCAATAAAGATTAGGCCATAACAGTACACTGGGAATTTCTAGTTTCTTCTCAAATTGTTCGAAAAAAAATCTGTTCAGGAAGGTAGGGTTTTAATTATGTGCCATATGTCTAAATACTTCCTATTAATGAAAACAGATACACCGGCAGGCAGAAGCAACATTGCAATCATTGAATGCAGAATAGAATAAAACAATATGTGTCATCTTGGGTTTTATTTGCATCATTACTGGCTTTTAATTTGAAAACAGAAATACTGGAAGATTCTGCAAATTTTAACGGATACCTTCAAATATATAGCGCACATACACATATAAAATAAGTGCCCTAGAGAAACATTTTACTGTTAATTTCACTGTTAGTTCTACCATCAATCATGCATTCATCGGTTATTTACGTTTTAGCAGCTGCAATTTTTATAACTCAAGCATTTATGTGTGTACACAGCATCTGTAACAATTTATACTCTGATGACATGATGTGCAGACAGAACATCAGTAAATTGCAATTCTAACTTATAATTCCCATTTTTTGCATCCACGCATCTCCGTAGATCTGGTCCTTACGGTGAAAATACCATCTGAAACTAATGAATTAAAAAAATAGCTACTTTTTCCCCCTACAATTCAGCGTGCCTTCATTGACCAACCTAAAATATGGGATACAAGACCTGTGGAACTCATTTACAGCTTGAGACAGCTTTCTAATTTAACTGTACTAAATTTCAGGGTTCCCATCTTGTCTTGCAATGCTGAACGCAGAGCGATCAGGACACGCAATACTAAAATCTATGATTACCAAATGCTGATCATAATCTGAAAATCATTTAACAGTCAATAGGGGACAATTTCATATCCATTTTTCATACTAATGTTAAGTGTGGTGTGCCGTGGTGACGCAGTGTTTGTCTATTGTGTTTCATTTGCATTGCTTTGGTTTGCAGTTCATTATAAATTAGCACTCCTTCACTTCTGGCACCCCGCTATGCTGCTCCTAGTGTTTGCAGCACAGCAGTGAGAATAAGGCTCACCTGTTTCTTTATAAATTCAGATGACATTCTGGTGTTCCTAGACATTCCGCGTTTCTAAATTGTCTGACAATATTGAGGTTTCAGAACTATTTTGTGTGATTTGATGACAAGCAACCTCGCCACAGAGTAGTCTTATTGTGTCACCAGGGATGCCTCGTGCCATAGGCCCAAGCCTAGGTGTAGAATTGTTACCAAATGAAAATGAGATGAAGTGGGTTGTGGTACAAGCCACAGTAAATAGTTGTGCTACAAGTAGCGCTGAGAACATTGGTGTCTGAGTATCAGCGAATAAACACTGAACTGCACTTATTACCACATTACTGACCATTCACCTCACTGATGTTTGTGAGATCTTGCTGGCCCAAATGGCTGCCACATTTACCTGCCCACCACAGTCACTAAATGTGCCATCAATTAGTGGTTTTCAAGTGATATTGCGTTATAAAAATACAAGTTTCCTATCACTGG
>CM068756.1:11026396-11345611 GCA_035084275.1 Hydrolagus colliei
GCGCTAGTTCCAATCATTCAAGTGCCAACCCCTGGAATCTTTCATATGCATCAACTGTTCCTTAAAAAAAAATGCCTTGTTGCCCAATGCAAAGCAGTTGAAATTAAATCCAACTGGAGTAGCAGTATTACCATCTGTGCCTGCTGAAATCTTCTCCAGTTATGCATTTGTTATGCAATTAAATGGGGGTAGTAACAAGTTAAGCTGGGTGTCTTTATCAGCAGCTTACTGCATTTATCACATTCTCTTTTGCATTTTGACTCAGAATATTGCGAGCCTGACTTAGGCTTTGCAAAATGGAGACAAGCTACTGTCCTGAAAAGCAACCCAAAATTTTGCAATAGACTGTTGAATTATAAATCCATTCAATCACTTAGAAAATTAATTGATAGACCTGAGGCAGTGATTAAGATGAGTCATATGCAGAGCTAATGCTCTGTTTGAGTCAGCATCTTCAGGAAGCAAGGTATAAAAAGGAAAAAATTGGCAATGAGGGAAATGGAAAGATTGATGTGATGAGACGAGAAAGCTGAATTAAATCACCTACTTTATTTACATGTATAGAATAGAACCCAGGAGTGATTAACTTGTATAGTGGGAAGGTGGCACTAATATTCTTGGTACAGTTTATAAAATATGATGTCAAGTCAGGCAAGTGTCAGGAGATGCGTTAAGTGATATTTTAAAGAATAACATTTGTGATTTAACTCTAAAAGGAATACTTTAGTTAATAATTAGGGTCTGGAAATGCCAGTTGTTTTTCTGACTGTTCTTGTTTCCTGTCCAGGATGCCTAAAACAATGACGTTCTTTCCATACTTTATATTTACCACTAGTGTATGCAGTATTCAACAATTGCTATTTATAACTTATGGCTTCTGCTCATGTTACTTCTCTTTGCTACTGTTTTCCTTTTTAAGCTCTGTTACCATGTTTTCTTTGTTCAGTTTTTTTTTCGCACTCAGTTCATCATTTACTATTTTGTTTCTCTTTCCGCTAATTTTTTGCTTTTCTTTTCTTTGCCTTGCTCGCGCCCTCCTTCAATCCCCAATTTTCAGGTTAAGCAATACCAGAAGAGACAGATTAATTTGGAGAAAATCCAGCATCCTACACATTTTTGTGGTGCTGTACATCTATGATCATCTGCATGGTTTCTGTGGCTGATGGCCATTTGAGATTCCTTCTACTTTGGAAATTCATTCCTACAACTCTGCTGAGATCTTCAGAAACATGCAAATCCCTTAAAGATGGGAACAATTACAAAGCATTCTAATAATAATCCCAGCATTTCACAAAGTGCATTATCACGTTGAAACATGACAAAGGGCCTCACCAAACAAGTTGCTTTTGAATAGGCGAACCTGGCAGCTAATCATTGCCATCGATGTGCCACAAACGGCAATTATATGACCAAAATCATTTTTGGGGGGGTGAATTTAAATGAGTGAATTTTGGCCAAATTCCCAGGAGAACTCAAATTGTTTCATGTGTGTTTAGCTCAAAGATTAGAGCCCACAGAATTGACAGATGGGACATTGGTTTTAACAACTCATTGAAGATGCTTACTCTCTCAAAGTTGATGGACTCAGTGCAATGTGTGCGTGGATTGACCAAACAGCTATCTAAGTATTCATTTGTACCTTTTCACTTGTATGAAATTGATGTGCACATCTCCTCCACGCAAGCTCCTGATCTTGGTGTTTTCTGTGGCTCCTCAGGTTGCAAAACTGCTGACGGAATTGCAAATTCAATACAAACAATACCGAGATGAATATGACGCCCGTAGACTTCTTCTTTCAGATTTCAATAACCTGAGAGTTAAAGAAGAATCCAAGCCTTCTGAGTTACAAGGTAATGCTGGTATCTATTTGGTATCCTTAGGGTTAAACGAATCTCACTCGCGAACAACAAATAGCACAATGATTTTGCAATGGTGATGCTTCACTCTTGAGTATACTTTGTATGTTTGAAAGCCACCATTATAAAATGTTAAGATTAGAACGGTCAGCGTTGTATGAAAAAGGAGGCCAGCCTAATCCTTCAGTGTCTCTGAGCAAAATGAGCTTCAATCAATGTACAGTGATTTGAAAAGCATCTTTTTGATTCCAGTTCAGAATAGCTTCTCCTGATAAAGCCCATCATCTTCACTGCATGTTTATGATTGCCTACAAAAATCTGCTTTGCTTTCATCAGCCTGGGCCATTACCTGCCAGTGGCTGAAAGCTGAGGTAAAACAAAGATATATCGGGCTTTTACACTTAGCCATGGTAACGCAGCCAAGATTTCAGCCACCCCATGGTTTATTTAAAGCATAACAAATTCATTACTTGTCAAGTGTATTTTATCACTCAGATACTCGAGGAATAGATTTATTTGAGGCCTGCTCATAGAATGTGACCAGAAACACGGTTTTCGGCTTGCAATTGACAAGAGTGTAAAAGTACCACAATGGAGGATTTACTGAAGGCTTGTTGGGAACATTCCTCACAGAGCACTTAATTAAATAATAATAATAATCCTTATTATTATTATTATTGAATTTGGGTTTGAGTTCCTGAATGGAGTCTGAAAAACAGCATTACTACGACAAAAGCAGGGAGAAACCGTGAAGAAAATCACTTTTGTTTTTAAATATGAAAGTTGCTGACAAGCTTTTGTGATATCATTGATTAAGGAAAAGGGTTTAATGATCCATAAATTCATGTATTCGTGTATGAATTCATAATTCCCCCTCCCCCAACTATCAGCTTTAATATACCTTGTTTTATGGGTATATATTATTCATCTAATGGAAACTGTTAAAAGTTTTGATGTACATTTTAGGTCTTCAATAGAATGTAATGAGTACAGTAAGTTCCTGATAAAGTCACCAGCCTAACTTGCTACTACCCCATTTAAGTCATCATTATGTCAATATCCCAGCTGCGTTTATTTGTGTATTTATACATATAAATAAATGGCACTCTGGATAACTCGCCATTGAGCCCTTTTCCTTTTGAGTGACAAATTATCAGGCTAGTAATAATAATAATCCCTGCATTTGATAATAGCGCTTGTCACGTCTTCTAGACGTCTCAAAACACTTCACAGAATATACTGTAAAGTGAATTGAGTGTATATTTGTGGGCAAAACGCGGCAGTCAATACACACAGCAGTGTCCCTCAAACAGACATGGATTGAAATTATCAATTTATTACTGTTTTTTTCAAGGCATTATTATTTTCGAGGCATGTGAAGTAAGGAAACAAGGTTTTACCCTGACTGGAATCGAACCCAGGTCTCTCGCTTGCAAGGCGAATGCTGTAACCTCTGAGCTACAGGACTCCACAAACTATATTGTATAACTGTCTAACTGTATACTGTATAAGTCACATTCCCTGTTGAAAGGAAACATTCTGTTTTTCTTGAAGCATTACTGTTTCTTTCAAAGAAAGGCAAACGTGCTGTGAATCTATCAGGAATTAATTGCATTTCTTAAGTCTTTGATGAATTGTGATCAGAGCTCAGAAGGATGGATCTCTATGATTGTTGAAGTTTGTGATTTTTGATAGTCATGCATTGTGATCAATTAATTCTTAGGACATGCCTTTGTAAAGAAGTCCGATGTTTTTCCTTTCTGAAAGCTGATATTACTGAGGACACTATAAAATTGAACCTGGCACTGAAGGTCACCCGTCAGGACCTTACATCTCTACAGGTGGAGTTAAATACCATGAAGGCAGAATATGGGGATGTCATTTCCAGAAGAGAGTTTGAAATGTTGGAAAAGAACTACACTGAGTTCCATGAAAAGGTGTGTGTGCATATATGAAATAGTTCAAATCTGTTTGACTAGGTTCTCAATCTCTGTCTGATTCCAAAACTCTTGTTTTTGTCGATTATCCACACACAGACACACACACGTGCGCATGCGCGCGCACAGGCAATACTTTCCAGCACAGGCCATTGGCAGAGTCCAAAATCTACGTCACTTTTCCTATCCAATCCCCTCCAATTTTAGTTTCCCACCATCACTGCAGCTAAGATCAGCTCACTCTGCTAAATGTGGTTGAAGAGGGGAATATAAGCCAGGGTAACCAGGAAACAGACTCATTTTCTGATGTAGAAATGGCAACCTTAATCACAAGTCAATCTAAATTAATACAACATTAAATCGGATGATATTTCCCCAAATAGTTCAACTATTTAACATATAATGTTCTGAAGAGAAAAATGCATGTAGGAGGATTGTCAAAGAAAGCGAAGGGTGAAAGTGAGACTAAGAGTGCTAGAGATAGCTTCAATCTCCTATCCGGTCAATTTGGCTCAGAGAATTGAATAGTACTGGTCTATATTGATTGTGTATTTTTTATTCATAAAGCATGAACATCTCCAGAAAGACTACAATATGATTAAATTGGAGCATAGCACCCTAATAGAGGTGCACAAGCACATTGTTGCTCAGCGGGACAAGTTGCTCGTAGAAAATGAGCACCTCAAAAGCAATGTTTCAGGTAAATAGCAACTGAGTTTGTATTTCTCTCAATAGGACAGACCAAAGTTTTAGTGTTGATCAGTGACCACTTGCATTTTTCTTTCTTTCCAGTGTTAGTACCAAGCAGAACGGGGAGGTAAATGAGGTTTCCTTTTTTCCCTTCTCCAGTACCTCGTCTAAATTGTTGTCATTAACGTGTGAGCCCACAGTGAGCGTCCATGGGCTGTTTGTTCACAGCTGATTTTGATCCTGTCTGCATTTGCGCAAGAGTTGCCACTCTGAAGTATTCAATGTTTGTGACATCCATGGGCATTGCAACAAATCACCTCATACACTGCCCATCAGAGAGCTTCAATATTAGAGCCGAGTGGATTAGTAGTGCAAGTACTGTAATCTGAGAAGCTACCCTGTGTGAAGGGTGCTATATAAGTGCAAATAATTATTGTTGCTGTGACATTTTCAGTGCTCGCACCTTCAAGGCTTTTTGAGTTAGACACAAATTCTTGCCAAATTGTGGGCAATTTTATGTTGTTAACTCATGCAATAAGTAGCAAGACTGCTCAAGCTAATTTTCCTTAAGGGTGTTTAAAGGCCAAGAGGAGACTATCATCTTGTCAGTCTGACTTGGACACAAACCCAGAGAGATGAAAAATTGGTGAAGTAGCTAATATGTTTCTCCTGGGGCAGAGAGATTGATGCTTAGCCACATAATAGTCCTTAAAACTTGCATTTGAAATAGCACCTTATCAAGACATTAAGATGTCTCAAAGTGTATCACAGGATTTACTACAACGTGGTATTTTGTGGGCGAAACGCAGTAGCCAGTTGTGCACAGCAGTGGGTCACAAACAGCCATGGAGTGAGTGATTATTGTTTTTCAATTTGGGGGATTGTTGGCCAGGACACGAGGGAACATGTCCTTCTCTTTTCGAACGAAATCTTTAACAGCCACCTTAACAGGTGCGTAGGACTTCAGTTTCATGTGTCATCTCTGACAATGCAGCACAGCCCCAGCTCCGCTTTGGAGTGTCATCTTAGACTGTATGATTTCAAGTCCCAACTTGGGACTTGAACCCACAACGCAACGTGCAGCAAAAAAAATATTTTGGAAACTTGGTCTGGGTTTCAGGACTCTGAGGCCCTTATACTAAATGTAGCAGTTAACCAGCTATAAGAATTCCTTTAGGGCAGTTGAATAAGTCTGATTTTGCTTCTGGTTTCAGGAGCGATCGTGCCAAGTGAAAGCCAAGAAGTGAGTCAGGTGACATCGGAGATTGAAAAGAAAGCAGCTGACGATTTTGTTGAGTTTGACGAGTTTGAGGGCCTGGTAAGGAATCCATCACAAAATGGTACTGAAAAGTTATTTGTTCACAGGATTGCTGGCTTGCATTTTCAACGGCATTATTTGTTACAGGACATATTTTAGCTAAAATCATATTCAATCAATTTAAAGGCAACTCTGGAAAGGCTATTAACAATAAACCTAATAGGAAACAAGAGAATATTTTTTAATTGTTCAAACATTTTTTAAAAATTTAAGTTTCCCCAAAGATCTACAACAACAACAACAACAAAATATATTTATAGAGCGCCTTTCATGTCGGGTGGATGTCCCAAGGTGCTGAACGGTCAGGAATCGGACCCCAGCATGGGGAGCGGCTGTCTAGGGGTGAGGCAGAGAGGTGGGAGGGCAGCTCAAGTCTACACATCTCAACTTACACATGAGTACCAGTCACTTGGACAAGGTTGCTAGACCAAGGCTACAAAAAAAGATCAATGAGTAACAAGTCAAACTGTTATCTTGTGATAGAGTACTATGTTTTGAACCACAGGACTCCTTAAATCCAGAATGTGGGGATTTATCAATTTGTAACGGGGCTAGTAGGTATGAGATCCCTCAATTGTAGAGAAAGTACTCAAGCAGTGTCCCTGGGCACAGCTTTGAAGAAAAAGAAATGTCGTTCCCCTTCCGAATCCCCTGCAGTTTGCAGTTATGAAGCTTTGATAATGTCCTCACCTCTTTCTATTTTAGGGCACTGGAGACGATGTCCTCGTGTATTTGAGACATGATGGTCTGGTGAAAAACACTAATTTGTGTAAGAAAGATATCGTCAGTTTGGTGAAAGAAATCTGGAAGGAAAAAATTCAAGCAGACAGAGAGGTATTTGCATTGTACATTTAGTTCTGGAACAATGAGCTTCTGAGCTTGTAATAATCACAACAATCCTTTGCATTACCACAGTCCCTCTGCTCTTCTGCATTACAACAACAACAACAAAATTACACTTGTATAGCGCCTTTGACGCCAGGAGGATGTTCCAAGGCGCTGAAATTACCAGAATCTTTTTGCTCCTCTGCATTAACACAGTCTTTCTGCTCTTCTGCATTAGCACGTCTTTTAGCTTTCTTGAAAGGTGTTATCAGAGCCACAGTCCTAACCTGAGACGATTTAACACAACACAAAATTATATTTGTTTATCACCTTTCACGTCAGGAGGACGTTCCAAGCAGCTGGTTTCTTGCAAGATTTAACAATGTAAAGAATTATCTCTAATCTTTAGACTGTAAAGTACACAGATTTGAAATGACGAGATTCAAGGTCAAAAGATCTATGACCTCAGTTACTCTTGCAAAATGCCATCACAAACCAGCCAACACCAAACTGCTCTTGTGCTAGTTTACATAATATAATATCATGGTGTAATTTATGAATGCAGTTTAATAATCCTAATAATAATAATCCTTGCATTTGGTGTAGCATTTTTCACATCTTCTAGACGTCTCAAAGCGCTTCACAGAATAGTCTGTAAAGAGAATTGGCAGCCAATTGCGCACAGCAGTGTTCCACAAACAGTCATGGATTGAAGTGAGCAATTTATTATTGGGTTTTTTCTTGAGGGATTATTATCAGGCTTGTGCAGTAAGGAAGTGTGCCCAAGCTTTTGCCCTACCGGGAATCAGACCCAGCCTGCGAGACGAGTGCTCTAACCACTGAGATATAGGGCTCCACAACCAGCCATGGAAAGTCATATTTGGAATATTCTACAAGGTTAACAAATATGACCTGTACATTCTCCTACAATATTTCAACGCTTTACGTCATTGATGCTTTGATTAGACTTTCATTTTTGTGCTTAATTGAACTCATAATGATGCAGCCATTAAATCCAAAGCTGCTATAACTGCACAGCTTTGGGTCTTACCATCCCAGTAATG
Organism: Hydrolagus colliei; assembly: GCA_035084275.1. Classification (NCBI taxonomy): domain Eukaryota; kingdom Metazoa; phylum Chordata; class Chondrichthyes; order Chimaeriformes; family Chimaeridae; genus Hydrolagus; species Hydrolagus colliei. The sequence continues at coordinate 11,034,087 of CM068756.1, forward strand.
CTGGGAATTTTCACTGCATTATCCAGGGCAGCGCAATAATAAACTAAACAAGTGGTGAAGGGATTGCCAATTAGTCTGGAGCCTCTGGCAATATAATCAAACACTTTGCTTCTGTACAGATGTTTGCTATCTTTTAAAAACATCATAAGCCTTGTTTTCTTCCAATCCTTAGAGCGGGATAAGGTCCAACTTTCCTGAGTTTTTTCTAAGCTTCCTCCAGAAGAAATATGGAGACCTCTCTATCCAGTGGGCCTATAACATCTATTACGGATGCAGGCACTGTCGAGACGATAATTATATCGATACATTTTTCAGAATCCTGAATGGAACCGTGAGTTGTGTTTCTGTGATTCTATATTACTGACAGTTTTAAAAAGTTAAATGGATTTTTATTGCTTATATCATTCTAGCTCGTCGAGAGTTGTTAAGGTATAAGGTATAATATGGCAGTACACTGGGTTGGCGCTCCAATGTAGGGTGCAGCGGCAGTTTGAATCCATGCCACTCAGTTTGGATTCCAGTCTGTGCTAGTGTGGAAATACTGAAACAAAAGCAAGATGCAGAGTTAAAATTGCACATGAGGGATTCAACTTTCAACTTCAACATTGTTAAAAGCAAGAGATACTGAAAATAATGATATATTGTTAAGAATCGATCTTCTGCCTTTTTAAAGTGGACTTTGTTTTTTTTTAATCCCTTCAAGGCTGATGAAAGTCTGTACCATGGACAAGCCTACTTGATTTCAAATTTGGAAAAGCAATTCAGCAACAGTAACAATGTGGGTGATGGCTTCATCAGTAAATTGAGCTTCAGGTCAGAATTACTCATACCTCTCATACATCAAGTGGATTTCAAAAAAGTAGTGAAAAGGGCAACATAATAGGACTGAATAGAACAGAACAGAATGGTTTGCTTTTTTAAATGGCATAGACAGGATGGGCCAAATAGCTTTCTTCTGTGCTGTAAAGGTTTAAAGCTGTAAATGGTTCTAAAGCAATGGTGAGTGGCTAAACAACAACGTGAAAGTTGCCTATAGAGACGTCCCAAGGCGCTGAACAGTTAGATCAGGACCCAAGCAGTGAGGGAAGGGTTGGGGTAGGGGAAGGGGGATGGAGAGTAGGAAATGGGGAGAGTTAGGAGGGAAGCAGAAGGCACAGTCGAAGAAGAAGGTCTTGAGATTGGCTTGAAGGAGGAAAGGGAGGAAGTGAGATGAAGGGATTGTTGGAGGGAGTTCCAGAGTGTGGGGGTAGAGAGGCTGAAAGCCTGGCCACCACCAGGTTGGGCAGTTCGGGCGGGGGACATGGAACAGTCCAGAGCCCACTGAACGGAGGGGACGGGCAGGCTGATAGGGAGACAGCTGGTCGGCGAGATAGACTCCATGAATGGCCTTGTAAGTGAAGATGAGATCTTGAATTTGGTGTGGTTGGCTACAGTTGGCTTCATTCTCTTGTTAAAGTGGTGATTCACCTCTAGGCTGGGTTGCCGCTCTGCGAAAATTAGACTGCTACGAACTACAAATACAAGTGCGGTTAAATGCTTTGAGACGTTTCAATGTGATAAGATCTTATATCAAATGCATGGATTATTATTTTGAATTAAGCAAGGTGGGGATTAGCCATATTTCCCCACTCCTGATCATTACACACTGACCCACTACATATAGGCATCAGTTGAGGATAGGATTGGGTGCACCTGTATTGTCCCATTGTCTATATGGGACTGGGTAAATACATGAAGGCTCAGATTGTCTCATTGCTGTAAGGTTTTTGCACCTTGGAGTGGGGGTAAATTGAAGCATTTGTCAGAAACCACACCAAATATATATTTTAAAGAGTTTAAGTGTTAATTGCATAAAAACATTAGTAAGGGTTACCATCAGTGGTGCATTATATATCACAGTTATATGACGCTTCATCAATACTTGTCGCACTTAAATGACACCCAAATGCTATCTTAACAAGATTAATTCAAAATCATAATTCTAAACATAAAAGAAACCCTCATGTGGTATAAGAGCCTAAGCAATGTCCGACTGCCCTTGCTTGTTGGATGCATGTTTTAGTAAGTTTAGAAAGATACTACCGAGTAGTCAAGATGTTGCTCAAAGGACTCGTAATGTCATTCTGTCTCAGGCTCAAGAATTAAACACAGTCTCTGACTTGCTACTGGCTACACATGTCTTTGGTTTGTTTTCTCTGCTGCAGTGTTCTTTGCCGTCCATTCCGGCGAGAACTAAACCCTTTCGTGGCTTATTCTGGCGAGAGCCAGACTAGCATCTCTACTGTATCTCCCTTCAGAAGTTTGTTTGTTCATTCGTGACTTCTAAGTTTTTGCTACCATGTATTATACCCTTTTTGCTAACCATTCATACTTTGTCTTTCTTTCTCCTCATGACTTCTTTCTCTCACTGTCCGGTCCCATCTCTAACCTTTTCTTGGCATTCTTCCCTATCTTTAGTTAGTTTGTATCCCTTAGACTCTCTATTTATTGTACAAGATTTGTTCCATTCCATCTTATCTAGCTTGACCAGACATCCTAACTACTTGTCCTTGATGGTCTGAACATTTTCAGTAACTCATTAGCTTTGGCTCTGCCTGTGTGACTTACTGGTCGCAAGCTTTCTCAGCACTTTCAGTGCTGATTTTTGGGTTAACACATGCCAACTTTGATGGACTGCCATCCATTCTGCTGATCCCGTTATCTAGTCACATTCCAGTGCAAGCCTATCTCAGTGTTTCTATAGTGAACTGTATGTGTGTGTGTGTATTCCAAACCATATGGCATCCTTATGTTTAATACATTCTAATTGATTTGTTTATTCACTATATGATCAATAATCCTTATACCACAATTTCAGCCATTTACACTGCCTACAGGAGAATAGGGTGGAAAATGTTGGAGAAAGGCTGAACTTATTTGAGCTGTAATAAATGTACAAATTTGCATCCTTAATAATAACAATCCTTGCATTTGATATAGCACTTTTCATGCCTTCTAGACAACAACAACAACAACAACAATTTACATTTATAGAGCGCCTTTCACGTCGGGAGGACGTCCCAAGGCGCTGAACAGGAGGCGTTTGACCCGAGCTGAGAGGGGAGTGTTTGGGAAGGGGTGAAACACGAAGGGGAGGTAAAAGAGTTCGGGGTGGAACAAAAGGCACGATCGAAGAGGAAAGTCTTCAAACCGGCCTTGAAAGAGGAAAGGGAAGAGACGAAACGGAGGGATTGAGGGATGGCATTCCATAAGGTGGGAGAGGAGAAACTGAAGGCCCGGCCTCCGATGGTGGGGCGGTTCGGGCGGGGGGCTTGGAGCAGGCCAAGTCCTGTTGAATGGAGGGTCCGGGTGGGCGTGTAGGGGGAGAGTAGATCGGTTAAGTAGGTAAGCCGGGTAAGGCCTTGTAGGTGAGGACGAGGATCTTAAACTCGATCCTCTGGAGGATGGGGAGCCAGTGGAGACGGGCGAGGATGGGGATTATGTGGTCGCGGAGGCGGGTGCGGGATAGTACACGGGCTGCAGAGTTTTGGATGGCCTGCAGCCTATGAATGGAGGAACTGGGGAGGCCGACTAGGAGAGAATTTCCATAGTCCAGCCGTGAGGTGATGTATGCGTGCACGAGTGTTTCGGCAGCGCGGGGGGTAAGATAGTTGCGGAGCCTGGCAATGTTGCGCAGATGGAAATAGGCGGTGCCGGTCAAGGCGCGGATGTGGGGGAGGAAGGAAAGTTTTTGATCGAACATGATGCCGAGGTTCCTGATTGGCTTTGTGAGGTGAAGAGTGCAACCTTGGATATTGAGGCTGGCAGCGCCCGATGTGCGGAGGCGCTGGCTTGAGCCAATCAGGAGGGCCTCGGTCTTATTCACGTTCAATTGCAAAAAGTTGTCCCTCGTCCACGACTCGATGTCGAACAGACATGCTGTCAGAACATCGATCGTCTGGGGGTTGAGGGATGAGGCAGAAAGGTACAACTGTGTGTCATCCGCATACATGTGGAAATTTACCCCATGTCTGCGGATGACGTCGCCCAGGGGGAGTGTGTAAAGGGTGAAAAGGAGGGGACCGAGGACAGAGCCCTGAGGGACGCCGTGGGAAACTATGCGGGGGTTTGAGGAGAAACCGTTGGAAGAAACAAAATGTAAACGGTGGGTCAAATAAGAATGGAACCAGTCAAGGACTGTGCCTTGAAGGTTGAGGTGGGAGGAAAGACGTTGAAGGAGGATGGTGTGATCGACTGCGTCGAACGCAGCAGACAGGTCAAGGAGGACGAGGAGGCAGAGGGAGCCCTGGTCACAGGCGGTTAGGATGTCATTTGTGACCTTAACCAGGGCAGTTTCTGTGCTGTGGATAGGGCGGAAACCTGATTGGAGGGGTTCAAGAAGTGAGTGATTTGAAAGGAAAGAGCGGAGCTGGGAGGCAACCACTCTTTCAAGGACCTTGGATAGAAACGGAAGGTTGGAGGTGGGTCGATAACTTGATGGTTGCGAAGCATCAAGGGAGGGTTTCTTCAGGATAGGGGTGATGGTGGCTGTTTTAAGGGAGGTAGGGACGGTTCCTGAGGAGAGGGAAAGGTTAATGGTGTCAGAAATGAGCGGGGCTAACAAATGTAGCTGGGTGCGGAGGAGGGGGGTGGGGATGGGGTCCAATGAGCACGTGGTGGGTTTCATGGAGGTGATTGTTTTTGTTTTAGACGTCTCAAATCGCTTCATAGAATATACTGTAAAGTGAGTCGACTGTATATTTGCAGGCAAAACATGGCAGCTGAGATTCCAGTGTTCGGGGTTAGGGCGGATCTTTTACAAACTTCTTACTCCCAAGTTTAAATGGAACCTTGTTTGACTTTGCAGTTTATCATTTTCTTGCTGTGGTTGGGCACGTGGAAGGGATGAGTTTTGACATTAAAACTCTTACATTTATTTCTTGCAGTCATTTATTAAAGAGAACTTTCCCCAACAAAACAAACGAGTATCTTGATGAGCTGCTGCAAGCTGCAGAAATCCAGGGGGGAGCTGATGAGAAGATGAACTTCAAAATCTTATTTAGTGAGGTAATTAATGTATATCGTCACAATCTGTGTCTTCAAAAAAAATCCCCAAATATGTTAAAACTGTATTAGAGAAAAAATATTTGAACTCGTAAACTAACAATTCAGTGATGCAATGAATTGCCATACAAACATGCTGTGTTATGTGGTTATGATTTAAGTTCAGCACAGATGGTTACTCTGTTGCAAAACCACAGCACAGTGCATCCCTTGGTATAAAACAGCAGCAAGGAAAGCTTTACTACAACAACAACAACAACTTGCATTTATATAACCTTTCTTATATAATAACCTTTCAAGTTGGGAGACGTCCCAAGGCGTTGGACAGTGAAGGGTTTGCACCTGAGCAATGAGTGTTTCCCAATGCAAGGATCTCAGGAATCTCTCGGACGTTTTGACTGGTGGAATTGTTAGGCATCTTTCAAACCAGTGGTTTGAAGCATTTGACCCACAGCATAAGGAAACAGTGTGAAGCTAACGCAAGATAGCTTGGAATAAACTCTCTGTGCCAAGGGGTTAGCCAATTGAGTAGTAGGACCGTCACCTCTGCAGCTTAGTGGTTAGAACTCTTGCCTCATAAGCGAGAGTACCTGGGTTCGATTCCCAGCAGGGCGAAATGTTAGGCAGGTGTCCTTATACCTGTTAGCTAGCAGGAACCCGGTTGTTAGTCGATTGGCAGATCACTTTTCTGGGGGTAATAATCCCTTTAAAAATAATAATAATTTGGTCATTCAGACTCACTAGGGAGATGGTGGAAGCAGAAAATGTTGCTTCTTTCAAGAATAAATGAGATACATTTCTGTTAGGAAATAATATCTTGGAATAAAGTACTGTATACAGTTTGGGACAAGACATGTCCTGCAAGTGACAGGATGGTGGAAGGTGAATTGGATGGACCTCAGTCTTCTTTCGCCTAGCAAATTCCTATGTTCTAATGTTATACTTTACGGGTAGACATTTCAAAATATAGCTAGATATGTAGCTAAGTCCTGGATAACATCAATGTATTCTCTGGTTTGGTAAACCAGTTGGCCAATGTATTGTTTTTGCTTTTAGGTACTATGGCTTAACTTTCAGATCTAGGAATGAAGGTAATGAGTTGCATTTTTCCACTTAGTTAGCACCACAAAAGTTGAACAATTTTCAGGCGGGGGGGTGGAGAGGGGGTAGGTAGTAAGTTGCTTCATCTTGTACATCACAAGCTAAATATAGATTAATATTGGCTCCTTCAGATCTATTTAATTGGTCCACCTGATTTCTTGGCTGCAAGATGAGAGGCCTTGATGAGGAAAGGAATATTACTTCCAATCCAAGCTTCTATTCATTCCACGAGTGCTACTGAATGTAACTCTGCACCACATTCCAATCCCCCTCTTGTGATTTTTAAACCACAATAAGCTTCCTATCAGAGAAACTGCACCATATGCGGTTTGGCTTCTCGCATTCATTTCTTATTGCTTTGGTCACTGTTTTACAGAACGAAGACGACAGGCCAGGACCCTTCATCATTTTACTAATAATGCAGAAAGAATCCGAGAAAATCCAGTATCTGGAGGAACTGAAAAGTAAACTGGAATACGCTGTGTAAGAGTCTTAATTTCCAGGAGAAAATATTAAAACTTCCCATTGAAAATGATAATACAGTAGTACAACACATAGGAGGTGTCTTTCAAATAAGATTTCTCAAAGGGTTTTAATAATAATAACAATTCTTGCATTTGATATAGTGCTTTTCACATTTTACAAAGTATCCCACGGGAATTAGGAAGAAGTGGGTATTTGAAGGGAGTTGACTGATGGCACGGTGAGTGATAGGGTTTTTGTTTTAAAAAAGGCAGGGGGAATTGCTCCCTCATATTGAACACATCCCACAATGGCTATTACATACATGCATCAGAAACATTGTATTTTTTGCTGGTGTTTATGCTCATGAACTAAAGTGGCAGTAAAAAGCACTAATTCCAAGTCTAACCTGGAATTAATTGCCTTTGAATGTTATCTTCAGAATGTATTTCATCCTTAATGCAGTTCAGTGAGCTAAAGTAACTACTGTACTGTATTTTGTATTTGTTTTACTGCTGTTTGAAGTTCACAGAATACATACACTACCTTTAGTGCAATTTCCTGACATTCCACCCATTTAACAACATATACAAAATAGCGACAATCAGCACAAAATAATATTTACATAGATTCACATAGAATTTACAGCAAGAGCCACTCTGCCAATTACCGTATATCTCCGCGTATAAGGCGCACTTTTTTTCAGGTCGGAAGATCTCTAAAGTTGGGGGTGCGCCCTATACGCAGGTACAAGCAATTTTGAGCCTCGGAAATACAGTAAACAGGGGGGGCGGGCGGCGCTGTCAGCCGGGGTTTGGTCAGTGTCCGGCGGGGGTTGGGAGGAGCGGGTGACGGGGCTTCGGCCTCGGCCGCCCGGGCAGCGGCAGCAGCAGCGGACTTCAGTGCTGCGCTTACCTTCTGCCGAACCCAGTCTGCCTGCCTCACTCCCTGCCGCTCTCCCTCCCTCCCTCCCTCCCTCCCTCCCTCCCTGCCTGCCTACCTCTCTCCCTCTCTCTCTCCCGGTCTGCCGGCCTGCCTCTCTCCCTCTCTCTCTCTCCCGGGCTGCCGGCCTGCCTCTCTCCCTCTCTCTCTCCCGGCCTGCCGCTCTCCCTCCCTCCCTCCCTGCCTCTCTCCCTCTCTCCCTCCCTGGCTGCCTGCCTCTCTCTCTCTCCCTACCTACCTGTCTCTCCTCCCTTCTGCCGGCAATATCATTGAAAATGCTTCCGTTTTTTTTCACCAAGAAAAGGTCAAAAACAGGGGGTGCGCCTTATACGCGGGTGCGCCTTATACGCGGAGATATACGGTAGTCCATGCCAGCTTTTGTACTCCACAAGTTTCCTTCCACTCTTTCCCATATCCATCTACTCCCTTCTACCACATGACAAATTTAAAGCTGTCTCCATTACTCTCAAATACTATACAATGGTTGTTTGCATCAGCTGCGAAGCAGATAGCTGTATACTTCACCAGTTAAAATAAGGCAATGACTTTATTATGTTCTAATTACTGTATTATGTGTTATCCTTTATATAGAGACATCACAACAGCCGATCTAAAAAATGCTTTTCAAGCCATTGATCCTTCTATATCGCCACAAATCCTGGACACGTACATTATGTATGCTTTTCAAACAACAAAGGAACAGATCGATCAAGCTGGTCCTCTGGATCTTGATGTGCTGGTGGATCGACTACAAATATGTGATGTGAAGAGAATAGGACCACAATCCATTGAATAAAATTGGTCTTTTAGTCTTGTTAAAGCTTTTAAAATGTTGCACCAATTAATAGTTTCCTTCACACTTTATTTAAAATTTATGTCACACTTTATTAAATTGTTAAAATTAAATTCAATAAGTTTATTTAGCCTTATAACAGAATATAGTTCATCATAGAATGGATACAGTATAAAACTATAATAAAAAATGTTTTCTCTTAACTACTTGAAGCCAGTCTATTTTCTAAACAAAATGGGTAAAGGTGAAATTCAAGCTTCCGACTCATCTTTGCAAACCAGCAAAGATGAGATGCTTTAAGTAGGAAAGGCAGATATGTAGCCAGAGAATAGTTATCTGTGTGTTAACAGACTTGGTTTGAAGTCAGCTGCTGTGTAATCGACTGCTATAAAGTTTGAGGAAGCAGCCCAGAAGAGTCTTTGTAAATACAGATTAATGTTATTAAGGGTTCATATTGTATTAATTACAGCAATTGAGCTTGAGGCATGATAATACACCAAACCACACAATGTAATTTTATAGGAATAATAGTGAAAAATACTTTCCCCAGATGGCACGTTATAATGTACTTTCAGCAGATTTTCAAGAGCTTTAACAATGTTAATAATATGCCTTAGTGCGGCCTAACGTATTCAATCAATTAATAATCCGTCATTCAGTCGCTGTGACTACGCCACTTTGTTTGTCAGCCTTTCCATCTCATCCCTTCACAAACTGCAGATTACCCAACACTCTGTAGCTTGTGTCTTCTCCTGCACTCCTGCTTTCGCCCAGCTCAACCGCCTCCCCATCCTCCAGAGGATAGATTTCAAAATCCTCATCCTTACCATCAAGACCCTCCACGACATGCTCCTTCATACCTGTGATCAATATGTCTGCTCCCTCCGCTCAGCAGGCTCTGGCCGCTACATGTTCCCCATCCGGCCTGCCCCATCTTTGGCGTCGAGTCTTCAGTCTCTCTGTCCCGACTCTTTGTAATTCCACCCTAGTTCCTTTCGTTGTTTTTGTCAAAGCACATTTCAAGATAAAAACAAAACTACATTTGCATAGCGCCTTTCACATCGGGAGGACAGACGGTATTCTGGACCCAAGGTGGGATAGGGATTGGGGAGAGCGGGGGTGGTAGTGGGGGGGGGGGGGGGGCGGGAAAGGAGGTTGATTGAAAGCACGGTCAAAGTGGGCTTTGATGTGTGGGACTTGAACGAGACGAGGGATGGGGTGAGATGGAGGCACTGTGGACCTCCTGAAACACCTCTTACTCCTGTAAATCCCCCTGGTACACCAGCCACCTCCAAACCCTTAAGGCGCAAGTGTGAGCTGCCGAACGTGCCTCGATCAAATCAAAATTAACGGTCCACCGGCAAATTTGGCTAGATCAAACCAGGTCTATTGCTCTGCCCTTGCCTCCGTCATGTCCTCCTACTACTCCAATTTAATCTTGGAGGCTCCTTTTCTCCACCACAAATCATCTCCGCGTTCCACCCTCCCACACCTCACCCATCCTATCCTCCCAACTCCAACTGCGAGATGCTGGACTTCCTCGAATCAAAAATCGAGTGGTTCCACTCAGCCACCTCTACCCCGCTCTCTACTACTTCCCCATTATCTCTCCCCCAGGTTCCAACCCCCTCCCACCACCCCCAACACATCCTTGACCCTATCTCTCCCCCCGCCCTCTCTGCTCTCATCCGAAAAATGAAACCCACCATCAGAGGTATAGCTGAAGAGTGTATTAAACCTTGCAGGAATTGATGTGGTTCATATAATGAATGATGGTTTCCAAGATGTATGCCTGCCAGTAATGGAAATGAACTGTAGAAGTAATTTATTGCTTTATTATGTCTTAGGTATTATTACATTGTTGTACACTTTTAAATAAAGTGTGAAGCAAACTCTACAAAACAATGGCAACACAAAAGTGCATTAAAGATTTATATAGAACTACAAGTTTATAGATGACTTGTGAAATACAACATACGTTTTCTGAGTCGAGCAAAATATTTGGTCGAGTGAAATGGACAGCTTCACTTCTGTGAAGTAATTGACTAAATGGCTCTCCTTAATTCTGAGGGAAATTTAAGGAATTTACAATATGAATGTACAAAGCAAAGATTGGTAAAACTGATTGGCTTTTAGAGAGACTGATAACTGCTTCCATGTAATTCTACTCTCGCTACTTAAAAACATTAAGACATTACTGGAAAACAGAATTTGAGCCAATGATTGTTGGAATTTTGATTAAGCAAATCGCTTGTGTTCACTCAAGAGTCAGGGACATTTATTTCAAATATCTACAGTGATGCTGACACATGGCTATGACACATTTCATTTCACTCTAGGTCCAGACCTGGATTTGAGTCTGGTTCAATCAAATGCTCCTCCCTCTTTGTTGGGTGTGTAAGTCTTACAAGAAATTAGTTGAAAATCTGAATCCATTTCTACCAGCATGAATCCATACATATAAATATATATATGTATATATACAATTAGAAAATGTTGCACAAAATTAGCAACCTTTCTCAGAGGTTAGAAGGGTGGCTGATATGCGTGTTGTATTTGAGGGCATATCAGACTGTTCGGGCTTATTTTGAGTGGAGAGTTTTACATATGTAGCTTTGTTGTATCTATTGGGAATTGTTTCAAGCAGTCAAGTGATCAGTACTGGTATATCCCCCAAAAAAGCATTTTTAAAAACAAATGGTTGTTGAACAAAAATAGAGAGCAAATAGTTTTATAATCAATTATCTAACACTATCATCCAGATCTTTCTTTCAAGTCAAATCATTCAAATTACTCAAAGATGAATCAGATAAATACTATTATTTTATATTACAGTGACTTTGTGCCAGGGAGGAAGGAAGTAGATAAATAAAATCAGCCTCTACAAGATACCAACATTTAGAAGTGTTAGAAAAGACCACTACTGCATAATGTACCAGAGAGAAGTTTTTCTTAAATTGGCCGTGGATTTATACATTTCCACATAATCAGGTCCTGAAGTTTAATTCCACCACAGAAAATAATTTGTGACTTTTTGACCCTGTGAACTCAGAGCAGAACTGGAGAGACACTGTAGTTATTTTTTAGGAATAATCTTATTCCCACTGACAGCCATTGGAATTAGTTTTTCTCTGTACTCCATGGACAGATGTTGTTCAATGAGGACATTCAAGGGCGTCTTATCAGTCACAAATCCCTGTCTGATAAACAAGAGCAATAAATCAACAACCAATTCACAAGTACATAAGAATAGAACAAAAGAATTAGGAGCAGGTCTGTAGGCCGTTCAGCCCCCCGAGCCTGCCCTGCCATTCACTAAGATCATGTCTAAACTAACTCAACACATGATCATATTCCACAAAACAGACAATGCGACCATCATGATATCCTAAAACTCAGTGGTTAGAGCACTTGCCTCGCAAGTGAGAGACTTGGGTTTGATTCCAGACAGGGCGGAACCCTGGGTAAGTTTCTTTACTCCACACGCCTGATATTAATCCCTCAAGAAAATAACAATAAATTGGTCACTTTATTAATCCACGACTATTTGAGGGACACCGCTGTGCGCATTTGGCTGCTGCATTTCGCCCACAAATATACAGTCAATTCAGTTTACGGTATATTCTGTGAATCGTTTTCAGACATCTAGAAGACTTGAAAATTGCTGTATCAAATGCAAGTATTATTATTATTATTCTCAAACAAAACTAATAAGTAAACTACTAAGTATATCATAGGGAGCAAAGTCTTAATAAACCTGTGGTGATAATTTCCTATTCATGATATTGCTGTACAATATGCATGTAGTTTACATGAAAAAATAATTACTTCAGTCGGACTTCTAACTTTCAATAATCTAACACGATAGCTATTGCACTTCAAATTGCCCATTCTCATTCAGAACCCTATCCGAACCTGAGGATTTATTAGGATTTATTAGGTTAAAGTTTCCTAAATGTATCACATCCTTCTATCAGATTGACTTCAAAATTGTCTCGGCTGTTGGATTCTTCCACAATATATTAATTTAATTTATCCCAGTCCTTACTGAACGAGCAAGGTAAGGGTTTTCCCAGCATGATGGTGACTTTATAACCTGCTAAACAGGCAAAATTACATTACTGAATTGATTAAATAAGTTTACTGATTTTCTTCAGCCTCTTCTGATGACTAGATTCAACACTCACCTTTTCATTAGAAGTTCTAGGTCCTCTTTTTCAACAGTCTTTCTTTTAGCATGTTTACTGTAAACATCGATATCATTGCATAGCTGTTTGAAATACACCTCCATACTGTACAAAAAAAGCATTTATAAATGGTCAAAAAGGTAAGATCGTGATACAGCAACAATAATGAACAGTGCCAATGCAGTAGGATTGTTGCCCTTGAAAAAATACTTACCATTGTTCAACAGCATTATATGTTTCTTTCTTCACCTTCATTTTGGCATAGTAAGAAAAGGCATTCTTAATGAAACTTCTTGGCAGGATAGATTTTTCCTTCTTTTGTCTGGTAGTTGGCCTTTTCTGACTTTGTTTTCCCTTCGCAAGTGGTTGTTGTGGCCTGTTGAAAAGCAGTAGAAATATTTCACACCGTCACAATCCATCAGTTCATGCCTTCCCATATTGTTTAAAATCAGAAATCTACAGCAAAGAACACAATAACAAAGGAGATACAGTAATTTGCTAACACGATGCAGAATAATGAGATGCAATAAGAGCTGTTATGGTTTAGACTCTTAGTTTAAGAAATGTTAGGAAAATGTAATACACATATTTTGGAGGTTTAATGGACTGCAGTGTTAGTTTGCCTATGAGATGTTGTTGAGATTTCCGATCCTGAGGTTCGAAATATGATCAGACAATCCAATTAAGCTGTAATAGAGATTTATTAATCAAAGTAACGCATACAAAACTAGTAAAATAATTCTACTACAAATAACAAAATGTATACTACCAGTTTTGGAGCAGTCAGTTACAACAGCTTGAGAACATCATCTCTCGTGCTCTATTTAGCCAATTCACTGTATTGTATATACAGGTATCAGCCAATTGTAACTGGCCCATCCCTGCCTGTAAAACAGAATGACTGAAACCTAGTCGTTCTGGACAACGGCGGCAGGCTGGAGATCTCGGCTTCCACCTCAATACATTCCCCAACTATTGTGATGAGCCACTCTTTCCCTCCTATCTTTATACTTCCCCACCGGCCTCGCTTACTCTAAACCAAAACCCTTTTACATGTGATTATTTCCTCATTGGTCATCCTGGTGTCTCCTGATTCTTATGTTTTCATCTTGACTAGCAGAGTGGTCCTCAAACACCTCCCATCTGCCCAAGCCTGTTTTGTCTGCTTCCTCACTTACCCCATAACTTCCCACCCATGGGAAGACAAAGAGTGGTTATATTGATAACTTTAACTGAACATGTTTTCTGTTCTCCGTCCTTCACACTTATATAAAAGCAATAAATAATAATAATCCTTGCATTTGATATAGCGCTTTTCACATCTTCTAGACATCTCAAAGCGGTTCACAGAATATACTGTAAGGTGAATTCACTTTATATTTGTGGGCGAAAAACGGCAGTCAATTGTGCAGTCTCAAACTATGAAAGAGCTATATCATGATAAATAAAATACAAACCAATATAGTGTAAAAAGATACTTGTCATAATAATAATAATCCTTTGATTTGATATAGTGCTTCTCACATCTTCTAGACATCTCAAAGTGCTTCACAGAATATACTGTAAAGTGAATTGACTATATATATGTGGACAAAATGCGGCAGCCAATTGCGCACAGCAATTGTATAATAATAAATAATCCCTGCATTTGCTATCATGCCTTTTACGACTTCTAGACGTCTCAAAGTCATTCACAGAATATACTATAAATTGACATTATATTTTTGTGGGCAAAGGGCGGTTGTGCTGCAGTGTCCCAAAACAGTTGGGGATTGAGTGATCAAATTCTTATTGCTTCTTTTTCTTGAGCGTTTATTATCAAGCATTTAGAGTAAGGAAACCTGTCCCCCAAGATTTTGCCCTGCCAGGAATCGAACACAATTCTAGCGCTTGCGAGGTGAGTGCTCTAATCACTGAACTGTGAAGCGCTTTGAGACATCTCAAAGACCTGATAAGACACAATATCAAATGCAAGAATTATTATTATGATTACTATATTAATTACAGGACTCCAGTTTGGATTCCCCCGAAATATTCATTAAACATACGCAAACATACAGCTGTTGTCTACAATGTTATTGTGTTATTTTCCCCATTGCTTACTTGGTAGCACGTGCCTTGAGAAAGTGGGGTGTGGTCAGCAAAGGAGACCGTTTGCTGCTCAAATGCTGGAAGACCGGTCTCACTTTTACACCAATGAAAGCGATCAGGTTTTGCACGTTGAGGAAGGAAGAGAAAACGCACGGTTTAGAATTCATAAGTATTGTCAACACATCAAAATTGCAAAAATCAGTCAAACTTTCAAGTCAAATACTGGAAGGCTTTAAAATTTGCATTGGTTTTGTACAGATTGTTTTCTCAAATTCATCAAAAACAATCCAGTGAGTTTGCAGCGTTGCAGTTTACCTTCACTAGCATCTTGTTGGGATTCACTGTCACTGCCTGTCAACTCTTCTTCCTCATCCACTTCATCACTTTCTGCTCTGTCGGGAGACTGTGCTCCACCAGACTCCCTTCCACTGTGAGGAGGTAAACTCTGTCTGGCATCTTGGGATGGCTCCAATGCTGCAGGGGGAACAAAACAATGGTGAATGTGGAATGAATTTGATTCACTGGTCCACACATTACAGGTCATTTTACTGATGCACAAACAATACCAAAACATCATTTCCCATGCTTATTATTTGCTTGAGATAAGATAGACAGCAACAAAACTACACATATAGCACTTTTCACGTCAGGAGTTGGGGGACACTTCTGTGCGCAATTGGCTGCCGCGTTTCGCCCACAAATATACAGTCAATTCACTCTACAGTATATTCTGTGCAGTGCTTTGAGATGTCGATAAGCTGTGAAAAGCGCTATATCAAATGCAAGGATTATTATTATTAATAATATTTTTTCTAAACGCTTACCTCTTAAATCTTCACTCCCTCCATCAAAAACGGTTGGATATTCACTGTCGTTCTCTGCCACTCTTTCAGTATTCTCTGTGTATGCCTGTGTTCTTTTTAAATGTTCTGCCGCACCCAGTGACATCTCTCCTCCATGTTCAGACTGACGCTCCCTGGCACCCTCTTGTGTTTGGATCTCTGAAGATGAAAACAACACCAAATAATAATAACCCTTGCATTTGATGCAGTGTTTTTCACGTCTTCTAGACATCTCAAAGCGCTTTCGTCACAGAATATACTGTAAAGTAAATTGACAGTATATTTGTGGGCGAAATGTGGCAGCCAATTCCGCATAGCCAAATGCTCACAGAACAGATTGAAAACTTGAATTTAACAACAACAAAATTATAGCGCCTTTCATGTCAGGACGTCCCAAGGCACTGAAATAGCAAAAACAAAATTACATTTGCATAATAATCCTTAATTTTGATGTCACGCCTTGTCACATCATCGAGACATCTCAAAGCTCTCTTTACAGAATATACCGTAAAGTGAATTGACTGTATATTTGTTGCGTGCCATTTAGATGCAAAACAGTTTACAGTGTAAACATCCCCAGAATGGAGTGGCTAGTGAAGAATATTTTGACCATTAAGATTTGTGTTTACGGATCTGAGACAGAAGTGTTGGATTTTACAATTGAAAAATTCTCAGCAGGATATTTTCACGATGGCTTAACAAGGAACCGCACTGTGGCATAAACCAGAGAATAACACAGGAAGCAATGGTTACTCATGTTGAAATAGTTTCATGACATTGCCAGTCCTCCAAATGCCCCACTCCACCTTATGTTCCCAGCGCTTTGGGAAGTCCTCCTAACATGAAAGGCACTTTACAAATGTAATTTGTTGTAGTTGTTGTCATTTGTGACCCCCTCCGCACAACAAATGTTACCTAATCACCTGTGTGGGGAGCATCACAGCTTAGCCTAATTCTATTACTATCACATATGCAAGTGGTTGCCAACTGAGGGAATCTATTCTCCAACATCCTGAAATCGACTGTAATTGTCCACTGCTGGCCTGTCTAAAAACAGATAAATCAGCATAGATGAGGGATCAAACATAACTCAGCATCATTAGTGTGTATTTTTCTCACCAAACCACTGAGAAAGCCCATCTGGTTACACATCTAAAGCAATCTCACTCCATTTCAAATGTATTCCATTTCCAATTCAGATAGCATGACTGATTGACTGAATACCTGCAGCCTAATCGCTTACCTTGCTCTTTGAAATCAACTTGATTTTCATCCTCATCATCGCTTGTCACTTCTTCATTTTGCTCTGATGCTTCAGAATAAGTTGCAACTACTGGTTCCTGTATTTGTTTGAATTGGTGAGCTGGGTCCTCGATAACTAGAATAAAACATAGTGAATGTGTTTTTGAAAAAACAAACTATACATTTGTATAGTACCTTTCACTTTGGGACATCCTCCAGACATATAGATGTAATTTGTTGTAATTTCAGTAAAAATATTCAGATACCATCTCACCCTGGCAGCTCCCTATCTCTCTGATCTTATCCTATTGATTTGGCTCGCCCCTTAGGTAACTTTTGCTTACTACATGCCCCCCCGCTGAGCTCTCTGTACCCTAATCTCTGGAGCACCTTGGGTCTCCATCTTTATACAGAACCCTGGCTCTTTATCTATCCTTCGCAGGCTGTCTGACAAGAAGCAAATTAAACCGAATAATCATTATTAGTGTAAAACTGACCACGATGCACGTTTTCATCAATTTAACTTTATAATGAAATACAACAGCCAAACCAGACCATTTGACTCAAAGCATTCATTCCCCCACCCACCGATGATGATAGTTTGCATGCTTCAAAGACCAGTGTTATAACAATTATGAAACTGAATATTCTCCATTTACTGGTCAAAAGGTTCTATTTGCTTTGGAAAGACTGGAAGCAGTGTCAACAACTAATGAGGCAACAATTCAGCCTCCAGCAATTAATGAAGTAAATGGTGTGCTCTACCCACCCAAGCCAAACTACATATTAAATATACGCTCACTGCAAAAAGCAAAGACCATAGAATGTATAGCACAGAAAGTAGTCCACAGTATGTACCAGAGATCATAAAGTTAAAGTGGCCAGGATTCTTTAACAAATAACTTAATAATTCACAGGAAAGCAGAGTAATAAATAGCATCATATAATACAGGATCCTCTATGGAATTATGTGATGGCCAAGGTGCAATTTTTTGTGTGCAAAGCAAAACAGTTTCATTTCAAAGCTTCACTTCACAACTGATTATTTCAGTGCTGGTGGATTGGTCATGTTAAATGTAATCCATACTCCTGTTCTGTGAATTATGATTCTTTTAACTAGTAGCACTAAGATTTCAGAGTCAGCTCGTAGAATAAGAAAAGGAAATGCATCATCTGATTTCACGATAGAGGAAATCTCTCTACTACTGTCCAGTGCAATTTTCCACATTGGGAACTTCTGAACTCTTGACAGGATCTCAAAGCAGGTGCAGAATAACCTGTCAATATACTTGGCAGAAGTCTGGGGGGGAGATAGGTTTGCTTAGCAGGCAATACAAAATGGATGGGTAAATCATAACCAGGAGAAGAAAATAGCAAATAAGAGAAAGATACAGTAATAGGAAAATATTCTAAAGATTGGTCTCCCCTAAAATAGATGTAATACTGTAATATTATTGAACATATCTTCATTACTCTTACAATTATATAAACTGCTCTGTACATTGTGTCAGGACGAGAATGCAATACCATTGTCCACAGATTGATCTTCCACATGTAGATCTTGGTCATCATTGTCTGTAGTATGTACAGACTGCTGGGCTCGCTCTGCAAAGCAGTTCTCCTTTTCTTTAATGAATCGAGAACTATGTCTTCCTGTGTTGGCCGTCTTTAAAGATTTTTCCTTAAAAGCTCCTGGTGACTCCGTTTGTTTTTCCAGGTTTTGCTCTGTATTCAGAAGAGGCTCGTTTCTCAGTTCCCGTGATCCTGTTGTTGGCTTGCTTAAAGCACTTGCAGTTTCTGAGTCACCAACCTCTTTTCCATCATTGGTCTTTGTCTCGGGCAGAGCAAATAGCTCAGTGTTGCCCAAGAGCTCATCTTCTTTAGAAAATGTCTGTGTGTTTTCTGTAGATTTCTCAATGCCAGCAGCATTGTCATCGGATTGGTGTTCTTCCATGATTCTTTTCTCTAAATTACAAAAAAAAAATCATATTAGTTCATTGCGAGTGAAGCCATCAAACCACAAAAAGCACAATTCATGTTATAGGTGAAAATGAATTTCAAACTAAAGTACAGCCAAGAGGAATAATAGACATTTCATTATCAAAGATCATCACTAATGGAACTAATGAAATTGTGTACTGTGGCTGTATGGTTCAATATGCTGATGATGCACAGTTGGCAGGTTGTAGACACATCCCTGAGATTTCCCCAAAGGACACATTTCTCCTCTTGAAAGTTCTGTCGGGCAGTTCTCCACAGCATCAAAAACAAATCCAGATAAGTCGCTCGCTGCTCTTTTGCAGATCATCTGCTAATCACCCACTAATATCATTAGTTGAGGCCGAACATAGATTACACCACAGGGATCCTGCCATTCTGTGACAGAATTAATTCACTGGTCAATTAGGCGTGTGTATCTTCAAAAATATGTATATGATGAAAGTGTTTGAGGATGTGCATATCTTTTGAAATTACTATTGGAATCTTTACAACCAAATTGTTTCTACATATTCAGCAAACATCCGCAAAGTAAATGGATGCAAAATGGAAAATAAACAGAAAGACAAGCAAGTGAATGTCTCTTTGACATCAGAGTATCCTTTAAGATCAAGTACTGTAGTACAATTTAATAAGAGTAAAATTGGACCTTAGAGGAGAATTTCGATAAATTAATAATAATAATCCTTGCCTGTATCAAAGCACTTCACAGAATATACTGTAAAGTTAATTGACTGTATATATGTGGGCGAAACATGGCAGCCAATTGCATATAGACAAACATTCTTGGATTAAAATGATCAATTTTTGTTTTAAAAGAGGGATTATTATCAGGCGTGTGGAGCAAGGAAACTTGCCCAAGATTTCTCCCTGCCTGGAATCGAATCCAGGTCTCTCGCTTGTAAGGTGAGTGCTCTAACTACTGAGCTACAGGATTCCACAATCATAATTAATCATATGCTGTACAGATTCTGCAGGATGTTGTCCTTTCGTAACATGGCTGTGATGATGAACAGTTTATTTAATTAAATCTTAATTATTTGATCAATTATTGTCACTTCTACAGTCGGTCAGTCAGCTTGGCATGGTTGTGAAACTTGATGGTGCAGATCCACCCTTTTCAGCTCTACTGATATTCAGTCGATGGAAAAAACACTGAAATGCATTTTTAATAGGGTACACACCATATTATTAACTGCATTTGAACAAGTTGCTGTTTACTGACCATGTGAACACATTCTAATACTCTATCCAGCAAAAATGGTTTGTAATCAGTCAGTGCTTGTCTCACAGGTGGAAAAAGACTGATTATGGTAAGCATGTATTTGTTCACCTAAGTGCTCAACATACCAGCTCTAAAGGCAAAGCAGCTGCTTACTGCACTACAGAATCATCCATCCCACTCATAACCTGCTCCTGAATGTAGAAAGTAGTCGCCTCCAAAATTTTATCAAAGCAGCATTTCCATTCACCAGTCCCATAGAATCTGTTTGTAATTAAATGTAAACCAAACATGGGTTGGGCAAACTGAAAGCTGGGGGAACAATTGATTTTTAAAAGAAATATTTATCATACCCTTTTCTTGCTCTAAATTGAAAAGGACTTGTGCTTCAAAATCGTTCTCACTGATGAATCTGTGTTCTCCAGGTCTTCTACTCAAAACTGGCATTGTAACAGAGTCTTCAGCATCAACAAGAGTTGAACTGCAATAGACAGAATAATATTAATATGTACCCAGTAAAGACCATCAATGGCATTTTATATTCAAATGACAAAAGATGCAATTCTGTGAGACAGGCAAGGATCCCTATTCATATCTCACCAGACTGAGGATTGTACAAGGGTTTACTCCTGAAATCAGAATTTCAATAATTCCCCTCACCCGAAAAGCAACACTTGGAATCCCTGATACAGCATTAATAGCTTGAGAAGAAAATCCATATTTTTTCATAGCCATTCTTCAAAAGATTAACGTTGATCACTATCTGGACAACAAAGGTTTAAATTAGGGAACGGCGATATATCGGTATATCGCTAAAACCCGATATGATTTTCATATCGGTATGCCGATATAGACATTTTAAAAATACCGATATATTGGAAAACGATATATCGAGGTAAAAATCGGGATGCGAGCACAATCAACTACAAGACCCAGAATGCTCATCTCTATACACAATGCACAGACCGAGGTGCAAAGCCGCCATCTTGTATTCATAGTCCTCGAATACAATATACAGGTATGCAAGGGGTGGGGGGAGAGAGACGGCTGTGGGTGGGGGGGGTGGTGAGGGGGAGAGAGACTGCTGGGGGGAGGGGGAGAGAGACGGCTGGGGGGAGGGGGGGTGAGTGGGAGAGAGACGGCTGGGGGGAGGGGGAGATAGACGGCTGGGGGGGGGGGAGAGGGGGAGAGAGACGGCTGGGGGGGGGGGGGGGAAGAGGGGGAGAGACGGCTGGAGGGGGGGGAGGAGAGGGGGAGAGAGACGACTGGGGGGAGGAGGAGAGGGGGAGAGAGACGGCTGGGGGGAGGAGGAGATAGACGGCTGGGGGGGGGGGGGGGGGGGGGGGGGAGGAGAGAGACACGGCTGGGTGGGGGGGGGGGGGAGAGGGGGAGAGAGATGGCTGGGTGGAGGAGGAGAGGGGGAGAGAGACGGCTGGGGGGAGGGGGAGATAGACGGCTGGGGGGGGAGGGAGAGAGAGACGGCGAGGGGGGGAGGAGAGGGGGAGAGAGACAGCTGGGGGGGGAGGGAGAGAGAGACGGCTGGGGGGGGAGGGAGAGAGAGACGGCTGGGGGGGGAGGGAGAGAGAGACGGCGGGGGGGGGGGGGGGGGGGGGGGGGGGAGAGGGAGAAAGAGACGGCTGGGGTGGTCGTGGGGGAGAGAGACGACGGGGGTGGGGGGTGCGAGAGAGTGGATGTGATAATATACAGATAGATAGAGATGGGGGGGGGATGTGAGAGAGGAGAGAGGGAGAGAGACATAGAGAGACACAGACAGAAAAACACAGAGATGGAGAGAGTGAGAGACACAGAGAAATATATTTACCTCCTGAGAAGATTGGCCCCGGATGCGTGCGCACCCAGAATGCGCGCGCGCATGCGCAGTACGAAAAAACTGAAAATATCGGTATTTCGGTATATCTCGATATGAGCCAACCGATATATCCATATCCGGAAAATTCCCATATCGCCGTTCCCTTGTTTAAATGTCAACATGTTACATGACAAAGTGAGCTTGGTATCTGTCAGCTAGTACCTGATTGTTCTTAAAGCCTCAGTCAGTCCTGTGGTGTTTTCAAATAAACCCAATTGTTCATTTTCTTTAGATTCTGAAAAAAAATCAAAGAAATGCTTTATCCTGAAATTTGTATGATGTTCATTGAACAATTTATCACTTTTGTATCTACTATTTATAGATGCTCTGTGTCAAAATACGCTGTTTGCTTGATGTCAAAGTATTTCCTTTTCTCACTAAAATGTCCTCATTCCATACCTTTCACTTGGAGATATTGGTTTAACCCTTTTTTGAAGTCCTCCTCGTTTATTAATTTATGTCTTCCATGTCTTCTGCTCAGAATTGGTTTTGTCGTGGATTCGTCAAAGTCTGGATCAAGAAAACTGCAACAAGACAAATGATTGTTCTAAACATTTCTGGTTTTCAATCCTTGTCACCACACTCGTACCTTAAGGCAGGAATCAGGTCTAGTTTGAGACATGGCAAAACTCACCCATTTAGGGAAAACTGATCACTATCCTTACTATTAGAATTGAGCTGGGTGGGTGGCAAGGTGGGTGACTGATGACAATAGAATCAGGTTCAGCTATAACCGTGGGCAAGGTCACATCAGTATGATTACCCTTACAATTTAAGTTCCACATATGCAGAACGGTTGAGATACTGGAGAACTGGTATTCACTAAACCATAACCCAGTGCCAGTCGCTGCCTTCAGGAGTTAATGCTGGAAATTGACCCCACATTGCAGGAAGAAGGTTTGAAAAGGATTAACTCAACTGGTGTAACACATAATTTTTCAACTTGGTTCAGGGGTAACAAAATCACTGCTTCCCATGGATGTACCTTACTGTGTTAGCAAATCATTGTACAGAATGGTGCAAACAGCAGAATCTCTTAAACAGCAATGTTCAAGTGATTACCCAATTGTTGTTGACATGTCTGGAAGTCTTGCGGTCTTTTCACTTGGTTCATTTTCTTGAGCTTCTAGAGATGTAAGAAATGCGTTACCATATAAAATGTATTCCAATCATCCACATTACATACATTTAATCAGAAATCAATCAAACATCACCCTGAAGAGAGCTCATTACATTTAGCAAATATTATTCAGCAAAAATTGCCAAAAATACATTGGCTTTAATAGCAAAATAAATTGATGATACAAGTTAAATCAACAATAAAGTTTCAGCTAAAAGGACTGTCAGTGAAAAATGTGACACAAATCAGTACTCGTAGAGAAACAAATGCAAGGGAACAGTGCAACAATAACCTTCACAATAATGGTGTAGGTCCATGAGGTTAGCATACCTGTTGTGTCGAGGAGGGCCTGTTGCACTACTTTTTCAAACTGTGAGATACCTATTTTCTTGCGCTTCCGAACATTCAAATTTATGGTAACGTTCTCTATTGTTTCTTCCTCTGGCAAATTAAAATTGAAGCTGTCTGCACTGAAAAGGACAGGAATAATTTAAGGAATTATGTTAGGGTTAGTCGAATCATTAGGTCTATTTTATGTTTAATAAGTAAATCAATGTGTATAACATTAGGTATAAAACTATTCTTAGATTAATTCTTAATTAAAGATGACAGTCTTTAAATAGGGACAGTTTACCGGCCAGTTGAGCTGGATTACTTTTCAGTAACTAGCCCAAATTCCATGAATAATCAGAACATTCGGTGATAGTAAATGGCCGGCTGTTGTTCTTTTTTCATCCCCCAATTTCTTCTCCTTTGGCATTATGCTCTGTAATTTTAGTCAACATTACTACCTCAGGGGGGCCATACCCTTCGTCAAGCCCATACTGCGCTGCCTCATCCTCTATCCTATTCCATTCTGCATCATCTGCACACTCATAACTCCCTTCCATTACTGTATAAATCATCAAGTGTGCACCCCGCAACTTCTGCCTCAATTTTTGTATTTCTATCTGACACCGATGATGATTGAAGAGGAGGGTAATGGAGGGTTGGGGACAGGTGGCATATTGGGAAAGCAGCTCGGGTCGATTGCGGCAGCCAGAATGCGCATGCTGAGACAGAGAGATGGAGACAGTCAACAAGGCATGGTTAGCTTTGATAATACACTCCATTACACGTTAGTGGTTGCCAATTAGTTGTGATGAGCCACTCTTTTCCTCCTATCTTTATACTTCTCCACCGGCCTCACTTACTCTAAAACAAAACCCTTTTACATGTGATTATTCCCTGATTGGTCATCCTGGTTTCTCCCGATTTCTCCCAAGGATCTTGGTGATCCTTGCCCTGTTTTTCAATAGCCTTTTTCTTATCTTGACTAGCAGAGCTAGCTGTTCTCAAACATTCCTGTTTTCTCAAAATATCTTATAGTAAAACACTTCCTCATTTGCCCAGGCCTGTTGTGTCTGCCTCCTCGCTTACCCTGCTACTTTCCACCCTTGGGAAGACTGAACATGTTTTCCGTTCTCCGTCCTTCACACTTATATCTACTACAACTAGTGCCAACCTGGCTATATTCAGTTCTGTTCTACAGACAGGGTTGGTTCTGCAATTCTGCAGCCTTCTTAGTTTTATACCTAATTTTTTAATGTTATATTACTTATTATACACATTAATTTATTTATTAAACATAAAATAAGCCTAATAATTTGACTAAACCTAACAATTAGCATCCTGACCGTCTTCCTGTATTTATAAACATTTTGCTGCAAAATGATGGTCCAGAAACTTATCATACATTTTAATGGTCTCTGGAGAATACTTGCAGCATTTGGAGCAATTTTAGAATAGAAAACCAACTGTCTGTTTCACATGTTATATGGCAAAGGCTTCCAAACTTCTCAACACATTTCTTTGCAATTTATTAAGCAAAATCTAAAAGTAAAAATCTCTAACAAATCATTTACTGTCCAAATCCGTGACTGTTCAGCACGTCCTCCTGACACGAAAGGCGCTATACAAGTGGAATGTTGTATTGTATTGCACGTTAAAACCAACGACTGGCTATACACTCCACACAGTACAAAACCCTGAAGTTCAGTAATACTGAGTGCTGTAGACAGAGATTTCTATAATTTGAATCTGGAGATTCCAACCGTTGTATTTCAAAAGAGAAGAGAGTTTCTCCCAGTGTCCTGGCCAACAATCCTCCAAATACAATTGGCCATTCACTACGTGGCTGTAGGACAAAGTTGTGTACAAATTGACTACTGCATTCGCTCACTTATATATGTCCTGTGAAGTGTTTTGAGGAATTACGTTGAGGCAATGTGATAAGGAGCTTTATCAAATGAAAGGATTATAATTAAACAATCACTCCTAAAGCTATACCTGTCATTTGGCAATTTCATCTCGGATATACGTTGCTTTGATTGAGAAACTCTTTTATTCCTCACCACCTTAACAATGGAGGCTTGTGGTTCTGTTAAGAAAACAAAGTTTCAGTTAATGGCGTAATATAGTTGGTTTAAGGACTTGCAATTTATTCCTAGATATGAGAGGCAAGTACTGTATTGGTAGGATGAGTGAAACAATTCATCGATTTACTGCAGTTATCTCTAGATTCGTGGTTTAGTACTTATGGTGCAAGAAAGGAGCTTTACTACAATAATAGTACACAGAACACTGAGTTCTGACACTCCAATATAATACTGCATTGTTTGGAGGTGCCTTCCTTTGGATGGGAGGCTAATTAAGTGTTGTGTGCCCGTCAGTTAGAGAGCACTGTTCAAGAGAAGTATGGAGTTTATCATTGTGTCCCAGGCAACAATCTCCCAGTTAAAAAAAAATCATTCACTTTATGGTTGTTTGTGGATCACAGCTGTGCACAAATAGGCTGCCACAATTACCTACAAAATAGAGTCTCTAAGTTTACAACAACAAAAAAATTACATTTGTATTGCACCTTTCACGCCAGTAGGATATACCAAGGTGAACAGGCAATGTTTCAGACCCAAGCTGGGGTCGGATCGGGAAGGGTAGAGGGAAAGGAGGGGATTTGGGGTGAGTGATAGGACTGTCGGAAGAGGAGGGTCTTGAGGTGGGACTTGAAGGAGGCCAGAGAGGGAGCGAGGGCGGAGGGACTGTAGGATGAAATTCCAGAGGTTAGGGCCAGAAGGCTTGTTCGCCAATGGTGGGGCGGGTGGGTCAAGGGACATAGAGCAGGCGGAGCCTGCTGAGCAGAGGAGACGAGCAGGTTGGTAGAGGGTTAGGAGATCGCAGAGGTAGGGTGGGCAAGGCCATGGAGGGCTTTGAAGGTGAATAAATTGTGTGAAGAACTTTGAGACACGAAGTGCACTATATTAAAGGCAAGGATTTATTATTCTAGTATCTTAAAAGTGTTTCAGTTCCAAAACATATCAGCTAACCAACATTTTACATTGATTGTGAAATTTTTAGCCCCTTTTAAGTTCTTGCTCAATATAATGATAATAATCCTTGCATTTGATATAGAGCCTTATCATGTCTTTGAGACATCTTAAAGGGATTCTCAGAACACAATGTAAAGTGAAATGACTATATTTTGGGCAAAACATAGCAGCCAATTGTGCACAGCTAGGTAAGCAGAGGCGTGTGGAGTAAGGAAACCTGCCCAACAGTTTGCCCTGCTGGGAATCAAACAAGGCTCTAACCACTGAGCTGCAGGACTCCATGCATAGCCATCTCTCTAGATTTACTACTTAATAATCTTAAAGTACTGGTTTGCTTCAAAGCTTTATATTGTACTATATTTAAACACTCACATAAATTAGATCAAATACAATAGGAAACTATTTTCCGCTTCATATTTTCCCCATTATTCACTCACATAAATATATACAGATAGTCAATTCACTTTATAGTACATTCTGTTAAGCGCTTTGAGATGTCGCGAAGACTTGATAGGGCACTATATCAAACATATTATCATAAGCCTTTCAAATACAACTTTGTTGTATTTGACCCAGAAACAATAGTATTGAAATGAGCAATAAAGCTGTAGGTAAAGCTCAATAAGTACTGTATTCATTAAAATATTGTGTTATAAATGCTCAGTTATATACATTTATTAAAACATTTATATTGACATTTACAGCAACATAAACTTTTTCACAATTTCTACTGTACATTTAATATTATTATAATATTTTAAATATCCTTAACATCGCCTACCAGTTTGTATGAAATTTCTCAGTAAGCCTCTCGGTGTGTAGTCTTCTAGAGAGAAATCATTTGAAATAGTTTTCTTGTAAGTTGCAGAATCCCTGCTAGTTGAAGGCTTCTGTATCCAAGAGGGAGAAGGGAAACTCATTGAATAGACAATATTATGGAATCAAGCAAAGCAGGTCCTGCAATTGTGTTTTCTGAAATTTGATTGCGACCCTGGGAAATTACATTCCCTTTATTGTAATCAGATGTCAATATTTGTAAAACACCATCAATAGTAAACACCTGTATAAAGGAAATATCTAAATACAAAAATAATAATTTAATATACAGTAAAAGCCCATTTATCCGGCACCCTCGGGACCTGGCCGATGCAGGTTAAAGCGCCTGCTGGATATTCGGCCGAAAACACACACAAAAGAAAACAATGCCTTTTTCCAGATAAATTCCATTTAATCGAATGCGGACTTTTTTTTTGAGGTGCCGGTTATACGGAAGTTACGGTTGACCGGGTGCAGGATAAACGGGCTTTTACTGTATTCCCTTTCGTGAGTGAACCTTTAAAGGAATGAAAATGTTTGCAAGGATTGATGTCACATCTTGATTAAAGAACCAGGAAGCGTACTTGAAAAACAAGAGAAACAATTTCTATACAATTCCCATTGCTCCCACAAACAACAACAAAATTACATTTCTACAGCCCCTTTCACATTGGGAGGACGTAAACCAGTGATGATTAGATTTTACACTCTGCTCTCCTTGTTGTGAGTCTCCTTTGTTTCAGTTCTACTTCATACTTTTATTTTTTTCACCCCTCCCCTGACTGAGAATATAAATAGATGAACTATTGCTACTTGAGTGCTCAGCATTTTATTCCCACTATTAAAAAGTGTACAAGAAGCAACAAAGATAAAACCCATGGATATGTCACCCTATGTGGAGGAGCACCTTGACTCTAATGTATAACTGAGAGCACAAACACTATGCCACAAGCTAATCTAAAAAAAAATCCCAATAATTAAAAGCGCAAACCCTTTAGTTCTCACCAAATAGTTACAATAAAAATTCATGCCAGGCTAACAAAAGTAAACTAGTAGAGAAGTGGTTACATACCGTCTTTGCATTTGCTAGAGAACGTCTGACATTTGCTTGCATTTTGCTACGAAGAACTGAATTTGGGAGTTGCTGCACAGAATTTATTTTCTTTCTGGTGCTTCTTTTCCTTTTACTGTTTAAATAAATTAAACAATTAGGCCTATACATTCACCAGCAAGACAACAATTTCTTAGTGAAGCTCAACATAAGAAATTAAGAAACAGACAGCTGAGTAATGTGTTCAGCGGTGTAATTTACCCTTTAACTGGAATGTCATATGATGGGGATATGTCAGGGATTTGGAAATGATTACTATCTGCGATTAAATTTATAATCTATTGTACTAACAAAAGTTTTCACTTTCACATGTAAAAAAAAGGAATCAGGGCTGGAAATGCAGAAAAGAATGTTACGCGATACAGTAGGGTCTGTCGATATCGAAATTTTCCGATATTTATATATCAGTTTGCCCACATCGATATATATGATATATCGATATTGCGGTTTTTTTTGTCCTGCGCACGCGCGCGCAAGTTGAAAAAGTCCGCATCATACCGATATATCACCGGACACGATATACCGATATTTGTGATATATCGATATTTTTTTCATATCGAATTTTCCGATAATGATAAATTTTAAATTCCAATATCGGCATATTGATATGAAAATTATATCGATATAACTGATATATTGATATATCGCCGGACTCTAGTACATAGGTAGTTCGGGACATATGTGAATGCCATACATATATACACACCAAGAAGGTGGAAGGCGAACTAGATCAACCATGATCTTTTATCATCTAGCATTTCTTATGTTCTTATATGTAATGTTTATTAGATATGCATTCATTCCAAAATGTTTGGCAAACTTTCTTTTTGTTAGACAGGAGAAAAGCCATGTGTCATTTTCATCACTCTAGGTTATTAACCGGAGACAAATTACATTTGAATCGAGTCTTTCACATCAGGAGGATGTCCCAAGATGCTGTACCTGAAATACACTCAAAACATTAACTTTCCTCTCACCATAGATGCTGCCTGACCTGCTGAGTGTTTCCAGAAACTTCTGTTTTTATTTCTAGATTTCCAGTATCTCAGTATTTTATCTTTTGCATATTTACGGCTTCCATGTTTCTGGATCATGTTTCTTTCTTATCATGTTTTCACTACCGGTCAATTTCACCTACTTGCATAATTGACACAGTAAAAGCCCGTTTATCCAGCACCCGATCAACCGTAACTTCCGTATAACCAGCACATCAAAAAAAAAGTCAGCATTCAATTAACTGGAATTTATCCGGAAAAATGCATTAAAAAATTTTTTTGTGTGCTTTCGGCCGAATATCCAGCACGCGCTTTAACCGGCATTGGCCAGGTCCCAAGGGTGCCGGATAAATGGGCTTTTACTGTATTTACTCATACCAACAACCTTTTAACGTAATATAGAGAAGGCGCAAAACAACGTCGGAACACAACAAAAATAACATCGCTAACCTGTAAGCGGAAGGATCCACTGCACTTTGTGAACTTCCCTCAGCAACCACCGCCTTAAGTAGAGTACGCATTGTCATGTCTTCTGTCGGAGAATCCATCTTTCTATCAAAGCTGCGGGGAAATGAGCATCAGCTAGCACTACTTACAATATTCAACGTTGATGACCTTTAGGCGGAGCAGACGCACGGGGCTGCAATTCTCCAGCTTCCGCAAGTTGCCAAAACCTTTTACATTTTCCGATTATTATTGGAAGAGCAACTTTGTCAACGACAGATTGCAAACGTACAACGGATTTCGCCGTGACCCACGTGGTAGCGTTCTCGCTTCTAGCTCGGGTTACACTCAGCTCTGTCCTTCATTAAGCGAGGAGCTAACCCCGGTTACCGGTGTAAAGGCGCTATATCAAATGCAAGGATTATAATTATTACATATTGGTCAAAGTGGTTAACTAACTACTGATTACCAGGAGGGTGGGGATATATAAGAGAATCAGTTATTGTTCCCCCTTTTTATTTACACCTTGAAAGAGAAAGATAACACTCAGTTAAACAGGATAATATGGAGTTTGTTTGTGCTGGGGGAGGGGGGGGGGGGGGGGTGGAAGGAGCTACAGCGGTTTATGGGGTGGGGGTGAGTTGCCGTTAGATACGTTGGGGGGGGAGGGGGGGGATTTGTTGTTGAGAGGGGGGGGGGGGGGGGGCGGCCGTTAGTTGCCGCCATGGATAATGAAAACCTGTTAGTTTGGAGGCGGCGCCAGCAGCTCCCTCACCCGGACCCTCTTTTGTAACGAGGACAGTAACACCACCAGCTTGGGATTTATACAGCGACCTCCACGCCGAACGGCGCCGCGGAGAGAAGAGGCAACGTTACCTAACGATAAATCGGGCACAGGTGAAGCTGTGTAAATATGGCGCTGAAGGGATCGGGAGTCGCTCAGCTCCTCGCGCCGCCAAATTCAAACCAATCTCGCGAGACTCTCTCCCCGACCCTCCCCCCTCGACCTCGCAAAGGCCGCTGGGAAATGTAGTCTTCACCCCCCCCCCACCACAGAAGGTATCGCCGAGACAGTCAGTCAGGGCTATATTCCCCGTCAATAACGATCATAAAATTGATCATCATCAACGCATTTGTTATACAGCGTCTTATCACGTTTCCCAGGCGCTTCACAAGATATAATAACATACAGGGAATTGACTCGATATATATATATCTATAGAGTGGGGGGGGCGAAACGTTGCACTTTTTAAACTGGAAGGAAAAAAAAGGGGTCTTCAAAAAGTGAGTAGTTTTTAAATTAAAAATATAAATTAAAAAAAATATTTTGAAGGTTTTTAATTCAAAGTGATAGAATTAGGCAACCGCCCACAGACTGTTTATTGTATTGTTTTCACACACACACAGAACAACATTGGCTGTCATTTTTGATGCAGTGACTTCGGTCAGTACCGGAAGTGGCCGGGCGGACCGCGCCGCATTGTGGGACATGTAGTTCCGCCGCGCGGCCTCGGACGCCTCGGCGCTTCCCCTCTGTCTGTAGCGGGGGCCAAAGGCAGGATTTCTGTGTGAAAAGGACGTCGAGCCGGGAGCGAGGGGAGGCCAGGAGCGGCCGGAGGGCGACGGGAAGGACCGAGGGAGCGGGAAGAAGTGTGTGTATATAGGGAGGGAAGGAAGGGCCTTGCCCCGCCCGAAACGATGCCGGGCTTCACCTGCTGCGTGCCCGGCTGCTACAACAACTCGTACCGGGACCGCGACCTGCGCTTCTACACCTTCCCCAAAGACGAGGAGCAGCGTAAAGTGTGGCTGCAGAACATCTCGCGGGCCGGCGTCAGCGGCTGCTTCAGCACCTTCAAGCCCACCACCGGCCACCGCGTCTGCAGCGGCCACTTCCAGGGCGGCAGGAAGACCTACTCCATCAACGTGCCCACCATCTTCCCGCTCAGAGGGGTTAACGAGAGGAAGATCAGGAGGTCCCGCAAGAAGCTGCCGGCCGTCGACACCACCAACACCGTCGATCTGTCCGGAGCTGTCGAGCTTTCCATCTTCTCCCCCAACTCAGCCGCCGCCGCCGCCGCCGCCTGGGGGTTACAGTTAGGCCGGGCCGAGCAGCCCAAAGCGCAGGGTTTCGATCACTCATACTCGCTGTCCTCCACCACCACCTCCGAGGAGCTGCTGAGGAAACTGAACGAGCAGAAGGACATTATCGCCCTGATGGAGGTGAAGATCAAAGAGATGAAAAGCACCGTCCGGCAGCTGAACGTCAGCGAGGCGAAGCTGCGGGAGGAGCTGAGGAACAAGGAGAAGCTGCTGTCCATGTCGGTCATCAGGAAAAAGCACGGCATGTGATCGTTTTAAACTGACAGAAATTTGCAAACGCGACCCGGAGGAAACAAAAACAAAGCAAGGATCATGTCTCTTGTGTTTGCAACGGGATATTAAGATTGTTTTACTTCGTATCAGACATTCAGCTGTCGTGTTATTGCATTTTTTTTTAAAAAGAAAAATATATATAGTTACATACACCACAGCTTGATTCGTGTGACCTGGATGTGAGGTTATTGTTTTACACAACAAAACAGACATCAGATGGATTCTGCATGTTGCAGTAATAATTCTTTTAAATTAGAAGCAGGGGATCAAAAGGGTTCCTAACCGATTTGCTTTCCACTCAATATCTCATAACCTCCGATTAGAAAACTAAGTATATTACAACTTTGTTCAAACATTTTGATAGCCGTACTATGAAGTGACCATTTCTTACTGAAATATATATATTTTCTGTTTTGAATCAGTGTTCTGTTTCATTATAATGATGTTATAAATTTAGTAGCTACACATAATTTTGTATAGGTCTGCCTCCATAAAGTTAATGTACATCAATAACCGTTAAAACTATTAACAATAAAGCCTCCTTGTTACATTTTGTAAATTCATTCAATCTGATTTTTTTACATTTTTAAAATTATTTGAATTATAAGGAGTTAAGAAATGTACGGGAATTTTTTTTCTAAACAAATATTCCTGTAGGAACAACAGAATGAGGCTATGTTGACATAGATATTAAGCTAACATGAGGAATGTTTAAAGTGTACTAGCTTTAAAGGTTTTTACATTTCTTGTAAAAATCTGTAGCAAAGCACAACATTGACCCAGAGTAATAAAGCTTTAGTTTAATGTATGACTCCACAAGGTGTCGTAAAATATTTTGTAAATTATTGAAAGCTCTGTCATTTATTGTTTGTATATAATTCATATGGCGATTTCACAACAACAGAACTGATACTAATGGTTAAAGCACAGTTTAAGTGTTTATTGATTGGAAACTGTAGAGGGACTTGTAAAGTCGATACTGCTGAGTAATACTGTGCTTGGCTTTATAGAAGTTCATCAAAACTAATACAGTAACATGATAATGTAAAATACCTGCCATTTCAGGTTGACAAGTTTGACATGTTTTATATCCCAAATCAATTAAATGTGTTGATGTAAAATGTCTGGACGCCAAATAACTCACACCGTATAATAACAGAGTTCATGCACCTGATCTGTACTTTAACATCTTGAGAAATACAGACATTGAGATCTCCATCTGAAATAAAACCTTTTATTTATCTCTTTGATCCCTTATCCTACAAAATATTTTAGTACGTTTTGAGTGATTATAATAATCCTTGCATTTCATGTAGCGCTTTTCATGTATTCAAGATGTCTCAAAGCACTTCACAGAATAGAGTCTAAAGAGAATTGACCTTGTATTTTGTGGGCGAAATATGGCAGTCAATTGCACAGAGCAATGTCCCACAAACAGCCATGGATTGAAATTACCAATTTTTTTGAGAGAGAATATGATCGGACATCTGGAGTAAGGAAACTTGTCCAAGGTATCTGCTGGGAATCGAACTCAGAGCTCTCGCCTCTGAGGTGAGTGTTTTACAGAACTCTGTAACCCGTGTCCTCTACTGATCCAAGCTTCATGACCCCATCCTCGCCCGACTCCAATGGCTCCCCATCAGCCAGAGAATTCAATTCAAGATCCTGGTCCTCACATTCAAAGCCCTCCGTGGCCTTGCTCCACCTTACCTCCCCTTCCGCTCAGCAGCCTCCGACCTGCTCTACATGCTTCAACATCTGCGGGAGAGCCTTCAGCCGCTCTGCCCCTAACCTTTGGAACTCCTTCCCGCAGTCCCTCTGCCTGGCCCCCTCCCTAGCCTTCAAGTCACGCCTCAAGACCCTCCTTTTCGACAGTCCCATCGGTCATCCCAAATGACTAAACAACAATAAAAGGCGCTGTATCAAAAGCATAGATTATTGTGGATGCGCTAATAACATTTATAGAAGGGTATTAATACTTTGCAGTATTGAAAAATAATGACCTTTCAATTTCCCAGTGATTCACAAAGTTATTTCCCAATGTATTTGCAGTCAGCTTGGGAGTCTCATTAATCCTTTACTAAGACTGTCATCATATATCAGCAACTGGGATCACATAATAATACGCTAATATTATTAACAATAACTTGGATTTTTATAGCGCCCTCCATGCCAGATAGCGCCTCAGAGCATTTAACAATAGCGGAGCCTGAGGTCGAGCCAGGGGGAAGGGGAAGCTGACCGTGGATGCAGTCAAAGAGAAATGTACAAAGTGAGAGGGGAGACATGATCAAAAAGAATTACGGATTAAGTTTTAAATGGTGCATTTCCAAACAATGCACAGCACAAAATAGGCCATTCAGCCCAACCAGTCCATGCCGGTGTTTATATTCCACGTTAGTCTTAACTGATAAGAGCCCATCAGTATTTGTACCTGAGAAAGATAAGGACAAAGATGTTACAATAACAGATGCTAAGTAAAGCCAACAATTTTCAATCGGTATTTTAATCTATAATTTAGCACAATTATTAATTACTGTAATTATTCATAGCTGTTGATTTCTCATTGCACTTCACTTCAATTTTTAAGATTATTAGATTGGAATCTATAGAATGACCAAAATGTAGTCTCTTCAATATTCAGGCATTTTGTTCAGGACCAAATAACATAACCACAGTAAAAGCCTGTTTATCTTCCTTATAACCGGCACCGCTGAAAAAAAGTCCCCATTTGATTAACCGGAATTTATCCGACACAATGTAGATTTTTTTTTGTGTGTTTTCGGCCGAATATCCAGCATTGGCCAGGTCCGGAGGGTGCTGGATAAACAAGCTTTTACTATATATTGCATGAAAAATGGAAAGCATGTCAATCAGCATGTGAAAGAGAAAGATAAGGCAGCATTTTAGGTGTGACCATCAGAATTTTCCTAGAAGTTAATTTGTATTTCTTTTTATTGGCCTCTTTCACCCACCCTGTTCAAAAATGTTATTTGTTTTCATCCTCTGCAAAGATTTGTATTTAAAGGGCGAAACCTTGGGCAAGTTTCCTTACTCCACACGCCCAATAATAAACCCTCAAAAAAAACACGAGAATAAAATTGGTCATTTCAATCCACAATTGTTTGTGGGACACTGCTGCGCGCAATTGGCTGCCACGATACGTCCACAAATATACAGTCAATTCACTTTACAGTATATTCTGTGAAGCGCTTTGGGACGTTGATAAGATGTGAAAAGCGCTATATCAAATGCAAGGATTATTATTATTGTATTGCATAGTTGTCTGGTTCCTGAGCAATGTGGGTCCAAAATGCTTTAAGGGCTGTTGATGAAGAGGGGCTAGCCTGACTTGTTGGCAGAACGCAGAGAGACAGATCAGCCCATTGGGACAGGGATTCTAACTGCTTGGCTCCTATTAACCCAGCAAAGAAAATTGCTAACAGGTAGAATAGTCTTAACTGAACAAGCAATAAGAAACTTGCCAGACACTGTCCATAATGACAGCAATGCTATTGTAGAATTTTATCTTGGCATTGGGCCATTTTCTGTATGTTGAGATCAAGAGTATTCACAAAGGAAACTTGTTTTGGAGAGGCTTTTGCAGAGACTATAGTCAAATAAGATTTTTACGTAGCTATGAAGCAATACAAACCTACTTAAAAAAAATCTAAGAACTAGCTCATTGATTTATCTTCACTTTAGATTCCCCAAAGCAGCTACCATTTTTAGTTGAAAGGTTGCACATGCATCAATCACTCCCACATCTAACATTACTGCCTCAAGAAGATATATAAAAGTTCTCAGAGGAACTTCTCATGTTCTCCTTCACTGCAGGAAAGTAGCTATGCCTCTGTTCTGTGTTTTCTCCTTGGTTTGTCAGAATTAAGAAACTTTTCATGTGGGGAATTGTGCAATGTCCTACCCCCATTGATATTCCATTTACCTTTGTTTTATTCCTCATATATCAGTGCTTTTATATCATTCTGTTATTCATTTGCAATTGTTGTAAATCATCAAGTTGAGCAACTTTGTTATTTTAAAGAGGTGTTTACAAAGCAACAAGTATATACATGTGCAGATAAGGCTGGATGGGAACTTTAGCCCCTCTGAACAAAATTTCTGAGGGTCTAGGACTTGTGAATGGTAGCATCGTCAAATTTTCCAGTTTGTGTGATTTCTTTTTGGGACAATCAAACACATGTTCACTTTGTCAATTACTGAAGTTAACTGCAGCATTTAAAACTCACACAATGAGAAACACAAATGTAGGATTGCTTCACATCTGTTTTAAGAACTTTTTTCTTGGAAAAGAGTACTTTTATTTAGTGGTCATTGCAAATTGAATATAATAATACTTAATTTTCCCTCTGATATGCTCCCCACATCCCTCCTCTCTTGAATTAATTTGTTTGTTGGGATATAGTACTTTATATACAAATGGTGAATGCAAGTTGGCAGTCTATTTATGGAAAAACGTTCAAGATAAATCTCTGAAACCTGAAATTCCATTATACCTGTAATGAGAGACCAATTGTTTGTAATATACTACCTTAATATTACTTACTATTAATAATTATTATTAATATTAACTTCATACAGAATTGTGCTAAATTCAAACATTCACTGTTAAGTTGGAAGTCAGTTTTCCTGAAAAATAACTTTCAAATTAACACTGAATTTAAGAATTCTCCACTATCATAAATTGGGACAAAATGATGATGCAAGCTGAAGAAATTCTAGGCCTCTGAGGTATAAATATGTATAAGGGAATGAGGTATGTGTGTGTGGCGGTGGGGGGTAAGAGACAGCAGATTGAAATTGGGTGCAACAACCCTGCCTAAACACTATCCTCCTTCCAGCTGTCGAGAATCATTACTCCCACCTCACCTCTCTGTCAACCCAAGGATGGTCAGATAATTCAGCACTGGTCAACAACTTTCATTTATATAGCGAAATCATGCCAGGTACCTTGGGTTGACTGGGTGATTGGGCGGGGAGGGATTTTCTCTGGTTTTTGGTTGTGGCAAGGAGTTTCTTCAACTTCATTAACAAAAAATCTTTAGGAAGTATCTTATACCTTTAAACGTGCAGTTTAATGCAGAGTTCCACTTTTACTGATGAAGTATTTTGCAGTCGCAAAGCAACAAACATTGTGTGCTTGCTTCTCATATTGTATGATTTCATTGGTGTGGGTTATTCTCTCTGGAGCAGAGAAGATTGAGGGGAGACCTAATAGAGGTTTATAAGATCATGAGGGGTTTCGACAGGGCAAATAGAGAAAAACTATATCCACTCGTGGGCGAATCTGTGACTCGTGGTCACAGATTTAAAATAGTTTCAAGGCGAAGTAGAGGGGAGCTGAGGAGAAATGTTTTCACTCAGCGAGTTGTTCGAATCTGGAATGCATTGCCTGAAAAGGTGGTGGAGGCTGATTCGAAAACAACTTTTAAAAGGGAATTAGATCTTTATTTAGGGAGAACAGGTCTATTAGGCTATGGGGAGCGGGCAGGGCAGTGGGATTGAATCGCTCTTTTCAAAGAGCCGGCACAGACTAGATGGGCCGAATGGCCTCCTTTTGTGCCGTAAAATTCTATGAATCTATGGTGCAATGGATTTAATTGTAGACCTATTTTATTGGATGTATTGTTTCAAAACTCAATAAAATGTTATCATAGCATAAAATGTTAGTGACTAAGAATTATAATCCTCACTGATATTTGTAAAGGATTTATTTGATATTTTATCTGAAAAGTGTAGCATTAGAAACACCAGTCTTATTTATTGAGAACTTACAGAAGCAGACTTTTGTGTCCAAGCTCTGCAGGAAATATCTGTGAAAGAAGAAAAGTCAAAATTTTAAAAATTCTAAATCTCATTGTCTCACCCCATCTCTCTCAGCATTCAAAACTCATCTAAAAATACTCTCTTTATCAGGTTTGCTCTTTCCAGGCCAGGGTCCCACTCAAGACTTGCGTAACAGTTTGTAACATTCTCCTTACATTAAAGGTGCTGTACAAGTGTAAATTGCTGTTGCATTTATACCCTCAATTCCAGGACCACTGGCGTTCTGACTGCATGTCTGTCCGACATTGAGTCCTGGATGAGGGCAAATTTCCTACAACTCAACGTCAACAAGACAGAAGCCCTCCTGATTGGCTCACGTCAGCGCCTCAGCACCTCAGGCACTGACAACATCAGTGTTCAAGGCTGCTCTCTCCACCTCTCAAAGCCAATCAGGAATCTGGGCGTCTTGTTCGACCCCGAACTATCCTTCCTCCCCCACGTCCGCTCCATGACCGGCACAGCCTTCCACCACCTCCGCAATATTGCCAGACTCCGCCACTACCTCACCCCCACGCCGCTGAAACTCTCATCCACGCCTTTATCACTTCCAGGCTTGACTATGGGAACTCACTCCTCGTCGGCCTCCCCAGCTCCTTCCTTCACAGACTGCAGATCATTCAGAATTCTGCAGTTCGTATACTCTCCCGTACCAGGCTTCGCGACCACATCACTCCCACCCTCGCCCATCTCCACTGGCTCCCGATCCCCCAGAGGATTGAATTCAAGATCCTTGTCCTCACTTTCAAGGCCATTCATGGCCTTGCCCCCGCCTATCTCTCTGACTTACTGTCTCCCTATCAGCCTGCTCATCCCCTCCGTTCAGCAGACTCAGGCCTGCTCCGTGTCCACCACCCTAACCGCCCAACCATTGGCGGCTGGGCTTTCAGTCTCTCTGCTCCCACACTGTGGAACTCCATTCCACAGCCCCCTGCCTTGCTTCCTCCCTTTCCTCCTTCAAGGCTGGTCTCATGGGGGGCCTTCCCCTTCGGCTGCCCCACTAACTCTTCCCCCTCTCCTTCCCCCTACCCCGACCCTCCCCCCTCCCCCGCTTGGGTCCTGACCTGACTGTTCAATGCTTTGGGACGTCCTCCCGACGTGAAAGGCACTATAAAAGTGCAATTTTGTTGTTGTTGTTGTCAGGAATTAAATCATTTCACTCCCAGCAGTAGCATGAAGTGCAGCTGAAAGCCTATTTATACTACATCACATTGAATCTGCACAATATGCCTGCCTCTTTCAGTTGACAGTACCCTCATCTCCGAATCAAAAGATTGTTCTCCTAGTTCACTCCGACTTGCTGCTAGTCCTGAGAAGCAGTTTCAGATGTTTAGTTGACCTGATAGGGTGCTAAATCAAATACAAGGATTATTGTTTGACTATCCTCCTCCTCCACCCCCAGAGCTCCAGTAATAATTTTAAATTTGGACTGTAATGGCAATATTCCGGTCTTCTCAAATAAAGACGATTTAAGTGCAACCACAGATTGCTTAAACAGGCAGTCATCAGAATCATCTATCAGAATGGTGTATTGTCATGGCTACAATGCATTGTCTGGTAGCTAAAATACACAGAATGTCTACGAAACAATAAAACAACGACACCAGCAAAGGCAGCTCAACCAATGAACCAGACAGTTTGCAAGACAGTTGACTATGCAAATACCCAAGGATTGATTGCATTTCAGAACTTTCCAGCTTCTGAGACTTTTGTGTGCACTAAAATATCCAGTCATTTCTGGAGTGAGATGTGGAAGAAGAACAAAAATGGTGTGTTAAAATTCCATATCTATTCCGAGAGATGGTAAACAAAATACTTATGGGAAAGCTTTCAGTTAAGTTGGAGGTAACATTCATTTTTAGGTCAATTGGGCCAGTATGGATCAAGAATGGAAGTGGACCAAGCCTTCAGCTGTTATACCTTCAGCCTGTAAACCTTTTGATTATAGCTAACTTGCAATTTAATACAATTCCCTTGACCATTTCACAATTTCCCTTGATAACCCTGCCTACCAAATATGTATCTGCCTCCCACTTAAATACAGTACTGTATTTCAATTGAACCAGCATCTATAACCTTTCAGACTGTGAATTCCAAATTGACACAACCCTCCGTGTGAAAGAAAGACAGTTCTTAATTGTTTAAATTCAAATTTTAAGAATATTAAAATTTGAATTCAAAATCTATTCAGAAATTCATCCTGTTTAAGATTTTAAAAATATTTCCAATTATTTTACAATGATATAAATTCACTGTTCTGTGTATCATAGCCATGATCACCCCCGTTCTGTTCTGAGTCATTTTACCTCAAATAGGAGGCAACAAGGGAATTGCAATTGGCTTGAATGCCTCTGCTCTAGGGAATAAAGCGGCCAGGTTCAATACCCAATGACAATATTGAACAATGGAACTATTCCCCAGGAGGCTTAAGGAGAGAGTTTAGAGAAAAAAAATATTCATAAGCTTTTCATATCTAATGTACATTTTAGAACCTTTTTGGACTGTAACCTGTAGTTAAATAATCTACCACCCCCCCCCCCCCCCCCCCCATCACTCTTGTTAAGTATATATTTTAAGTGGTTAAATTGAACAAAAAAGGCTCAGTCTAGTCAGTGGAAATAACCCCCCAAATATGCAAGATCTCACCTTTTACTTCCAACTCCAACAAGTAAATGCAGCCCTAGAATTGACAACTCCATCTCGCAAATCACAGCTGTTGCTATTACAGGTTTGCATTAGTGTAGAACATCTGTACAAGATAGTACAACACTAACCTGGCATTGAGCCATTCTCCACTGAAGTGGAGATTTCTTCCCCTCCCTCCTGATCCTGTCTGTGGGGGGGGGGGGGGGGGGGTTAACCATCTCCCAACCCAGAACATCCTAAAACGAGACAGGAGATCTCAGCATCTATCGTTCTCCCCTCACACACTGGCTTTCAAAGACTGACCGTACAGTCCTGTACAGTAAATATTGTTACCCATTGAATGTTAATGTGCGGATGGCGTATCGCACACTGGCAATGATGAAACATTGTAAAGGCATATTTTTTAACCGTTAAGAAACATCAAAACAACAAAAATAAATGAAAGCTTTAACTCTAGTCTAGCCCTGTGCCCCGTCCACTCTCTGACCAGACACACAAACACATGGACGCGCGGGATAACGCGCGGCATTGTGGGGGTTGTAGTCCATGTAGCTGAAGCTCTTGCCGAGAGCCGCCCTTTGGGGAACTACAAATCCCAGGGAGCAGTGCGGCGCCGTACAAGGCTCTGAGCATGCGCGGAGCCGAGCGCTTGCTGCCTGCCACCCTCTCCACCCAGCGGGGCGGGGCCCAGTGCTGTTAACTGCCAGACACTGGGAGCCGCTCGCGTTTGGGGGCATTCGGTGAGTTTCCCCGGTGATCCGGAGCTCGGGCTGAGGAAGGAGGCGGGTGGGGAAGGAAGAAAGGGACGAGCTAAAAGCGGCGGCGGTGTTTGATGAGGAGGAGCGAGTGTTTGTGCGCTTGTGGGTGGGGAAAGGAGAGACAGCAGCGCGGGCTGTGTAGTGTGTGTGTGTGTGAGGAGAACGGAGGGAATTAACGCCCTGGATTTTAGTGGTAGGTCGAGGCCAGGCCCAGTCCTGCTGCAGTGGGAGAAGAGGCAGGAGAATGGGTTAGGACTGTCTGTTGTCGCCGTAGTAACCGGAGCTTGGCGGGGCTGGGAGAGACACAGACACACACAGAGGGAGAGGCTTCAGCGCCGCCCAGGCCGCACCGCCGCCTCCATCCAAACACAGCGCAGCGCGGTCTCTGCTCCCGCCCCGGCGCCAAATGGCTGCGAGCTTTTAAAAGTCGCCGCCAGTCGGACGCGGTTTGAACGCTAGGTTCTCAGACTCCCTCCTTCTCCCTTTCTCTCTCTCTCTCCCCCGCCCCTCACTCCCTCCCTCCCTGTCCCTCACCACCCCCTCACTTTTACATTCATAATAAAATGGACTTCAGTAGCCGCCTGAACCTTTTCCCTTCCATCTCTCTCTGCCCCCGCCCTCCCCCCAAAGCTTCAGCCCCCCCACACCATCAATGTTATTCTCCCTGACTCGTTTTGTTTCAAAAAAGAAAGCCCGATCTGTTCGTGCTTTCTTTCCTCCCTTTCAGTATATTTATTACCGTCCTTTGAATGAGACGTTGAACCGGGTTCCCCTCTCTCTCTGCCTGTCCAGGTAGACGTGCGATTTAAAGATCCCATGGCACTCACTACT
This sequence comes from Hydrolagus colliei, assembly GCA_035084275.1. Taxonomy (NCBI): domain Eukaryota; kingdom Metazoa; phylum Chordata; class Chondrichthyes; order Chimaeriformes; family Chimaeridae; genus Hydrolagus; species Hydrolagus colliei. The sequence goes on from CM068756.1 coordinate 11,076,186, forward strand.
CGAAAAGAGAAGGGAGTTTCTCCCCCCCGCTCCTCCATCCCCTACCCCACCACCTGTCCAACTATACCTCAAATATATATTTTAAAAAATGACTTTGTAGGACATTGCTGTGCGCAATACTGGCCGCTGCATTCACCTCGCAAAATATTATAGGCAATTCACTTTCCAGTATATTCCGTGAAGCTCTGAGAATCTTGACGGTGTGATGAGGAGCTGTGTCAGATGCAAGGATTAATGTTCTTTTTTTTTCGCATATGTATTGTGGCCTGGGCTTCACGCACGCCGCGGAGTTGGGGGTTGCGCATTGAAATTTGGGCAACAAATACCTGAAAAGGGTGGTAACTGCATGATCGGTAAATGTGGCCGAGGGAGGGTTGGAATTCTGTAGCCGCAAGAAGGAAAGTGAAAGGAGAGGGTGCATCGGTTGTCTTGATAGAGTTTCTTTCTGTCTCTTTCTCCCCAGACAAGTACTGTACTAAATACCGAAGCAATTTGGCTGCCATTTAGTAGGCAACTGATCCGTTCCCTTGGCATTTTAGAAATTCTCAGGAGTGCCTTTATATATGCGCATTTTAAAAAAAGTTAGTGTGGCAATGCATTGTTGTAATTGTGGAGCTATTTCATGAGTTTATACTGAAAGTTCAGTTGTATTTAATGGCTTACTACGCTTTATTAAGCAATATCATACTCAGCAAAGTACTGGGTGGGGGGTAGGTAGGTATTTTATTGGGTGGCACTGGAGTAAATCAAAGGACTTAACTTTTCACAAGATTTTATTTTTGGGGTGAAGGTTAAAAAGAAAAAGCTCCCATCAGAACAACTTTCAGATCTGTCATTACAATAAATGTATTATTTTATTTTAATGGAAAGATTGTTTCATGAAGCGTATGGATGTTTTGTTTCTTCCTCCTGGTACGTGAACAACTGGCTTATTTTTCTAGTATTTTCTCAATTATTTTGTTACTTTTGTATCTGCTTTGTTCAGTTTGATACCTTTTTGCCTATGAATCACCACTTTGTGGATTCACGTGCCATAACGGAGATTTGTGGTAATTGTTTAATACAGGGGGAGGTTTTGTTAGAGATGCGGACTTTTGAAATTACAATTTTTTATTAAACACAGATATATTCATTCTCCTGTTCAGGTCGATGTTGAAGATTCCATGGTATGATTTGAAAAGAGAAGGAAACTTTTCTGAATCTCTTAATCCTCCACATCAGTTTGTTATTCACTTCATGACTTTTTGCGGGCACCTGGGTTTCACAAAAACATACGACAGTGATACCTGGGAAATATATTTTGATGTAACAAGGTGCCATAAAGATACTTTTCAAATCTATATTGAGTTTTTGTGAAGTTTCTATTTGAATATATAAAACAGTGAGAATTTGTCAATATCTTCTATTTAAGTACTCTTACCTTTGTTTATAGTACAAAAACTGATCATCTTTATCTTAATCTAGATAGTCTTAAGTTTTTTTTAAAGTATTGAGTGCTTTTAACTCCCTGCACCCAGAATTCCTGCATTTCGAATTTTTAGTGATTTCCATTGCATGTGCTTCTCGTTTTCTGTTTTGCCTTTTTTTTGCTGATAAACCTGGGAGTTGTTTTGCAACTCAAGGCTATGCTGTAATGGGACACCCAGTGGATAATCAGTACCAGCCATGTATGTACATAGAAATAAAAGCACGTTCTTTTGTTTGATATTGGGTCTGCATTACAACCCTGGGGTTGTAATTCAAATCCACCATAGATCAAAAATGACACAGATGGGCAAAGAAAAATATACAAAAAAGGGAAATATCAAATGCAAGGATTATTATAAAAAGTTTTTTCTGAAAGTATAATTGCTCACTAATCAGTTGTAGCATTTGCATGAGTCATTATTTTCAGAAGCGTAATGCAGTGACATTTTGTGCTTTAACAATGAACTCTTGTGCTAATTGGTCCCGGAGCCTACTGATAATTTTTAGGCCTCCATTGTCAGGGTAGCCTACACCAAACCCCAATTCACGTCAAAGAGACCTGTAAAATGATCGCTTTAAGCCTGCCTGACCCACACCAGTTACCTGTAGCACAGAATGCTCACTAACTTGGAGAGCTCGCTATGATACACCATTAGCACAAATGTGACGCTGCTCAAAAAATGCATACTGTATTGAGGCTCCTCAGGCTTCACTGTGGATTTACTGATCAACATCAATTATTCCATAATGTGAACACCTGTAGATCTTTGTTTAATGCCTGCAAATATGTAGCTTGTTTCTGTGCAATTAAGCTAGTCATAAAACAGTTATGGAAGCATATAAAAATTAACTGCAGTAAATACATTGCCATAATAATAATAATCCTTGCATTTGATATAGTGCCTTATCGTGTCTACAAGATGTCTCAAAGCACTTCACAGAATATACTGTAAAGTGAATTGACTATATTTGTGGGTGAAACGTGGCAGCCAATTGCACACAGCTGTATAGCACAAACAGTAGTGGATTGAAGTGACCAAATATTATTGTTTTCATTTGAGGGATTATTATCATGTGTATTGAGTAAGAAAACTTGCCCAGGGTTTCATACTGACCTGCTGAGAATTGAACCCAGGTCTCTCACTTGAAAGGCGTGTGCTTTAACCACTGAGTTACAGGAATCCACTGTTACAGGAATTCCCCTCCCAGCTCGGGTCACACGCCTCCTGTGCAGCGCCTTGGGACGTCCTCCCGACGTGAAAGGCGCTCTATAAATGTAATTTGTTGTTGTTGTATAGTTGACGTGTGAATTCACCTACCAATTTCCTTTCTTGAGATTCTGGCTGTGGACAGCATATAGGTCAATGTTGGAGCCACTGTTTGTGTCTGAGCAGATGATCAGTAATGCTGTACTGTTCAGATATGTGCTTCCTGAATATGATTTGTGGAAAGCCCTCACATTAACACTCTTCTGTTGAGAAGCATAAAACAGTTAGCACTTGCTAGTGTTGGAATTGAATCAGTGGTCCATAGTGTGCATAGCATCTGGTGGTATGATTGCGGCAGACGGAATAGTACTGCATTATATTGTCAGGATTGTTAGTGACTACAGACAAATGGCACTGGCATTGGCCAAGATTTAAATAAACAGACGCGTCATGTGCCTGCACAATGCTGCTGCCTCAAGTTTTGACAAACTGGTGGAACGAGGATTTGGCCACATTACCTACTTTTCCTCCCCCGGTGGGTACAAAAGTAATTCCACATTTGGAGTTAATACAAACCTGAATGGGAGAAGTCTATGCAGTCAAAACTACTTTAAATATACCAACTCTTTGCTGGGATGTTTGTGTCATATTTATGTCATTGGAACTGTAAATGTGTTTAGGGAGAGGAAGTTGGAATTGATACAAGCAGGAATTAATTCATGTTAGAGGAGGCCTGAATTCTGACCCATTAAAAACTAGAGGTTTATAACAATTTTCAAATGGGGGTATGATTTGGTCTTTGAACATACTTACTCTCTGATGATGTATCTAATTGAGAAAACGTGTCACTTGTTCTGGGAATAAAGATCAATAAAGCACCAGGTTTGATTTAGTTGGCCAAATAATGACCACACATAGTTCTCCTGGGGTCAGTTGATAATAGCAAGGAGCCCTGGCTAGTTTCTTTTCCCTCCAACCCCAAGGTTATGTTTCGTGTCCAGTGTTTGGGTTGTATGTATATACCAGTAAGTGATTTACTTACATTAAATCACACAATCCATTCCATTGTTCATGCTTGGAATTCTGAAGCTGAAAGTTCAGTTGTGAACACGTATTCTAACATTGTTCCATGTAACAGCATGAATGTTTCTCTTGCATTCCCTCTTCCCAAAGGTTATTGTAGTGATTCAGAATGAAGTTCAGTAGATTTTAATGTTCCTTAACTGCTGTATCTTTCCCGTCTATTTGTTCCAACCTTTTTCTAATGGTCTCTTCTTGACTTAGTTTGATCTTTGTTTTTTATTCTTGTGGTAAGGACATTTTTTTCAATATACAGTACTTGTTTAATCAGGATTACAGTTGAATTTACTGCTGGTGTTGATATGTTCATTATATCGCTTTGGTCCATTCAAAACTACTCCATAAGAAGTTTACTTGTGTAACTGTCAGTAGACACCTGAGTAGATCGAGTCATGTGTGTTGATTATCGATAGACAATATATATTTAGTCGAGGGTAGATAAGAGCCCAAACTGGAAGGTTCCAGTATCCTGTTATTTAAGGCCTTTAAGTTTGACTTCAGACAGACATTTAAGTTGCTTTCATGCAAACATTTAATTTGCTTTTGCTTAATGCAACTTTGTGCTGATGGCAGTACATCTTTGCAATATCCAGTGCTGTAGTGTCTGTTAACTTAATGAGCTTCCAACTCTAGTTTTATCATTATTTGAGTGAGACATGAAAAGCGCAGTGTTACAGTACTCTGCCCATCTGAATATTTGAGCCTGATGACAGCTGTAATGTCTCATAAACATGGATAATAATTTAGCAAGATTAGATCATTGCAGATGGTAACTGAATTATTTTTGCAGTTAAATTATGCTGTGTAATAACAATCCTTGCATTTGATACAATGCTTTTCACATCTTATCGATGTCTCAAAGCGCTTCACAGAATATACTGCAAAGTGAATTAACTGTATATTTGTGGGCGAAACACAGCAGCCAATTGCGCACAGCAGTGTCCCGCAAACAGTCGTGGATTGCAAATGACCAATTTTTATTATTGTGGTTTTTTTTGTAATGTGGCCACCTCTATCAGCATCGGAGTTTGATTCTTGCCAGTATCAGAAATGGTCCGGTGTTGATCAGCCTTTGTGTTGGTACTTGCGCTTTTTAATTGTATTTACAGAAATCCGAAGGACGATTTGATTTGCCTTTTTGCAAATGTTCCCTTGTTTCCAGAAGGTAGAAGCAGGTATTGTACTGTAATCCTATGGGTTCTATAGTTCTCTGACCCTCAAACGGCCATTCTGCATGTTGGAAGGCTCTTCTACCCGGGGATCAGAGACATCCTTAATTCTATCATTACCTGACACCACTGTGTATGCATTAGAAAGATTTCAGGTATAAATAAACTGATTCCAAGGAGAACATCAGTTGGAGATGCAACAATTGTCCTTATTGTCATAGGGCACTTGACAGCATTGACTATCTTTACTGATCAATAACAACAACAAAATTATACTTGTATAGCACATTGTATAGTACAGTAGTGAGTCTAAGTATCTCCTTGATTTCTTTTTATATTAACCTTATTGTCCATTTTCTTGTTTTCCTTCCCATGCTACACTAATATGATTTTGTGCCTTTTGACTTTCAGTGGTGATGCTTAGAGAGAAGTATTTTGGTAGCTATTGTATTTTGAACAAGGTTAACCTTGATTTAAGTCACTGTGACCTATTATCAAGTTCAACCCAGACAGAAAGATGCCTAAATTTAGTTTCTGAAAGGCACAACACAATATTCCTATTGTTTGGCATTAAATGATAATCTTTGTGCAGACCATAAAGATTGCCTGGTGTAAGTGGGAGCATTTACATTTTTGCTGGAGGAGACGCTTGCTGAGATTAAACAAGAATTTTAGGGCAGTATGGATTTATTGAGTATCTGACTATGCTGAACCTGTTTGAGAATGCTTCAGCTGGGTAAGGAAAGTGGAGAAACATTTGATTTTCCATTGTATCAAGAATATTCACGAGAATTGAGCAGAATTTTGAAATTCTACAAATTTTCTGTGGGCATGAAACTTGCAAAACTTTATTGTTTGGGTGGTTATGTTTTGGAGCTTTCCAAGTGACGTTTAAACTTGTGTTAGCTGCACTTAAACCCCCACAAAATTAGCAATTGCTTTTCATTGCTTTTATTCATTGCACAGATCACTTAGTTGAGTAGAAGCCCATTTATCCGTGACTCTATGAACTGGCACTTCCGTATAACTGTCACGGCATTAAAAAAATCGCCATTCGATAAACCGGAATGTATCTGGAACAATAGTGGTGGAGCATTTGTAAATGCATAAATAATAACAGATAATAACAGAATATTGTATTGGTACTTATTGTTAAAACTCCTTTCTTGCGCTTCTCACCTTTCTGCAGATGCTGAGCTTGAAGCCATGATGCTGCGGTTGAGGTTTATAGTCCTGCGATTCTTTTTAAAATGGAGGACGCCAAGTGGGTGAAAAAAACAGCGCGACTTTAAAGCCTTACTAGCAGCAAGCCGATAACACTAGCCGATAACCCACATTGTCGCGCAGGTGCATTATTTCGGTTTGCCACTAGTAGAGTCTAGGATTATCGTCTTGCCGCTAGTAAAGTCGTGCGAGTTTAAAATCGCGCTGCCGTTTGTTTAATCCGCACAGCATCCTCCATTTAAAAAAGAATCGTTGGACTGTAAACCTTAACCAGTAAAAGTGAGAAGCACAAGAGAATAGTTTTAAAATAAGTACTGATACAGTATTTTGTTATTATCTGTTATTATTTAGTTTGGTGTGTATGGTGTGTGTTAAAAGAACTTAAATTTTTTTGTTGTGGGTTTTCGGCCGCGGGCCGCCTGAATATGTGGCAGGCGCTTTAACCGGCATTGGCCAGGTCCCTCGGGTGCCGTATAAACGGGCTTTTACTGTAAATGGTATTGCTTTGCAATGAGGGCTTAAAAAAAATTCATTTGGCTTTTCCTGCAATGCTGAATACCTAATTTTTGCGATTCCACCACCAGTATAGTTAAACATTAAATAAATTTCAAGAATATTTAGTAGTCATGTTGACGTGGCCGAAGTAAACTTTGGCCATGTAGTCAAGATGGGAGAGATAATAATAATAATCCTTGCATTTGATATAGCGCTTTTCACGTCTTCTAGATGTCTCGAAGCGCTTCACAGAATGTAATGTAAAGTGAATTGACTGTATATTTGTGGGCAAAATGCGGCAGCCAATTGCGCACAGCAGCGTCCCACAAACAGTTGTGGATTGAAATGAGCAATTTTTATTATTTGTGTTTTTTTTTGGAGGGATTATTATTAAGCGTGTGGAGTAAGGAAACTTGCTCAAGGCTTTGCTTTGACCTGCCTGGATTCGAACACAGGTCTCACGCTTGTAAGGCGAGTGCTCTAACCACTGAGTTACAGGACTCCAGTGGGACCAGTTGAAATAATGATAATAATGCTTCATTTGATACAGTGCCTTATCACATTTTCAATACATCTCAAAACGCTTCACAGAATATAGTGTAAAATGAATTGACTATGTTTTGTGGACGAAATGCAGCAACCAGCAGCGTCACACAAATAGTCCTGGATTTAGTGAATCAAATTATTACGATGCAATTAGAATGTGCTTTGTGGGGAGATTTGATTCAATTTTGTATAGGTGCTGTTTATGTTTAAATTTTATGTTTAAAAACTATAAACGTTTGGGTCATAAATAGTGGAGTGGAGCTCCTGTGGCTTAGTGGTTAGAGCACTTGTCTTCCAAGCTGGGGAGACCTGTTCAGGCAGGTCAGGGCGAAACCTTAGGCGTGTGGAGTAAGTTTCCTTACTCCATACGCCTAATAATAATCCGTCCAAAACAAACACAATAATAAAATTGGTCATTTCAATCCACGACTGTTTGTGAGACACTGCTTTGCCCAATTGCCTGTTGTGTTTCGCCCACAAATATACAGTCAATTCACTTTACAGTATATTCTGCGAAGCGCTTTGGAACATCGATAAGATGTGAAAAGCGCTATATCAAATGCAAGGATTATTATTATTAAATACTGTATATTACATTTACAATTTAAAAAAAAAACTTAGCCGGGGTTTTTCATTTTTTCATTTTTTCATAACTAGCTTCTCATTTTCTAAACTGAATATACTGTACAGGCAAAAACTCAATGTGCTGGGAAATCATTTGAAAACAGTACTTTTTAAAATTTTCTCTCCATTCATTTACTTACCTTTTCAAATCGAATGCAATTACACTAACTCATTTTTCCTGCTTTGAAAGAGAGTTTTACTGGAGATGAGTATCTTCCAGCTCCCACTTGTTATCTACAGGTGAATCTTGCCAATGAATATGTGACCGCAGAAGGTATTGTAGCCAAATTTGATCCTGTGCTTCCCAGTGTCCACACCTTTAACAAGTATAAATTAGTCTAATAGCGTTTCTACTTATTTGATTCCAGTTAACACAAAAAATGTATGTAGTGAGAACCTTATGTATTGCACTCTGAAGCAATGTCATATTGCTTCCATCATGTCTGGGCTTGACTGTGCTTACTATATCTATTTGTTGGGACTCTGGCTCTTCCCTGCACAGACAGCAGATTATCAGCCTGTATTCTCTTCTACTCATCCTTGTTCGGCTCATCTTGCTCGATGGAGTGGATTAAATTCAACATTCTTGGTCATGCCTCTAAATGCTTCTACAATCAGCCATTCTGCCCTATATTCTTAAACTCCATCGTGGTCTGAGTCACTTATTCCCTACCCTCATTCAGGACGCACCTGAAGACGTACCTCTTTGACCGCACTTCGAAGAGTGCATCATTCTCCTTTGGCTCTCACCCCCTAGTTTGGGTGTCTAGCCATCAGAATCAACAACAAAAAAAGCAAACAAAAAATTCAAAATTTCTCAATTAATAATGGTCCATGCATTTGATATAGCGCCTTATCAAGTTGTTGAGATGTCTTAGTGTTTCATGGAATATATTGTAAATTGTAAAGTGGATTGACTACATTTTGTGGGCAAAATATGGCAACCAATATGGCTCGTTTATCCGGCACCCTCGGGACCTGACCAATGGCGGTTAAAGTGCCTTTCAAGTTTGGAAAGTTAGGACATCCCAAAGAGAATGTCAGTCCTCTACAGTTGTATTCAGTGACATAAATCTGCGATTATATATCCCCCTTCACATGTGATAGTGTCTCAGAGCACTTGAGATGTTCTCCCAACGTGAAAGCTGCTATATAAATGTAAATTGTATTGTAATCTCAGCATTCAAGATTGTCATCTTTGTACTCGTATAAGTTGTGCAACGTGAGTAAAGGATAGTGTTGATTTTTCACTTTCATTCTCCATGTTTCCAGAGAGCAGAATACAGTGGAATAGTGATGTGATATCACTATGGGCAATCTTTCTATGCACCGGTACTGCTGTGTATTAAAGGATCAGCAACTTCATATAGTTGCATTTGTGTTGCATTCACTAGATTGTCTGAAAGAGGCTGCTCCAGTGACTTAATAATCCTTGTGTTTGATAGAATGCCTTTCATGTCAGGTGAATTTATCAAAGTGCTTCAATTTGCATTATGTTTCATTGTAAAGTATAGTGATTGTGGGCAAAAATAGATATACCGTATATCTCTGCGTATAAGGCGCACTTTTTTTCAGGTCGGAAGATCTCGAAAATGGGGGGTGCGCCCTATACGCAGGTACAAGCAATTTTGAGCCTCGGAAATACAGTAAGCAGGAGGGGCGGCCGGCGCGCTGTCAGCCGGGGTTTGGTCAGTGTCCGGCGGGGGTTGGGAGGAGCGGGTGACGGGGCTCGGCCGCCCGGGCAGCGTCAGCAGCAGCGGACTTCAGTGCTATGCTTACCTTCTGCCGAACTCAGTCTGCCTGCCTCACTCCCTGCCGCTCTCTCTCCCTCCCTCCCTGCCTGCCTGCCTGCCTGCCGCTCTCCCTCTCTCTCTCCCAGGCTGCCAGCCTGCCTCTCTCCCTCTCTCTCTCCCTGCCTGCGTGCCTCCCTGCCTCTCTCCCTCTCTCTCTCCCGGGCTGCCGACCTGCCGCTCTCCCTCTCTCTCTCCCGGGCTGTCGACCTGCCGCTCTCCCTCTCTCTCTCCCGGGCTGCCGACCTGCCTCTCTCCCTCTCTCTCTACCGGGCTGCCGACCTGCCGCTCTCCCTCTCTCTCTCCCGGGCTGCCGACCTGCCGCTCTCCCTCTCTCTCTCCCGGGCTGCCGGCCTGCCGCTCTCCCTCCCTCCCTCCCTCCCTCCCTCCCTCCCTCCCTCCCTCCCTCCCTCCCTCCCTCCCTCCCTCCCTCCCTCCCTCCCTCCCTCCCTCCCTCCCTCCCTCCCTCCCTCCCTCCCTCCCTCCCTCCCTCCCTCCCTCCCTCCCTCCCTCCCTCCCTCCCTCCCTCCCTGCCTGCCTGCCTGCCTGCCTGCCTGCCTGCGTGCCTGCCTCTCTCCCTACCTACCTGTCTCTCCTCCCTTCTGCCAGCAATATCATTGAAAATGCTTCCTTTTTTTTCACCAAGAAAAGGTCAAAAACGGGGGGTGCGCCTTATACGCGGGTGCGCCTTATACGCGGAGATATATGGTAAGCATAATTACGAGTTTCACTTAAGACCAGTGTCACTGCAGTGTCGTCAAAAGTGATCCCTGTTTGATAAATGCACGAGAATCTCTCAGAAGTTTTCTTCCCTAATTGCTAATTTTTATTTTTCTGCGAATTAAATCGCCCACAAATATGTGGTCAGTTCACTTTACAGTATATTCTGTGATGTGCTTTGAGATATCTTGGAGATGTGAAAAGCGCAATACCAAATGCAAGGATTATTATTAAATCGAGGATCGCTCAGTCATATACAGTAAAAGCTCGTTTGTCCGGCACCCTTGGGACCTGGCCAATGGCGTTTAAAGCGCATGCTGGATATTTGGCCGAAAACACATTTTTTTAATTGAAAAAATACATTGTGCCGGATAAATTCCGGCTAATCGAATGTGGACTTTTTTTTTCGATGTGCCAGTTATACGGAAGTTATGGTTGATTGGGTCACGGATAAACAGGCTTTTACTGTAGCTTTGAATTCCCCCACAGAGCTTTTCAGATGCCAGCCTCGTCTGGGGATTGACTTGTATTTCCTCGTTGAGCAAGTTGAATTACTAGAGGAAAGAAAGACTGTTATAGGTTTATAGCTTTCCTCAGTCTGCTCTGACAGGTGATCAGGGCAATGATTACAGCTGTGAAAAACCCGACTGTGTCTCTTCAAGCCCTATTTCTGGCTAAAATAAGTCAATGCAGCAGCAGCTTGGATTGGTTACTAAACAGCAAGAAATTATTTGCAAGGTGGGGGATTTAATATTAAATTTATGGAATTCTGTATTTGTATTCTGGTATGTTTTTAGTGCCTGTGGCCGAATGATCAAAATGTGTGACAAGCCTCTATGGGAGCAGATTGGATCCAGCTTCGTGCAACATTACTATAACATATTTGACAGAAAGAGGAGTGACCTAGAAGTAATATATGTAAGTATAGACTGAGTTATCGATGCACTCAACTCAAGTTACCTTTTCTTTAGCATGTGGGTAAATGAACTATTTGCAATAAATTTTGACACTGAATGTAATTGTGTGATTTTTCAAAAGTTGTGTGGACTACACTAAGGAACTAAACTTGCTGAAGTTTTTCTTTGAAAGAAAAGTGCATTATCTTTTAGTTTTGTGTTCGGGGATGCCACTGCTCTAATCAAGTCATTCTGATCAGCTTCATACCCAGTCTTGCAGTAAATCTAGTATCTTTACAATTAAACTCATTGCTTGAAGATTTTTTATGGTCTTTATACTTTCAGAGCAATTGTTTTCTTTTAATCTGTTATGTGGATTCTAATTTATGACCCAAGATTGTGTCTTTGTTTCAGATTGATGCATCATGCCTTACTTGGGAAGGACAGCAGTTTCAAGGTAAAGCTGCTATTGTGGATAAAATAAATGTAAGTATTTATATGCATTTTGACAAAGCATATTTTCTGATTCTGAACATCTGTAACTTTGAATGAAATCAGTATTTTACATTTTGCTAAACCCAACCATTTGCAGAATTATTTCAAATTATAACTCCTAAGGAATTACATTTTAGTCTGTTTCTATTAAGTTTATCACTTTCTTTGAAGTTTGGTTTCATTTACAGTTTTTTTCTGAAAAATGGGGTACACACACACAGTAGGATTTTTCAATGGTAATTATACCAAGTGGCCATTTTCCCACTTTATATTCTGAGTTTTCTTTATTGCTGCCAAACTTTAAAATAAACAGACCAATTGTGCATTTGAGAATTTGGTGTCAGTGAACCTCATTGCACTGTTACCTCCCCCTCTCACCCCCTATAGCTATCTGACTGTGCTAGATTTACTGTTTAAAGGTGATATTAATCCCTCAAAACAAACAATAATACTGTAATTTAGTGACTCAACCCATGACTGTGTGTGGGACTCTATTGTGTGCAATTGGCTGCCGCATTTCGCCCATGAATATACTGTCAATTCACTTTACAGTATATTCTGCGAAGCACTTTGAGATGTCTAGGAGATGTGAAAGTGTTATACCAAATGCAAGGATTATTAATAATAATTAATAATCATTATTCATTTTGAAAAGGCTTGTGTATATAGGTAAACAAGTTAAATAAGATTCAGTTACATAGCAGTGAGATAGGGACCTGAGAATATCTACAAAATTAGGCAGAGATTTGCTCAGACAGTGACATCTTCTTTATTTTAGTTTAACTTTTGAAATCACAGTATCACCATTTTTCTTTGGTGACTTCAATCTAAGTTCTATTTCATAAGTTCAGTATGATCTATAATTAAAGTACTTGTTTGTTCATTTGAATAACCCAGTATTATATAATTCACCACCTCAGTATAACTTTTCAGATTATGTAATGACTTCAGTTACATTTATTGCAATAAAGCATTAGGTTTGTATAATAATAATAAAAATCCTTGCATTTTAAATAGCTCCTTATCCCATCTTCAAGATGTTTCAAAGCGCTTCACAGAATATACTGTAAAGTGAACTGACTGTATATTGTGGGTGAAACGCGGTGGTGAAAGGTTGGTTGGATATTACCTTTTAGATTTTACACTGATGTCCCATCTGCCCATTCAGATGGTTGTTAAAGATCTCATGGCACTAATAGGGAGTACTTCCGTAATCCTAACCAGAAATTCCAACTGTTAACATTTCTGGTTCACTTAATGGCTGTTTGTGGGATATTTCCTGTGTGCAAATTGGCTTTTGTGTTCAGAGACAAAAGCACACTTTATAGTAAAAACCACTACAGTGCTTTGAAAGATTTAAAAAATGTGATAAAGCTCTATATCTTGTAGCATCCTTGTGGACTCCTGTAGCTCATTGCTTAGAGCACTTGCATTGCAAGAGAGAGACCTGGGTTCGATTCTCGGCAGGACAAAATGTTGGGCAAATTCCTTTACTCTACGTGCCCCTGTTTACCTAGCAGTAGGATCCGGCAATATATCAATATATCGGTTATATCCGATATAATTTTCATATCGATATGCCGATATTGGAATTTAAAATATATCGACATATCAAAAAATTTGATATATCGGAAAAGAAATGTATTATTCTGATTAAGAAAAGGGTGTTTAATAATCTTTAACAATATCTTAAAGTGCAACATTTTATATTGATCTTAAAGTACAATATTTAACAATGCAGTATATAACATAAAACCATTGGGAAATACTATACACAGTAAGTGGCTCCTTTCAGAATTGGGCTGATGAGTACCACAGATTCGATTCATAGGCCATTGAATTCCAACCATTTCTTTGTGAAAGTCAGTATCTTCCCAATTTAGTGGAAGGTTGCATACGTCCGGCTCACTGTCATACAATATATTAGCAGCTGGTGTAGAGTGGCAGTGGTGAATGCCTGGGAAAGTCTCTGCTCTTTGCCCATGGTTGACTCATGCCCAGGGAATGCAACTACTTGGCAGATTTCTGGTTGAAGGCATAATGACGTGTAAGGTTTGTGATTTTCAACAGTCATTGAATATGCCTGCATGTGGCAATTGCTTTCTCACAAATAGCAAAACAATTTGTCTTTGAAAACCTTTCATGCTTTTAACTATACATGAATGTATAGACAATAAGACAACCCTGTATTTAGAATGCCTGCCTGCCTCGGTAGAAGATTGTAAATTGACTTTCTATAAAATGCACCACTTGCGGAGATTTGTGCATTCTCTGTTAAAATAATTCATATACACTTTACGATTAAGCTTCTAACCCAAGTGCATGAATTGTGCACACAGGTAAGGTTTAAGGTATTCAATACAAGAAAATACATTTACAAGAAAATATAGCAGAAACCCCTAATTGGGAACACTCATACAAGGGATCCGTGCCTCAACAAATGCCTCTTTTATGCTTTCACTTTTATTTTTACCCAGTTCACATTACAATAATTCTTACATTTGATATGGTGTTTCACAGGATAATAATGATGCTTGCATTTGATACAGTCATAACACGTCATCAAAACATCTCAAAGCATCTCACAGAAAATTCTGTGAAGTGCAGTGATTGAATAATGTGGATAGTGAGCAAAAAATTCTGGAATCGAATGTAGTGTTGCTCCACAGCTGTCTCTGAACTGAATTAAATTCCAGCAAGAAATGTGAGAAGCACAAGTTCTTTTTGCAAGAGTAGAACTGTCAGACCTGATGTTGGTTTGCGTATTATGCAGTCTATCCAGATTCATAGATTCATAGAATTTTACGGCACAAAAGGAGGCCATTCGGCCCATCTAGTCTGTGCCGGCTCTTTGAAAAGAGCGATTCAATCCCACTGCCCTGCCCGCTCCCCATAGCCTAATAGAACTGTTCTCCCTAAATAAAGATCTAATTCCCTTTTAAAAGTTGTTATCGAATCAGCCTCCACCACCTTTTCAGGCAATGCATTCCAGATTCGAACAACTCGCTGAGTGAAAAAATTTCTCCTCAGCTCTCCTCTACTTCGCCTTGAAACTATTTTAAATCTGTGACCACGAGTCACAGATTCGCCCACGAGTGGAAATAGTTTTTCTCTATTTGCCCTGTCGAAACCCCTCATGATCTTATAAACCTCTATTGGGTCTCCCCTCAATCTTCTCTGCTCCAGAGAGAATAACCCTAGCCTATCTAGCCTCTCCTCATAGCTGAAGTCCCTCAATCCTGGCACCATCCTAGTAAATCTTCTTTGTACCCTTTCCAATGTCTTCACATCCTTTCTGTAGTGTGGTGACCAGAATTGAACACAGTATTCCAGCTGAGGCCTCACCAAAGTTTTATAGAGGTTAGTCAGCACTTCCTGACTTTTGTATTCTATACCCCTATTTATAAAGCCTAGTATCCCATATGCCTTCTTAACAGCCTTGTCTACCTGTCCTGCCACCTTCAACGAGTCACTAACACAAATCCCCAGGTCTTTCTGTTCCTTCACACCATTTAAAATTGTACTGTTAATGCTGTTGATTTTGTTTCAAAGACTAATTTGATCCTAATGGTATTTTTGTTTTAAAACAGGGCCTTCCATTTAGCAAAATACAACACATCATAACTGCACAAGACCATCAACCCACACCAGACAGCTGCATTCTGAGTATGGTAGTAGGTCAACTTAAGGTAAGAATGGTTTAATTACTGGGCTCAACTTTTATTCAGCTCTGAGCTATAGAGATTTGTGTTTCACGTATAAATCAATGCTTTCGATAGAAAGAAAATGCCTCAGGAACATTTTGTGTAAACGGAAATGATCTTGTGTAAACTTGCATAGTTGCAGGAAAAACAACTTTTGTAAAAATTGCAAAATTAGCAGCAAGATATCAAGGGAGCCTCAGTTGATGTTAGTTGATCGCCTTTTAATTCCATGTGTTCCATATCACACTTTTCTGATTTAAGAAAAATCTGTGATATCCAGCATGCTGCATGACAAAGTACAAAATGTTAAGAGATCAGAAATAATTTGTGATGGGCACGTGGATGCATTTCAGAAATCAGGAATTTCAGGCCTTTTAGTTTAGTTGGTAGCTTTGGGTATCACAGTGATTTGGCAGTTTGCCTTGTTGTAAACCCATAATGGGGGAGAAGGTAGATAAAGATACAAGGTGCTTTTAAGCAGGAAGAAGATTTTGAAAGCAGTCAATAATCATTTACTCTCTGGTCTTTGAACAACTTTGGTGCCTTATTAAGGAATAGAATCAGGGTATTTAAAGGGTGGTGGGTGGGAAAACAATACATCAACTATAATAAAGGTAGGCAGGCATCAGTGGCTCTGCAGCTGTTTATCAGTACAAGGAGCCGGGATGTGGATCCCAGTGACTAAATTCAGCACAAATAGTTTAAATAGGATGGAAATCCTCTGATGTTTGGTCAGAAGATATTTTCACCCCTTTAGCTTTTAATTCCACGAGCTGTATACTGTTGTACAAATTAAACCTCTAAACTAAAATTTCCATCAATTTTAGATGCCCAACTATAGGAAACGTTGTTCAATACCAAATAAATGCGAGATGCATGTTCCCTGTTAGATTCATGTATCATGTCATCATTAAGACAACAACAATAACAAAATTACACTTGTACAGTGCCTTTCATATCAGGAGGACGTCTGAAGGCATCAATCAATTATAGCAATTGTATTTTTACACTACATAGGAATTATTTGTGTTATAAATATTTTCAGTCCAGTCATAGTTTATAAAATGGGCATTTCACTTGAATGACCATAAGCAGTTACATTTTGGAAATATTTTTGTTTTAATCTTGAAAATATGGTTAGGGAGAAGAGTATTAAAGGGGGGATTGCCCGCCCCCCCCCCCCCCCCCCCCCAAGTTTCTGTTTATAGCCACTGTATTACAATTTATTTTCCAAGTCAATGGAGCTCTCCATTTCAGTAAAGGAAATGGCACAATAAAAGCCAGATTGAATTTCTATCATTGTTTTCATAATGATTTGGTGCCTCTATTTCCTTGATTAAAAATGCACCAAACTGTGCAGTTAGGATAATTTTGCGGATTCACTTCTGCAATAGGATTTTTACTTCAGTTGTTTCTTTTTTTGGTGTGCTTTATTGATGTTAAGGTTTATCCAGTGCTGTAATCTGTGCTTGCTGTATATTAAGTATGTAATGGATACTTACACTTGATGAAAGAATGAATTGCACTGGATGCTCTCACTGGGTCAGCTCCACAGCTGAAATTTCAACTTGCCTTTGAATTTTTGTTTTTAAGCTGAAGGGGACCAAGCTAGTGATGGGTGCATACTATTTTAGAAAGAAAATTGTAGAGTACAATAGGAGCAATTGATTGTTGCGAATCCCTGCCAGGTTATATTGCTGTATTCAGTTTAGAGTGAATAAAGGAATATGAACTGTTTGTGACTTTGAGGCCATTCGAAGAACAACAAAGCGTTTCTGTTGAGGTTTTCTCTTCTGCTATAGATTGTTAAACATTTTTGCATTTACATTGGAATACATGTAAGGGCAAAACATGCTTGATAGTTATAACTGCAATAAAAATCTGAGGTAATAAATAAAATTTCAAACGACCAGCACAAAATGAAATCAAACTTCCACTTGGTAACTTTTTGTTATTTCATTCTTCTGCTCAGGCAGACGACGACCAAGTTATAGGCTTCCATCAAACATTTTTGTTGAAGTATCTTAGTGATGCCTGGGTGTGTACCAATGATGTCTTCAGGCTAGCACTTCACAACTTTCAATAAATCAACACCTCTCTCCCACAATCTGTCTTACTTTCTTCCCCCCAGTAAGCATTACATTTGTTGCCAAAATTGTTCTGCATGCGTGTGGTTTATGCGGGAAACTGCAGCATGTGCTGGTGCTGGCTGTTAGCTTGTGTGGCCTTTTTTTTGGTGAATACTGCACTGAATGGAATAAATTTTAATAATTTGCCCCATATCTGTGAATCGAAAGACTCCAATATCATCCACACTTAAACGTCGCAAATCACAAGGCTTTAGCTATGTTATACAGTAAAAGCCTGTTTAGCCATGACCCGATCAACAGTAATTTCCGTATAACCGGCACCGCAAAAAAAAGGTCCCCATTCGATTAACTGGAATTTATCTGGCACAATGTATTTAAAAAAAAACATTTGTTTGTGTGTTTTGGGCTGGATATCCGGCACGTGCTTTAACCGGCATTGGCTAGGTCCCGAGGGTGCTGGATAATCAGGCTTTTACTGTATTTGTTACTATTTAATGCCAGTAGAATTTCCATTTCAGCCATTTCAAGTTTGGTATACAGAAATTGTTCCATTATATTCTGTAGAGCCTGTCAGTCAGTTTTGCTGACGGTTAGCTGTTTAGTGCGTCATTAGACGGAGACAATCAGGTTGTGTTAAAATATTACACTGCCTTTCGTTACAATGGGCAGAGATATGGTAAGGAAAAAGACTCTGGAAAAGTGTTCTGGGATGATTGATTGATTGATTTGTTACTAATACGTTTTTTCATAGAAATACAATTTTACAGTCACCGAGCTGATTTAAAGAGTGCTAATTTTTAAAGCACAGTCAATGCTGATGCCAGTTGTGCACTATTCTATCCTTATCTAAAATTCTGCTGTTAATTTTTCCAGCAGTTTTTTTTTTGTTACACTTGACTTTCCAGAGTTGGAAGATATTTGAATCAAATGCCGAAACTGTTTATCTGCCTGAAACGCATCAAGTATCAAACATCAGTTTTGCATTTTCAGCAGTTTTAGCTTGATTGAACAAGCGGTAATTCGTTACAAAACTTTAAAATATGTAGGGAAGACAATGACCTTGTAGTATAACAGTAATGGCACTGGCTTCACAATCAACTGGGCATGCGCTAAATACATCTGAGATATTCAGTGGACAAAATCAATTGTTTGGGCTCAAAATATTTGTGGACAAGATAAGAGGTGGTGGAGGCACTGACAGAGTTTTCTGTTAAGTGCCGTGAATGCAGAGAAACTCCTTTGTCAAGAAACTCTCTTATTGAATAGTCCACCTGAACAGGGGGATGGGATCTTGGTTTAGCTTCTCATCTGGAGGACAACACTTTTGACTGACTCCCTCACTCCTGCAATATCAGCCTGGAGCATGAGCTCAAAATCTCGAATGGTTGATGTAAACCCACAACTTTCTGAATTGGTATATTCGTAGTATTTCTGAGATTCAGTTTACCATCTGGCCATTAAGTAGAGGAGTTCACTGCCTGGTGTTGGTTCAGATATTTTTCATCTAAATCACTTGTTTCAATTCTATTGTCCTTCCAACTCGAAGTCCCTATGACTTACCTGTTCCCTCGCCTTCTTCAAGATCCAGCGGCTTCTGACCGAAAGGCACTATATAACTATATGATAGCTCATCTTTGCCATCTTACCACTATAGAAAGCTAGAAAATCCAACCTCTCTATTTGGGTTGTTGAATGAAGATTCTGCAATGCACAAATGGGGCACCATTTTTTGAATTTGGATTCTTTGGAGTGGCTGAAGGCTGATAGTAGTAATTTTGACAATCTTCTGCACAGATGTGCATTTCTGATTTTCTTTTATTTCTGTTGTTTCCAATTTTTAAGTATGTCTTTCATCATCTTTAGTTATAATATTTATTCGTTTTTTTGCCTCAAACTTATCATATCTTATTTTCTTTTTATTATTGTTTTCTTGTGTTATTTTTTCCACCTGCAGTTTCACAACTCTGGTAAACCAATTCTAGTGGGAAAGAGTAAGGCTTCAACCAGGACAATGCAATGAATGCTGCAGATACTCTCAGAGCCTGGTATTTATAGGAATTTTTAGGTGATGAGCCTCTGATATCTAGATACAAAACACCAGCTAAAACTGTGAAATTATGATAGTATGTTGGTGCCTAGACTTCTCTCCTGCTGTTAATGTAAAGTTACATTAGGTTATAAAAGAAATGTAAAATCTTGCTTGGGTCAGGGTAGGTGAATCATTTTAAGTATTAGCACAGCTTTCTATATATAAATGAGTGGACAACAGTAGTTAGTGTTCCTAACATCTACTGTATCTATATTTACATGGGAAAAGATAATACTGCCAACTAATTACAAGTACATCCATGTCAAAGTACACTAGCGTAGCATTAGCTGCCATCTATTTAACCTATGGTAACAGCACAACTCAATTTCCAGCATTTCGGGTGAGTTTAAAAAAAAATGAACAGTGCTGTTTGTAGCAAGGTGACAGTTGGACGGTTCCATAGTAAATCTATAACTGGGATGATATTAATAGAGAAACATAATCTGTCTAGCTGGTCTAGTTGATTTAATGAATGTATAGAAAAGCCAGTCGTTCTCCCCCTGGTTTAACAAGAACAGCCGCTGCTCCGTGTAAAGCTGAATTGTGCATTAGCGGTTTGATTTCCAGTTTGTGCTGAGTTAGCCGATTTCAGCTAGGGTAGCAGTTACAGCACTACATTTGACCTCAGTGACTGGGCTGGGGCAGGAACAGGTCAGCTGGAGTTCCTGCACATGATTTGCTGTACATTACCAGTGGACCTACCTCACTGGAAAGCAACTGGGTATGGATGTTGGGTGATTATAGCACTCGGCAGCTACACCTCTCAGAGACAAACAGCCTGTCTTAGCTTATTATAAGGGTAATAATAATCCTTGCATTTGATGTAGCCCTTAATCACGCTTTTGAGACGTCCCGAAGCACTTCACAGAATATAGTGTAAAATGAATTGAGTGTATATTTTGTAAGCGAAATACAGGTACCCCGCCCCAACCACGGCCTCGTCTACCGTGATACTCACGCATCCACGGTTTGCTAAATGCGACAACCCTTGCAAACCATGGCTTATAACCCTTGCTTATTCACGGATTTTAACACTAACCCTCGCGTTTAGCGCTAGAACCCAATTGCATCAACCAGCCTCGATGTCGCTTCGCGCTAGCGTACAGCACTAGAACCCATTGCGATGTTGCAATCAACCAGCGACAACACTTCTCTCTTAGGATTAAGGTAAATACAGTAACATGAATTTATTGTCGCTTCTCTGCAGCCTAGCTAGTAAGTTTGGGAGCATTGGCTGCCAGGATCTGCAGATCTCTCTCTCTGTGTAAGTGTATCATAGGCTGTAGAAGTCTATCCTCTGTAACCCAGGCTGAAGAGGGATCTCTCTGTCTCTCGCTCTCTCCCTGTGAGTGCATCTCGGACTTTAGAAAGGTCTCTCTCTCACCTCTCTATTTCACCTTCTCTTCCCCCCATCCCCTTCCTCCCTCACCGCTCCTCTCTCCACCCCCTCTTCTCTCTCACCTTCTGTCTCTCTCTCTCTCTCTTTGTCTGTGTGTAGATCAGTCAGTCAGCCTCCCCCCCACCCTCCGTGTCTCTCTCTCTCTCTCGCTCTCTCTCTCTCTCTCTCTGTGTCTGTGTGCAGATCAGTCAGTCAGACAGCCTCACGGATTGCTGCAGATATGCCCAATACTACTCCCCCTATCCCCATGTATGTTATAACTGTATTTTTTTTGTGTTTAGTGCTACGAAACGTGAACTTATTCCCCGTATCCCCATGTTTCCCATAGGGCCCTGTATTTTCCAACCGCGGTTTTACCAACCACGGAGGTTTACAGGAACGTATCCCCCGCGGTTGGGGAGGGATACCTGTGTACCTATTGCCTGTACTTGCACATTTAACCAAGGTATTGGAGGGTGAAGTAATTCTCAACTATGAGTCAGTTCCTTTACAAGAGGAGGGGTGAGGAAAACCTTTTTCTTCCTCTGTGATCTGCTGATTCAGCTGTGTGAATAATGATATGCTGAGTATTTTATACGATTTTCTGCTGCTCTCTTTCTACCTTCCTGTTTCTTTTCACTTGTCTTTCAAAGCATATTGTGCAAATATGTCAGCACATTATTTGATTCTTAGGCAGATCAAAATGCTAGGCAAGTTTCCTAACTCCACTTGGCTGTTTGTGGGACGCTGCTGTGCGCAATTGGCTACCGCTTTTCATTCATAAGTCAATTAAGACTATATTATATTAAATGCAAGGATTATTATCATTATTAACACAAGCAAAGTATTACTTCAGGCATCTGGGCATTCAAGCTGCTTTCATCAAGGTTAGAATTCTAATTAAAACAACACAAATATCCTTAAACTGTAGGTGCCCAGTTAATGATTTCTAAGGAGGTGATGTTGAATTTGTACAGGACTTTGGTTAGCCTGCAGCTGGATAGTTGTATATACTTTTAAAAACACTATTGTGAAAGGTCAGTCGTGGAGAAATTGCGGTGCAAATTCATTCAGTTGATAGTATTGATTGATGCTATCATCCCATTGAATCAGCTTACTATTGGTAATCTTCATTGTTGTGCAGTTACGGCATAGTTCATTGCATAATTGTAGCATACAAAAACTGCGGTATTCTTCCTCCACCAGTTTAGCCATGTGCTTTTCCATATCTTTAAATATATATTTTAAATATTCTATCAGTGAGGAAATACTCTGCTTGGAACCTTTGCTGAATTGTATTTTCTCAACAGACTGGATATTGCGGATGGAGTTGGCCTTGGTCTGCAACTCCCCAGACTGGCAAGGGACGAGTGCAGAGTCAGATTTAGTTATGACGTGCACAGGCTCCTGCCTCAAAGATGCTCAGTATTCAATCTGGTGTATGAAGAATGGCTCTGTGCAGGAACTGTTGTCTATGGCACTATACCTAACATGAGTCACTGTATTTAGGAGAGGATGTGAGGAAAGGAGCTCTTGCAGAATTGAAATTCCTTGCATATTGGATAAATAGAAAATAAGAGACAATTGTGAAATATTTAATTACTTGACAGGACCCAGAATTTGTGTTAAATATGGTATCCCTTATTACCCCAAAGAACGGAAGGCATTCTCAAGGTACAATTTCTTGGATTTTTAGGTCTCTTTACTTCCCCCCCCCCATTTGTTTTGACCCATCAAAGGGCATCAGACACTGCTGCCATTGATGGGGAAGTTTGGAAACTTTTAAATTTAGTCAAAGCTGGCAGTGATAAATGATCTAACTTGCACAATCAGATGGGCTAACCATGGCTGGACAGCACTTCCCGAGTCACTCATACGTTTACTTGGTGTAGGTGGGAATGTTTCCCAAGAACTAATTAATTCCATAAATGTTTATTCTGCAAATTTCACTGGCTACTTTCCAAGACCTGAAAGGAATAAAGCAACTGATCTTGCATTTAATGTTATCTTTTATCTCCAATTCATTCCTTGTCCTTCACCACATTATGAATTCTGAAATGTGTAAAAGCATTGAAGAAAAAACAAAGATCATGGTTGCTGATCGTCTGAGGTGAAATACAGTGTATTTCTGATGAGAGGTTGGTGTCTGATCGAAACAGCAACAAATATTTCAAAAGCTTTTATCTAAAATGTTTGATATCAGATAATTATTTTAATATGCAGTTTTTGCTGTACTTTTTATATTAAATACGTGGCTTTGAATAAAAGTTGCACGATTACCATTTTTAATGTTGCATTGTACTTCGGTTGCCGCTATTCAGATTTGATTGACAGTGGACCCCATTTTGTAGACAGATCCTGCTCGCTGAAACAAAATGTCACAGCATTAGAAGTCAGGAGTGTTTTTGACAATGGTTTGGTGCAAACCATTGCCTTTGGTATATCAAATGCAATTATTATTATTATAATTCTGAGTCAGTGTTCATTTCAACTATAAATATTTTTAGTAACATTTTAAAATAATGCCTGTTGCATTCTGTACTTGTGAACTTGTCATTTGTTATGTTTTCCAATTAAACTAAAAGAAAGTGGACATTCAACAAGAGTAGTCCAGAGACCTGTGCCATAGCTTGACATTTTGAATGGTATGTGACCAAAGTATTTCCGTGAGTCTTGGGGTGAATTCTGCTGCTGCTTATATGCTAAAGAGTGAAAAATTAGTACTTGGGTTTTACTAACTGATTGTAATTTACTTTGAGCCAATGCACTGGTACTGCATTTAACTATTTACATTTTAAACTGTTGCCCTGTGCTGTGGGAAAGGAGCAATCATGATGTTTATTTCTCAGAAACATAATCCACCTAACAATTTTCCTACTGTGCTTTCAGGCCGATGATGATCCAGTTATGGGATTTCACCAGATATTTCTACTGAAAAATATTGATGACTCTTGGGTCTGCACCAACGATGTCTTCAGGCTAGCACTGCATAACTTTGGCTGAGACATCCGCCTAAGCCAATCGCTACATCCACTCTTCTCGTCTGCTATTAATCACAGTAACTGGATTCCAAATATCATACACAAGGGTGTACACAACAGTAAAATCTGCAACCTGCGTAGTTTCTAATCACAGTTTGTTTGAATTTAACTATTTGTGCATGATGTTTGGAAAGACGTTAGTTTTAGCTGACATGGAAAGGACCTAGTGTGTGTTGTACCAGCATGCCTTAGAAGATAAGTCATACCACACTTTTTTTTCCCCTATGTACTGGTAAGTTGCTATAGCAATCCAAAGAACCAAAATGAATAACAGCAGCTACCTGTAGAGTCCAACCTTTTCATTTGTTCATATCTTTTGTTGACGCATTATACAATAAACCATGAACTTTTCTTAAGATGGAAATGGTTTCAATTTGGTTTGCTGGTTGGTTTTAAGGTCTCCTTTTCTTCTCCCTCCCCTCCCCTTCTATTTGTTTGACCTATCTGAGGGTAAATTGCTGTTGGGAATTGCCTTTGTTGATATGGAGGTTGAGGTTGCTTGAATCAAAACGCAAGTGAACCTGAACAGAACCATTCAGACCTGCCTTGTGTATCATGAATTAACTTTCTGTTTTAATAAACAACACATTTACCTGATCCTTGGAAAACAGAAGAACAAATCAAGGCTTTAAAACAACTTCTAGCCTTTTACAGCTGTACCGTGCAACATTCAGCATGTCATATTAACTTAGCTGCAATTTTATTCACTGTCATGGTTGAAGGGTCGTATGTAGTGCTCCAACTATTTAAATTTGGAAGTTTCAGTAAAGTAGGCAAATGCTTGGAGTATTTGATGGGACTTGTCCTGGATGCTTTCTCATTGTATTTTTAATTGTTTTTCTCTTTCAATGTGACGTTTTTAACACATTTTCCCTCAAATAAATGGCTCTTGCCACTGTGTGTGACTTCTTCAGCTGGGAAATGAATCAGCTTAATGTGGTCTGCTCCCTGACTGGTGTTTCTGTAAAGTGATTTTGTTGGTGCTTCCACTTGAAGCGGGTCGAGGCGAAGACTGTTGGCTTTTTATGCCTGGAAACTCAATTACTGTGATTCAAGTGCTCTGTTACCCTGACCATGTCAAGTTTATGACCACATTACTGGAAAATCTGTGCTGTATCTACCTGTCCAGTAGATCAACTTTAGCCTTTTGTAAAATTGGTAAATTGCTGCATTAAAAATAATGTCCAGCTATTATTATTAAACTATATCTTGGCACTGGCCCTGTATTTTAATATAAAATGCAGTCATTGCTGGTAGAAGTGCAATTGACACTGGCCAAATTCAATATTAGTATGATTCATCTTAACAGATTGGGTTTGTTCAAACCTGCTTCTGGTCACAGTGGTTTTCCAGTCTACCAGAGAAGAAATGAGCAATACTAGTCCATTATTGATACTCATCCTGTTTTCCTTATCAAGGATGCTGGATTTGTTTCATTCAAAATTTGCTCCACGGGTATTTGGAGAATAGTATAAGTGCAAGGGTTTTGTTTTCTTGGATTGTGAGTCGTGGTGAGATGTCACCTCTAGCCCATTTGGCTTATTCCTCATTGTGTGTTGGGCATGTGAGCACCCACAGGCATTCTTTATTGTTTGTTTGCATTCATTCTTCTGATATGAATGTAACATCCTTTATTTACACATGCGCACATATATTCACACAGTGAACTACATATGACAGCAAATGAGCTTTCAAGAGTAGAATCTATGACTGATATTGTACTTTCTGGCCCAGATACACGGAGGTTAGTTGAAGTGCCTCAGTCCTGCGCTGGCTGAGATCAGTTTACATAGCGAGTGCACCATTGTTCAATTTAGGATACTCCATGTTGCTCAGCCAAGCTTTATTTTATATTAAAAAACATTTGGGGTTTTCTTTTACTTTTATTTTGTACATCCTGGGTATTTTGGGAGCTGTACGTGTGAACTGAATCTAATTCTAAATAAGTTGGAAAAATCATTTAATTTTTAAACAGGATTTTGTGATTTCTCTCTCTTCGAATGGGATTACTGACTTATATTGGCCTGAGTATCTCTTCTCGGTACTCAAAAGACTAATTAAACCCGAGTATGTTTTGAAGCTGTGTGGAATGCAGCTAGGTGCACCTCTTGCTGTCCCTGACCTCAACTGAAATATAAAGAAAAAATTGCAAATGCAGGTAAACAGTATAAATTTTACTGTGAAATTGGGATATTGGATTAAAAATGTTTGGGGTCAAAATCTTTATCATGCTTATGCAGTTCCAGATACTAATGTTTGCAATATTACTGCAAACTATAAACTAAGTAAGACGTATCCCTAATCTTGCCGTATTTAATGGCAGTTATAGAATGCAGTTGTTTTAACTAAGCACATAATAGAAACCATCTTATGTTACCATCTGCGTGTACGTGATTAAAATATTGGCCTTGCATATTTTACATAATGGAGTACAGTATAAGTGCATTAAACACTGAGATCTGAAATCGATATCCCAAGGTATCGAACGTTTAGCTTATGGACCCATTACATGTGGAGCAAAAAGGAAACCATTTCTCACAAAATCCAGTCCATCCATATCCCAAGCTGATGAGACATGCATCCGTTCAAAATGAAATTGGAACTTCAGAGACCTGAAGATCCACCTAGATATGGCCTACAAGGCTTTTTGCCGTAAAATTGAAGAACACAGAATTGTAGATCAATTTTAAGTGGATTATTAATTAATTTGAAAGGTTTTTAAATATGTAACTGCAGAAACCCAGCTCCTAAATTAAGATTGAAATTTTTTCCAAACGTCTGCAATGTTAAATTTTACGGCAAAATGGTCTCGCAGGCAAAGACTAAGTGAAATTTCATACCTCAAAGTATCTTGCGTTAACTCAAATATCACTTTGGCTTTACATTGGAGTTGCAATAGGGCTCTTGATCGATTCAAATTTGTTACTCCAAATTTGTTTGTGTTTAAAATAATACTTCTTTGGTGAAAAAAGTGCATAAATTATTAAATCCAGTTTGGGATTGCAATTTTTGAATTGAAAGATTATTATTTTGGAAGTGGGAGAAATTCCCCAAATAGCGTTTGCAAAACCTGGCAGCTCTAGCCTTGGGGAAATGCCATTTGACTAATACTGTATCTGGTACAATTTAAATTTGAAGTGTTTTGTGTAAACACAAATGCTCCTTTTTACATTAAAAAGGCACATGCGCCAGTGTTGTCATGTACACCTACATTTACCAAAGGGGCTAGTTGTTTTGCAACATTAATGATTTCATAGCCTTTTTTTACATTTTTGCTGTTGTGTGTAACATCTTAAATTATCATTGTGTAATATAATCACTTGTTATACTTTGGTGTAGCTGCTGGAAAGGATCACAGAAAACTCCATGTTTACTTTTGAAGTGTAGATCGATGGACGTAATTCAGTTTATGATATTTATTCATTTATTTGCAACAAAACTGTTATGAATGCTGGATCAATTAAAATTTCCAAGATTAAGGTTGAAGAATTTTGTTAGGTAAGGGTAACAAGGGATATTGAGCAAAGATGGGTCAATAGAGTTAAGGTACAGATCAGCCTTGATCTAATAGAAAGGAAGAACAGGCTTGGAAGGCTGAATGGCCTACCCTGTTCCTAAAACTAGTTTATGTTGGAAATGGTAATTCAACCTTTGCATTTATATTATTTTTATATACACATGTACTTGGGATAATTGTTTCTCTTGCTTCAGGGATTTTGTTTATTTTGTCCAGGGGTTGGTTGGTGGTAGGGAGGGGTGGCTGGGGAGGTCAAATTAGGTAGTATTGCTTACCCTCTGTGTTTTTGTGAACACAACAATTTCAACCCATCTCCACCTAGAATCTTCAGCCAGGAGGGAACAGAAGTCCTGGCTCACTGACTTCTCCATGAGCAGAACCAAAGTTACTCCATGATTGGCTGAAGACAAGCTTTTGTGCACCAGTATCTATGCTGCATTAAAACATAACATCCTTGCGTTATCCTTGTAGTGAGGTTCCAATGCACCGCCATCTGATTCCCCACAGATGAGACAGGCAGTTCCCGGCTAGATTACTGGTGCTTCTTCACTTCTCGGTCCACCCTTTTCTGTTCTTCAATTCTACGCTGAAGAGATTTAACAATTTCACATTAATTATTTCTTAGAGCTGCAGGTTAAATCAGTTTTCAGATCATGGTTTATGAAATTATTTTCAACACCCTTGGAGGGGTTAGTTTCCTAATCTCCCTCAGTGTAAACTGTTTTCTTTAAAATATTTTTGTTGCACTTTCGTCCATCAGCAAGCAATCAGAAGAGTCTTTTCCTTTTACGATCACACAAAAATAGTAACTCAACTAGAGAATATTTCAACTAATGTGAGTAGATGTGATCACAGTGGTGCAGTAAATTAACTGTCAAATGTACATGAATTTAATTTTGTTTGAATCACTGATGGTTACACATATCAGTCATCGGAATTATCCATTTATGAGGGTACATTTCCAGAATTGTAAATTGCATTATATCAAACGGATTGGAAAACATAATTTTGAACTGTTTGTAACTGCTTACGGACAAAAATATTTGTTAGATAATTAACAAACTATTTAACTAAAGACCCGTACAAAATGTACATAAGAATGGATAGTTGGATGACTTTAAGTTGTCATTGCCATTCAATCGGATGTAATTCAACAAGCAAAAATGTAATTCTGCAAAGTTCTTGGTAACTGTGAAGCACCTGCGCAGACCACCTATTTTACTGTGAATTTGTGTGAAAGGAATTACTTGTATTTAGGAATGATTTAAACATGTTACTTCTTTTGTGCCATAATAAGAATGTGCTGGTTTGCCTTTGATATTGCTGTTTAAAAAATACTATTCTTAATCTAAAAATATTTTCTTAGATATGCATTCAGATTTTTACAAAATTCGCCATTACATGAAGTGTTGACAGGAACGTAGCTCCTTTCAGGATACTTAAAATCCCAGATATAACAGAATTGTGGGTCATCTGAAATTGCGGAGGCTGCTTTCTTTGGTCCCATTGTGTAGGCAGTATCTGATTTCAGATGGTCTATTGTAGGGAAGAGAAAGTTCTGCTTTCAACAATAACTGGTATCCATTGATTTTATTGCAGTGTCAAACCATTGTTTTTTGGTTTCCTTAATAAACTTTGTCAAACCAATTTTTCTTTGTGCGGTACCTGTTATTGCATCATTTGAAAAAGAATGATGGAATGTATCTATAAGTTGATAGATACTCTGATGAGCGCTCTGAGATGCTCTATTAGTGCAAGTTGTTGTTGATGTTCCGGTGGAGAAAACAAATAAAGAGCAATTGTGCGATTGCTATAGCGTGTTTCCCGTTGCGAAGATGTCTCATATTATTTGAAGAAAGTATTTTGTTTCAATAAATCCAGAATTTGAAATTGCTCAGGACTTAATTTTGCTTTCATTTTGAGCAGTGCTTATGCTCTGGAACGCAGGGTGCTAATGTGTAACATCAAATCTCCTTTATTATACCAATCTTTATGGCCAGACAACCAGAATGACTCTGACTATTTTTGAATATTATTAATCTATTTAATATTTAGATGGGCTGCTATGGGTCACCATGACATATACAGTCAATCCATTTCACAGTACAGTATATTCTGTGAAGATGTAGCATCTCGACAACATGATAAGGGACTACACCAAATGCAAAGACTTATTATGTTACATCAATGAAGTAAACACTATCAAAATGCAAGGATTGTTATTTACTGAGTCAACATGAGGCATGATTCACATGAGTTGAGTTGTTGACATCTCCTACGCCATCTGGTGGCCCTGGACCACATCCAACACACAAAATTCACCAGCTCAACAATAGAATACTGTATTAGTTTGATGGAGTTAGTGTTGTTTTGTGAGTTGCATTGATGACCTTAAATTTGAGCTTTGAGATTTCTTTTAAAAAAAAGCATTAAACAAAAATGCAAAGGCACTTGGGGATGGCTAATCATCTCCCTTTAGATAGGAAAAGTGAAGGAATAATCCTGGCTTTTGACTTGGCGCATTTCAGGTTGTCAAGATGTCTCATAGCGCTTTACAGGATAAACTGTAAAATGTATTGATTGTGTACTTTGTGAGCGAAATGAGGCAGCCAACTGCGCACAGCAGTGTCCTGAAAATGAAAACGGCAAGGCATTATATTATTATTTCAGGAAAACTGGCCATTTACTAGACCAAGATCCTACCAGAGCAGCCCCTCCAATCCATGGTATCCCATTACAGATCAATCCACAATGCCATATGGAAGATTATTAAGGAACAATTGTGTTGTACACACGCTTAATGATTCTTTAATATGCCATAAAATCCTGTAATTTTTCTCTTGAAGATCTTTTGATGATGTCTGACTTTAACTTCCATCTCTGTGAATTTCCCAGCGCTTTGGGACGTCCTCCCGACGTGAAAGGCACTCTATAAATGTAATTTTGTTGCTGTTGTCGTTGATTTCACTGTAGGACAATGCTGTGCACAATTGGCTGCCACGCTTCGCCCACAAAATTCATCCAGTGTCGATTCATTTTACACCTTATCACCTTGTGAAGCACTTTGCGATGTCTCGAAGATGTGATAAGGTGCTATATGAAATGTAAGGATTATTATAAAGCTCCACCTATTCCAAAAAGTTTGGAAGCTGTTTCTTTGATTTTAACTCGCTGTTTTGTAATGGGAGTGCTGTAGAGTATTAGTTCAATTAAGCGCTCTGAGACGCCGTCCGGCTTGGAGGGCGCTATATAAATCAAAGTTGTTGTTGTTGTTAGTTAAGAGTATTCACCGCACAGGGATCTAGGTTCGATTCCTCGATTCTTAAACAAGTTTTCTAACTCCACATTCCTTTGTTACCAAGAACATCAGTATGTCATTTCGGGTATTTTTCTTTGTTTACCTGGCAGTAAGTAGGAACGTAGTTAATCGATTTGGTGGATTGCTTTCTGGGTAATAACAATCCCTTCAATTAAATAAATGATAACTTGGGTCACTCAAGCCAGGACACCACTGTGCGCAATTGGCTGCTGCGTTTCGCCCACAAATTCAATTCAGTGTATTCTGCGGAAGCGCTTTGAAACAGCTTGACAACGCGACAAGGTCTGCATGTCAAACGCAGGGATTATTTTTTTCTGTTACTGTTAGTTGGACCATTAGAGGTGTATATATGTGAGAGGGGGGATGCCCTGTGTGTGTGGGTGTGGGGAGGTGAAGCTGTGTGTGTGTGGGATGCTCTGTGTGTGTGTGTGGGGAGATGAAGCTCTGTGTATGGGGGGATGCTCTGTGTGTGGGTGGGAGGGTAGAGGATGCTGTGTGTGGGAGGGGGGGTGTGGAGGATGCTGTGTGTGTGGGGTAGTGGGAGGGGGGGGTGGAGGATGCTGTGTGTGTGTGGGGGGTAGTGGGAGGGGGGGGTGGAGGATGCTGTGTGTGTGGGGGGGGTAGTGGGAGGGGGGGGGAGGATGCTGTGTGTGTGGGGTAGTGGGAGGGGGGGGGTGGAGGATGCTGTGTGTGTGTGTGGGGTAGTGGGAGGGGGGGGGGTGGAGGATGCTGTGTGTGTGGGGTAGTGGGAGGGGGGGGGTGGAGGATGCTGTGTGTGTGTGTGGGGTAGTGGGAGGGGGGGGTGGAGGATGCTGTGTGTGTGGGGGGGGTAGTGGGAGGGGGGGGGGTGGAGGATGCTGTGTGTGTGTGGGGGGTAGTGGGAGGGGGGGGGGTGGAGGATGCTGTGTGTGTGTGTGGGGTAGTGGGAGGGGGGGGTTGGAGGATGCTGTGTGTGTGTGGGGGGCAGTGGGAGGGGGGGGTGGAGGATGCTGTGTGTGTGGGGGGGGTAGTGGGAGGGGGGGGTGGAGGATGCTGTGTGTGTGTGGGGGGTAGTGGGAGGGGGGGGGTGGAGGATGCTGTGTGTGTGTGGGGGGTAGTGGGAGGGGGGGGGTGGAGGATGCTGTGTGTGTGTGTGGGGTAGTGGGAGGGGGGGTGGAGGATGCTGTGTGTGTGGGGTAGTGGGAGGGGGGGTGGAGGATGCTGTGTGTGTGTGTGGGGTAGTGGGAGGGGGGGTGGAGGATGCTGTGTGTGTGTGGGGGGTAGTGGGTGGGGGGGGGTGGAGGATGCTGTGTGTGTGTGGGGGGTAGTGGGAGGGGGGTGGAGGATGGGTGTGTGTGTGGTAGTGGGGGGGTGGGGGGGGAGGGGAAGCTTTGTGAGGGAGAATTGTTGCTGTCGGCGCACAGAGCTGGTTGCACAACAGGAAGTGAAGGTCTGTTGGTGGGTGGGGGAGACGGTGCCGAGGCCGCTGTGACTCTCACTCTCTTTGCCTCCTCTCCACAGGGGCCGCCATGGCCTCCCCTCCCGGCTCTGCCTCCAACATCGACATCCACGACGCCACACAGCACCTGAGGGACATATTGAAGTTGGACAGAGTGCCGGGTGAGCGAGAGGCCTTTCTCCCGCCTCGGGGGAGCGGGGGGGGGGAGTGGGGGGTGTGGGGGGGTGGGGAGTGGGGGGGGGAGTGTGGGGGGTGGGGGGGGGGGGGGGGTGGGGGGTGGGGGGGGGGGGGGTGGGGGGTGGGGGGGGGATTGGGGGGTGGGGTGGGGGGGGTGAAGGCTCCAGGCCCGGGTAGGGAGGCGGGGTGATGTGTGTGGGAGGGAGGGGAGAGGCCCCGGGGGAGGAGGAGAGGGGGTTTGAGGGAGGAGGGGGGGGGGGGGTAGTGGAGAGGCCGGGGGAGGAGGGGGGGGGGGGGTTGAGGGGGGAGGAGGGGGGGGGGGGGGTGGGGGTAGTGGAGAGGCCGGGGGGGAGGGGGGGGGGTTGGGGGAGGAGGGGGGGGGGTAGTGGAGAGGCCGGGGGAGGAGGGGGGGGGTGTTGAGGGAGGAGTAGTGGAGAGGCCGGGGGAGGAGGGGGGGGGGGGGGGGGTTGAGGGAGGGGGGGGGGTAGTGGAGAGGCCGGGGGAGGGTTGAAGGAGAGGCCCCAGGAGGGGGGGGGGGGGGGGTTGGGGGGGTCAGGCCGGGGGCTGTTAGCATCGCCACATTTTCAGGCCGCCGCCTTTTCTGTTTTATTTTCGGGCTGAAGATGAAGATGAGCGGCCCCCGGGGACACCAGGCCCCGCCGGGGGGGAGAGGAGTGGGTGGGGGGGGGGGGCAGAGAGGAGGGAGGGTGGAGTAGGTGGGGAATAGAGGGGTGGGGGTGGGGGTAGGGTGGAGAGTAATACACGGGAGGAGGTGGGGAGAGAGAGGAGGGTTGTTTGGAGGTGGGGGCGAAGGAAGAGACAGAAACTGATGGGGACAGACAGGCTGTGTGGGGGGTGGGGGGAGCTGTGTGATGATTGCTGGCTGGTCTCCCAGCCTCTCTGGTTGTGACCGGTGTTTAATGGTGGCGGGAGCGGTGGCGCGAATTTATCCTGGAGAAGACTGAGTGATGGGGGGTGGGTGGGGGGAGTAATGAGTGTCTGGATCCCGTCCATCACACACACGTCCTGTACCGTTCATATATTTACCTTTGGGTGTAATTTCATGGGAGTGGGGAGAGAGCCCTTTACTCCCCCTCCCCCCCCCTCTGTAATCTGACATTAGATTTCGACAATTTTTTTTAAATAAAAAAAAGAGACTTTCTGTTTCGTTTTCTCCCTTTTTATATTCTTGAAAGAAGTATCTGAGTCGCTTTGGACTGGAGAATTCCCATTCATCTCTGATCCCATTCAGGCAAACGCCAGATATACCTGTGATAATAGATTCAAGAAGATGTTCCTCCGCTTCTTGAGATTTCGTAGAAAAGAAAACAAGGTTTCAATCATCCTTGTTGTTTGTTGTTCCTGTAATCCCTGAATTTGAAACCAACCAGGATGTTTATCAACATTTACCTTATCAATAATAATTAATAATAATTGCTCCATTTGCTACTCACGCCTTTCACATTCTCAAATGATATACTTACCAGACATGAAGGATTGAACATGCAGTGCGTTTGTATCTGTTGGCAAACGCAGCCCTGAAGGGAATTCTTGAAAAACAAAATTAATTTCAACATTGATGTCCATTGAAACATTGAAAGAAGTAGAATTTCTGTTAAACCTCAGTCTTTGTGGACTGATTTATTTGTGTGGATGTGGCTATCCGCATCTTAACCGCACCAATATCAATTAGAATTGAAAATATGCTCCACAATCCTTCGCATATGTTTAAAGCAATAAATCAGCCAAGTTGTGCAAGAAATGTTTAACTACGATGACCACATAAGCTTTCCTTCTTCTGTTTGCAAACTCTGTGTGTTAATTAACTACAATAAAGTACAGCAGGTATGAATCTACTCATACCTTAAATTAGTTTTGCAATATAGTAACTGCATTGCATAACTAGATATGAAGGAGACTCGTAACTACCATACAAGGAGCTTTGCAAAACAGATGAATTAAAAAAAAACTTGAGTGAATCTACCTTCGTATGATTTTTAAGTTATAGTTTTAATGCATTAAAGAACAAGGCATCAATTCCCTAATTCTACCAGTCCTTCCTGATATGGTGGAGTGGCTGATGTGATTGGTTAATAAGTGTGTGGTTTGACTCTTATCTCATATTGATGAGAATTGGAACAGAGCCCCAGAAACAGAGAAACACGCAGGTGCTGTTGGTTTATTCCGTCCACCTGATAATGGTGCATCCCTGATAATGGTGCATCCCTGATAATGGTGCATCCCTGAAGCAGCAAAAGTGGAACACCATGATATGGTGATGCTTCAGTGAGGATTCAGAGTCATGTCCTCTCGGTTTCTTAACTGATTTAATTTATCTGTTAGCCTTTTGTATTCAAACCTCCCCCCCCCTCCAAAAAAAAGCTGCCTTTTGTTTCTTCAATATGTGGCAGAAAGTAATTAAAAAAAGGGTTTCTGTCACTGAACAGGATGATGTCCACTTTGAGGTTCGATAACAATGATAAATAGAATAATCCTTGCCTTATCACGCCGTTGAGATTTAAACAAATGGCTTCAATTTACAATTAGTTATTTAACAAATCACTATCGTTATTATAATGCTATGAAAAATACTGCCAGGTACTAGGCAAAGTCCAGTATTATCAAGTTTTATGAGATTTGTTTGGAATATTCATTCAAAAATGCATGTTTTTTTTTATGGGATGAATCCACTGATGACATCTTCTATTATTTTTAGCTGTGCCTGTATTTTAGCAAACCCAAAATGAGATACATTTTTAATCCTATTCCCGTTATCTCCCCTCTCTTCAACAAGCTTTAGTTTCAATTTTTTAATTTTGTTCAGGGTATCTGCCATCTTACCATGTCACCTATTATGTTGAAACTGACAGCAAGAAATGCTGATCTGAGGTTATTTTTAGTTGTTAATGCAGCAAGTTGAAATAACATTTATAAATGTCACATGTGATGGACAACAAACAACAAAGTTACATTTATAGAGTGCCTTTCAGGTCGGGAGGATGTCCCAAGGCGCTGAAAGTGTCTGGATAAAAATGCATCAATTTCTGTGGAATCCAAGTTGTTCATATCATCAAATTTGCAGATCCCATTCTCTTGCAATCCTTGTCCCTTTTTTGACTTTTAATCTTGTATTGTTTGATGATGAAATTATATTGTAATGTATTAAGAAAATGATAGTTTCCTGGTTGTATTGATCATTTTGGGGACATTTTTGGGGAGAGAGGGGGAGGGGCAGTGAAATGTAACCAAAACCATGGGTGACTTGCGCTGAACATACTTTGTCGCTTGAGCACACAGCCTGATATTCCAGTGCAATGCTGGGGTGGTTAAATTTAGGCATTCAAATTCTGGCCGATTGTGGGATATGGCTGTGTGTAAATTGGCTGCTGTGTTTCCCTATAAAATACACAGTAAATCCTGTGATGTTTTGATTACCTAGTAAGGCACTCACTGTGTCAAGTGCAAGGGTTATTAAGATACAATTTCATTCCCTGTGAGGGAAATATCAAGGATTACAATCCCAAATTTGATTTGATCAATTAGAGTATTCGTAGCACGGGTAAAGTGAATACCTAATCAATACTGTCAGACTATTACATTGCCCAATGAAAGGTTATGACATCAATGTTCAAACCTATTGCTTCATTCCTTTAGAGAAGTTTTTGTCTGAATTGTTCTTTTGATTCCCAATATACAGGTCTGACAGTTCAGAGTTTGTTTGCTTGCACCTCTCCATGGTTTCAGTTTAACATCCAGACACCTGTTGTGATTTAGTGTGTTTCCTTCTATGTGCTAGATGCAACAGTTGATATCCAAAAGAAACCTGCGTCATTCAATGGAGAACTTAACGGGTTATTGGTGCCCGAACCCATTATGGGATCTGGGGGAGATGGAACTGTTCTGCGCGAGCCAAAGCATGCAAAACTGGAGAAGATGAACCCCCAGGAGATGTAAGAACCCCTGTAATGTAATTGTTTGGGCAAGTTTCCTTACACCACAAGCCTGAAAATAATCCCTCAAGAAAAAAACACAATAATAAATTTGTCACTTCATTCCACAATGTTTGTGGGACTTGCTATGCACAATTGGCTGCAATATTCAATATTCTGTGAAGAGCTTTGAGACGTCGAGAAGACCTGAAAAACGCTAAATCAAATGCAAGGATTATTATTTTAGTAAAAAACAAATTCTGCTTACATTCTACAACGGAGGTTGGGCAAGCGTCCCAGTCTTTGGCCTTTGCCAAAAATGTGGAGGAATGTTATGGCTGTATGTTTCTTAATCTGTGTCTCCCAACAACAACTTGAAAGCGCTTAAAACTACTCTTGAGACATTACCCTGGGTGGAGGGTGCTAAGTGCAAGTTGTTGTTGTGACCCAGTCCGCAGCCTGGGAAGTGATGGAGCACAAAATGACCCTCACTTTCTGTGAGGAAGTGAATTGATGCGTCAATACACAGTCACTGGTCTTGGTCTGAATTCATGGTTATTTTCCTTCCCAGATTTCTCTCTGGAGATGACAGTTCAAACTGTGTTATCACTGGTAAAGAAGTGGAAATCGTGGCAAGCAATGAGTCTAGCATCAGCAGCAAGGCCAGAGGCAGTAACAAGGTGAGGTAAATTATCTGGTAAATATTGCATATTATATTTAAAATACAGCCTTTACGCTCATTAGCAAATGTAGTCAGGTTAAACAATTCTACTATAGCTGTTGCAAAATGGCTGGAGTTTGAAACTACCTCCTGAAGGAGGTACAGTAAAATCCAGTTTATCTGGCACCCTCAGGACCTGGCCAATGCTGGTTAAAGCACGTGCCGGATATTCGGCTGAAAACACACAAAAAAACTTAAAATATGTTTTTTTAATAATACATTGTGCCGGATAAATTCCGGTTAATCGAATGCACTTTTTTTTTGAGGTGCCGGTTATACGGAAGTTACGGTTGATCGAGTCATGGATAAACGGGCTTTTAGTGTACCATGCTCCTGAAGTTTAATTGAAGTAGCATAATCATCCGTAAACTCTGAAAGTATTGAAAAGACTTGTTTTGTACCTAATAGTTATGAGCCCATAACAGCCAGGATAGGGCGCGGAATTTTGCTGGGTATAAAATCACTGATTTGACGTTGGCACTGTTACCCAATGATCAGTGTCCTGTAGCGTACTGGTTAGAGCACTCGGCTCATACGCGACACAACCCAGTTCCCGGGCAGGGTGGAACCTTAGGCAAGTTTCCCTACTCTGCACACCTCTGTTTACCTAGCATTGAGTAGGAATCTGCTTGTTAGTTAGTTGGCAGATCGCTTTTTTGGTGGGAATAATTTCCTTAAAAAGAAGCAATTGCCTACTGAGTTTTGCCCACTTGAATTCATTTTACACTATATTCTGTGCTTTGAGATGTCTCGACAATGTGGGTAAGGTACTAAATCAAATGCAAGGATTATCATTATTACGACAACAACAAAATAACATTTATATTGCGCCTTTTATGTTGGGAGGACGTTTGTTACAATACCGTGGACACTATTGTCAGTTTGTGTATCTTTTAAGGTGAATTCTATGCATCCTTTAGTAAAATAATTTTGTTCTGTCTGTCATGTTCCTATGTTGTAAACGTGCACTGATGTGAGGAACCGTATGGATACAAATTTAAAGCTTACATTTTTCACAAATATAAATTACGTGTTCCATAGCTGATCTAAGCTAACGTGTCTGTTATTCTTTTGATTTAGGTAAAAATACAACCTATAATAAAATATGAGTGGGAGCAGAAGTACTACTATGGCAACTTGATAGCTGTGTCCAATCAGTACCTGGCGTACACCATCCGAGGTGAGCATTTGAGTGGTTATACAGTAAAAGCCCGTTTATCTGGCACCCGCGGGTCCTGGCCAATGCCGGTTCAAGCGCCCGGTTAAATTCGGGCGGCCCGCGGCCAAAAACCCACTACAAAAAAAATGATTAACACACACCATACACACCAGACCAAGTAATAACAGATAATAACAGAATATAGTATTGGTATTTATTGTTAAAACTACTCTCTCGCGCTTCTCACCTTTACTGATTGAGGTTTACAGTCCAGCGATTCTTTTTTAAATGGAAGACACCAAGCGGGTGAAAAAAACGGCAGCGTGATTTTAAAGTCGCGAGATTTTACTAGCTGCAAGCCGAAGCCCTAGACTACTAGCGGCAAACCGAAATACTGCACCTGTGCGACAATGTGGGTTATCGGCTAGTGTTATCGGCTTGCCGTTAGTATGACTTTAAAGTCACGCTCCGTTTTTTTCACCCGCTTGGCGTGCTCCATTTAAAAAATGGAGCTGGACTATAAACCTCAACTGCAGCATCATGGCTTCAAGCTCAGCATCTACCAGCAAAGGTAAAAAGCGCAAGAGAGTAGTTTTAACAATAAGTACCAATACAATATTCTGCTATTATCTGTTATTATTTGTGCATTTACAAATGCTCCACTGCTATTGTTCCAGATAATTTCCGGTTTATCGAATGGGAACTTTATTTTTGCGTCCCGGTTGTATGGAAGTGCCAGTGCATCGAGTCACGGATAAACGGGCTTCTACTGGACAAGGCTCTAAAAGTCTACAATAACTTGAAGCTGCAAATCCTTGCTTTCTTTGCAATTTTTTCTGCTCTACATATTTTCCCATCTACTCTTCTAAACTTGGGCCAGCACTATCTCAGAAATGAACAGTTTAATTTTAGCACCCGTTACCCAAACCCTGAGATTGGCAACTCAACAAATTTTGAGGATTTAATCTGGAATCTTACAGTTCTGTGTCTCTGTTTCACACCAGGGACTCACTCATCAAATGTAAATTCCAAAACAAATTTATGACATGTAAATATTTTAAGTACAATTTGAAAACCCATTCAGGAACAATTAATAGATTTGCAATATACACATAATTTGTTTGTGTGTTTGGCAGGGAACTGAATAACCTTTTAAAAATGTCCTCTGTGTAGGTGCTAATGGTATTGGCATGGTGCGTGTGCTGAGTGTTGGTGCAGCAGAAAGGACTTTACTGAAAGGATTTACTGGAGGAGTTGCTGACTTGGCCTTCGCACACCTCAATTCCAATCAACTGGCCTGTGTCGATGAGGCAGGCGACCTGTTTGTCTGGCAACTGAATGCAGAAAATGGCAAAATACAGTATCCTTAAACAGACGGGTGAAATTGTTTGGTTGAAAATGAGTTGCTTATACCAGTTTATTATACCAGTCAAAGGCTGTATAATTGTAGCCTCTTAAATGATGTTGGAAAATAGATTGGTTTGCAGGGAGGCAGTAGTGTGACAGACAAAATGTTGCGGTATGTAGCAAATGAGGGAAATTATTGGTAGCTTGTGATGTGGTGGAACAGTAGGTAACATGTTAAACTCTGGATTAGAGAAAATGGAAGACCCTGTGAAACGCTGAGTACCTTTAAGTAGAAATTATTGCTTTTCAGAAGATTGAATTCCTATTCCTTGGTAAAGTTACTGATTTTGAGTTCTATATGCAATAACAATAATATTACTAATAATCCTTGATATTACGCTCATTACATTGATAAAACGTCTCAATGATTTCAACCAGTGGAATTTCTTATCCCTCAGATCTATGTGAACTTTAACGTTTTTGTTAAAAAATAGATCAACTCTTGTCAGCTCTTCTCCATATGTAGTTTAAGTATTACATTACTTCTCCATATCTCCTTAACTGGACGTTCAGGGAAAAAATCATCGTGCACATAAAGAGACCCGAGCGGACGGCGTTGGTTACAAACAGGAGGATCATCTGGTGCCCCTATATTCCAGAAGATAATGAGGAAAATGAAGAAGGAAGTCAAACACTTGCTGTGTTGCATGAAGATAGAGTATGACATGCTTTACAATCTGATGTTGGGGGCTAGGTTTTCATATTACAGTAAAAGCCTGTTTAATCCGTGACCCGATCAACCATAACTTCCGTATAACCTCAAAAAAAAGGTCCACATTCGATTAACCGGAATTTATCTGGAAAAATGCATTTTTTTTGTGTGTGTTTTCGGGCGAATATCCGGCACGCGCTTTAACCAGCATTGGCCGGGTCCCGAGAGTGCCAGATAAATGGGCTTTTACTGTACTGTGATTTTTTTTTAATGTGAAAGATGTGGATTGTCAGTATTGGGTAATGGAAGACTTTTCTACTTCTGTCACCACTGCTAGATCATGTGTAATATAGTCGCAAGCAACTACTGGCCTTAACGTAACCCAAATCTCCCAAGAATCACCCCCACTGCATGACTGTATTTTTCTAACTCTCAAATCAGTGACCCTCTGCAATGTATGACAGGATTTCTTTTGTGCTGAATTTTGACATTTACTTGGTATTTACTTCGCTTTTGTTTTAATATTTTTCTATCTATCTGTACAGGCTGAGGTTTGGGATCTGGATATAATAAGAAACTCCAGCAATGTCTGGCCCATTGAGGCCACTGATATAAAGGAAGGCTTTATCATTGTGAAGGGACACACAGCAGTAAGTATCCTTGACTCAGAAAATCTAAATCAAACTGAGTTTGCGCACAGAGTACTTTCAAATTCTTCAAATTCCAATCTTCCTTAGAATGGCCTTTTGCATGGAAAGGATTGTTGACAGTGATTTGTGTGCTGTTGGATGCATTCCAATTTGTTAGAACATTTCCAAGCAATTGCACTTTTTTGCTGTAAACACAGCAGCTAAGGTCAGTGCAGGTACTCCATGTATATGTTTACTTTGAGGCAATATAATCCATTTAACTTGATCAATCCTTTGAAAATGCCTGTGGTTTTATTTATGAAATTATATACAAAATGCAATATTACATTTGTTTGGTGCCTTTCACGCTGGGAGGACATGAAAGGCATAACTGTACATTACTATTATTCATGTACTTTGTTTGAAGTAGCGCTAATCTTTATACAACGGATGCTTAAAAATGGCTTCTTTCTAACCAGCGCATCAGTGAAGGTGCCTTGTCTCCTGATGGCACAGTCCTAGCGACTGCGAGCCACGATGGATATGTAAAGTTCTGGCAGATCTACATCGAGGGACAAGATCAACCAAGGTACAGATAAGTGATTTCAGTTGAAGCATCAAACCTTTCACTTGAGGTATAGAGTTTTGCTTCATTAAAAAAACTTATTGAACTTGACCGTTCTTTTTCCCACACATTCAATCAGATGTCTTCACGAATGGAAACCACACGATGGTCGACCGTTATCTTGTCTTCTGTTCTGTGATAATCACAAAAAGCAAGACCCTGAGTGAGTTTTAGTTTGATTACATGGTTCTACAAAGCTGGGTTGCAGACGTGAGATACTCATGTAGGTTCAGTTGTTCCTGTTGATCAGTATTTGATTTCATATGTTTTGTATTACAAGAGAATTGTTGTGTGCCTTTAGATAGGTTATATACAATGTTGAGTGGGTTCTAAGCAAAAATAACAGCAAGTGAAAACCAGCAGAGTGCAGAAAGAATGTGTTAGATCAAGAGCAAAAAATATGTATTAGATACTAATTGATGTTTGCAGTCCAATTTATTTTAAAAAATCAATAAATAGCACAGTAATCTAGGAATACTTTATTACTAACAATGCTTGATGGCGAGAGTCTTAATACACAGCAGAAGGCCAATCCAGTTTAAGCAGTGATTTATTTTAAAAACTTAGTATCCAGCCCCTTGGGATGTTCTCCTGAAGTGAATTATACAAGTGCAATTTTGTTGTTGTATTGTGCATGTATTGAGAATCAGCACCAGTACTAACATCCATTTTCTCTTGTTCTCTAGCGTCCCTTTCTGGCGATTCTTGATTACTGGAGCAGATCAGAACAGGGAACTGAAGATGTGGTGTACCGTGTCATGGACATGTTTACAGACCATCAGGTATAAAATGCAAATCCATAGCGGTGAGTGCCGCATCTCCATTTCATGGTGCGTGATGGACTATGAATGAAGTCTTGCTGGAGTATATGGAGTTTGTCGTCATGCCCCCTCGTGATGGATTAAAACCCCAACGATTTGTAATTGCACCATGGTGAATTGGAATCTGAAAAAAAAGTAGGGTATTGTTGCTTGTGTGAGCCTTCAAGAAAACACTTTATGAATGCTAATAAGGGCTCACACTCAAACAGTAACCTGTCATTCGCTTTCACAAACTGATTGATGTGCTGCAAATTTCAAGGGCTCTGGTTTGTTGCATTCCTTCCATTCCATCTCTACAACAACAACCAAATTACACATGTATAGCGCCTTTCACATCAGGAGGATGTACCAATGCGCTGGACATTCATTGTTTCAGACCCGAGCTGGGGTCAGAAACGGGGAGGGTGGAGAGAAAGGAGGGGATTTGGGGTGACTGATGGGACCATTGAAGAGGAGGGTCTAGTAGCGGGACTTGAAGGAGGCTAGGGAGGGGGTGAGGCGGAGGGACTGAAGGCTCACCGGCCAATGATGGAGCCCTTTGAGATGAGGGAGAGGGCAGGTTGGTAGGGGGTTAGGAGGTCGCAGAGGGTAGGGCGATCTCTACTTCGGGTAAACTCTACTTAGGGTCTCTACTTTTTATAAAACACCTGAACTTTTTTTCCTCTTAGTTTGTGCTATATTCTACTCCCAAATGATCCAGATTATCCATTGTTCCTTTCCTCTGTGACTGCTTTCGATCTTGTTTGATCATTCCAAGTGCTTCTCACTTTGTTGTGCTAACAGTGATTCAAGGGGACTATTTAAATTTTATTTTTAAACATTTTGAAAGCACTCGTTCACAAACAACTATCGCAAACTTTGTACTGCGCATAATAATTTTGAAACTAATCATAATCAGATTCTTTTTAAAAATAGCTTGGGTTTAATTTTCAAATGTCAAACTTTTCGTGTTTCTTTAAAATTTAGGAAATTGAATACTTTAATGATGCTTATACTTTATATAAGTGCAGTATTTATGGTAGAGAAGCCACAATATTTCTGTCAAGGCAAATTTTAGGTTCAAATGTGAAGAATTTTAACCAGGATTAATAGGGTTTAAAGATTTATTTTCCGGCGGCTCTCACTCAAACGAGTACAGTTCCGTTGTTAAGAGGAAACCCACTGGTATCTGACATTTAAGCAGCCAGTCTTCAGATTAGCATGTGGCGACTCGTTTTGAAATTGAAAACATTGCACCGGAACCCAATCTGGGCATCCACATATATGCACTGGTCGACAAAGTTCACAGAATAGTCAACAGCAACAGAAAACTTGTTTAGTTCTTTTGGATTCACTTGTGTTTTTTTTTGTGTGCTTTAGGTTTATGCCTGATCTGTTTAATACCAGCGTACAAGCAAGTCTGAAAGCTAGGTTGGATCTGTCTGCAGAATACCTAATCCTCAGTGATGTGCAGAGAAAAGTAAGTTTCTTAACACCTTTCAGTGTCTCTCGTTGCGCAAATTGTCCTGTGCTACTAAATAGCAGCTCGAATTACAATGATCCATTGAAGTCTTCAAAAAGGAATTGGTTAAGTAAAATGGATCTTCACCAGTTGCATCTCATCTGGTGGTATTTCCATTACAATTGATAGTCCCATGAGAATACCAGGTGGCAGAATTGAGCTGTGCATGTTAGATAAGGGCCAGCACTTACACAAGCCAGTGTAATGGCAACATGTAATAAATGAATTAACTTGATTATTGCTTGATTTAAAATTTGTGGTAGTCACACTGAAGGAATAACAACAACAAAATTACACTTGTATATCACCTTTGACGTCAGGAAGACATCCCAAGGCGCTACATAATTGAAATAACATAATTATAATATGATATAATATTATAATAATAATTGACATAGATATCTCTCGGCCTGGTTGTCTTCAGCAACAATAAAAACAAAATTACGTTTGTATAGCGCCTTTCACGTCAGGAGGACAACCCAAATAAAGACATAACATGATAAAGACTCCCTAGATGTTATTAGTATGAAGGATGCTATATAAATCCAAGTTGTTGATAATGATATAACTA
Organism: Hydrolagus colliei; assembly: GCA_035084275.1. NCBI lineage: Eukaryota > Metazoa > Chordata > Chondrichthyes > Chimaeriformes > Chimaeridae > Hydrolagus > Hydrolagus colliei. The sequence continues at coordinate 11,120,668 of CM068756.1, forward strand.
CCACCATGAACTCTGCAGCATAAATATCTGGCAGTGATTTTAAGTCTGCCATCTAATCTTGAGAGTCAGAGGACTGTCAAATTATAATCTTGATTTGAGTTCCGCTTCGACTTACAATAATGCTATCTGAACTTTGTGAGATTGCCATTTTCCAATCACCCTGAGAGAGATTACTCAACAGTCAACATTTTTTCTGGATTGCTAAAAGCTATCCCTAAAATTGCATCAGATTCATCTAATCAATAGAGTTCCTGTACTTTTTTTAAAAAAAAGGAAATCAAAGTATATTAAAAGCCCGTTTATCCATGACTCGATGCACCAGCACTTCCGTATAACCGGCACGCCCAGAAACAAGACCCCATTCGATAAACCGGAACTTATCCGGAACAATAGCGATGGAGCATTTGTAAATGTATAAATAATAACATAATCACAGAATATTGTATTGGTACTTATTGTTAAAACTATTCTCTTGCGCTTCTCACCTTTACTGATATATGCTGCGCTTGAAGCCATGATGCTGCAGTTGAGGTTTATAGTCCAGCGATTCTTTTTAAAATGGAGCACGCCAAGCGGGTGAAAAAACGGAGCGCGATTTTAAAGCCATAGCAGCGGCAAGCCGATAACGCTAGCCGATAACCCACATTGTTGCGCAGGTGCAGTATTTCGGTTTGCTGCTAGTAGAGTCTAGGGCTATAGGCTTGCCGCTAGTAAAGTCGCTAAACTTTACAATCTCACTGATGTTTTTTTCACCTGCTTGGTGTCTTCCATTTAAAAAAAGAATTGCTGGACTGTAAACCTCAACCAGTGAAGGTGAGAAGCGCAAGAGAGTAGTTTTAATAATAAGCACCAAAACAATATTCTGTTATTATCTGTTATTATTTAGTCAGGTGTGTATGGTGTGTGTTAAAAGAACTTTGAATTTTTTTGTTGTGGGTTTTCGGCTGCCCAAATATCTGGCAGATGCTTTAACCGGCATTGGCCAGGTCCCGCGGGTGCCAGATAAATTAGCTTTTACTGTATATACCAAAGTAATATAAAACTTTCCTTCCTCCCTCACATCCGCGCCTTGACCGGCACCGCTTATTTCCACCTGCGCAACATTGCCAGGCTCCGCAACTATCTCACCCCCCGCACTGCTGAAACACTCGTGCATGCATACATCACCTCACGGCTGGACTACGGAAACTCTCTCCTCGTCGGCCTCCCCAGTTCCTCCATTCACAGGCTGCAGGTCATCCAAAACTCTGCAGCCCGTGTACTATCCCGCACCCGCCTCCGTGACCACATAACCCCCACCCTCGCCCGTCTCCACTGGCTCCCCATCCTCCAGAGGATCGAGTTCAAGATCCTCGTCCTCACCTACAAGGCCTTACACGGCCTTGCCCCGCCCTATTTAACCGATCTACTCTCCCCCTACACGCCCACCCGGACCCTCCGTTCAACAGGACTTGGCCTGCTCCAAGCCCCCCGCCCGAATCGCCCCACCATCGGAGGCCGGGCCTTCAGTTTCTCCGCTCCCACCCTATGGAATGCCATCCCTCAATCCCTCCGTTTCGATTCTTCCCTTTCCTCTTTCAAGGCCGGTTTGAAGACTTTCCTCTTCGATCGTGCCTTTTGTTCCACCCCGAACTCTTTTACCTCCCTTTCGTGTTTCACCCCTTCCCAAACACTCCCCTCTCAGCCCGGGTCACACACCTCCTGTGCAGCGCCTTGGGACGTCCTCCCGACGTGAAAAGCGCTCTATAAATGTAATTTGTTGTTGTTGTTGTTGTTATTGTTACTGTTTCAGCCTCAATTCTAAACTGAACATTTGATTTAGCTGCGTGTGTAAAAGCTGTGGAAATCTGGTGAGGATGGGTTTGATTCTATCACAAAATATCCTTCCGTTATTTGCTGTCTATACTGGCATGAAGGATATCAACTTGCTCAAGATTGCCATGACTTTTAGAACCGCAGCAATCACCTGTGCCTTCAGCAAGAGAAAAAATTTGAGACTTCTCCAAGATGTGCTAATGCGTTAAATCAATTGCAAGGGTTATTATTAATTAGTGGTAAAATTTTGACTTGAGTTTATTATGAACACTTTTCTCCTCCCTTACCCAACTCCCCCTTCACTTCAGAGCAAATTACATTCATAATGAAAAAATTTAAGTTCCTGCTGTTCTAAATCTGTACATACATCTAATTAAACGGGGAATGGCTGAATGCTCTTCACTGATGTCTGTCTGTTGCAGGTGTTGTATGTGATGGTGCTGCATCAGAGCCAGGAAGATGGGAGGGCCCAGTTCGTGTCCATTTCTGAGTTCCTGCTCACTCACCCAGTCCTCAGCTTTGGCATCCAGGACGTCAGCAGATGTCGCCCGCGCCACACAGAGGTTTTGCCCGAGGAGGAAAACGACTTGATAAATTCAGGTCAGCAACAAAATGGGATACACGTATTTAATAATGCTTTTGGTCGGTGCTCTGAGGCGTTATTCTATATGATAGTTATAATATCTTTTTATAGTTTGTGAAACTATTTTTGCCCGCAAATTTGCAGTCAATTCACTTTACAGTATATTCTGTGAAGAGCTTTGAGATGTCTAGAAGATGTGAAAAGCCGTATGTCAAATGCAAGGTTTATTATTAAATCAATACAGAATAATAACAATCCTTTTCTAAAGGACCTGCCTTTCAAGTCGGGAGTACATTTCAATGTGCTTCACAGGATTTACTGTAAAGTGGAGTGACTGTGTGTTTTGTTGGTGAATGTGGCAGCCCAATTCCACACAGAAGTATTTCACGTAATGAAATTTCACATACATGAAACGAATGCCAACGTGTTTTTTTGGAGGGTGGAGGGAATAGCCAGGACATGGGGAGAAATTCACTTCTCTAAATGTACTTTACTTTAAATTATTCATCCCCCACCCATACTCAGAAACTCTATATAATTCTGTTTCTTCTGTATATATTATATATCACCTTCTGTATATATTATATATTATATATCACCTTCTGTATATATTATATATATGAATTGCCATCAACCAAGGTGGGATGAGGAATGAGCCGTTTGAAGACGTTTTCTCCTTCCTGCATTAGCCTCCAGTACCATATGATGTCTCTGCTCCACACTGTGCTTTGTTCTGATTTTTCTTGTATCTTTTTATTACTTTGTGATTGATGTTGGTGGCACGCTGTTCCATGCCAGGAATAAATTCTTCAATCAAATTCTTCACATGTTTTATCCTGTTTAATACCTAAATCATTGGGTGTTCTTTTAAAAAAAAATCCTCCTTCACTGTGTTTGTACCGAATGTCTGGATTACAATTTGTTTCATTTGTCATATACATGGAATACTTGTTTTAGTTGAACTTTCATTCGAGTGTTGAGTTTCAAATTCAGCACCTCGTGTTGCCACAGCTTTTAAATAATACATATGACATGGGTTGCTTATGATGTCCTCTGATGTTTCAGTTCAGACGGTTAGTTGTCTTATTTGAGCTACCACTCAAAACTCTCAAGACTATGATCCATTTGGCTCTGAGCATTCAGCACATAAAGTTTTCGCTTTCTTTCAGTGCTAGAATGCTTCTAACTTTGTGTGTATTCGTATTTGCGATATTAACTCTGGTGCTGTGTCCGACAAAGAATAGAATTTACAATGTCCCTATAACCAATGTGAGTTGGGGAGGTCATGTTGTTCACCGGAGCAAGATAGAAATAATATGTGCCTTGGAATGTCCTGACCTGAAAGGCGCTATATAAATTCATTTGTTGTGTGTGTGTTTACTCTCATTTGGATAACTGTTCACTCGTTTGTGAAGAATGAGATAGACCGTATTGAAGGTGGTCAGTGAAATATTTTTTCTGACTGTCGTTATGGTGAGGATGCTCTTGTCTTCCTCTCTAGAATGCCATAACACTTTGATTTCTGTTATAAAGTTGTGTTGTATTTCTTTGCAGAAGGAATTCCCTGCCCAGCTGAATCTTCAGTGGTGCATATTAAATTGTTCTGTGTACACACTAAGTAAGTACTAAAACAAGCCAAGGTATGCCTATAGTGGATTATTGAGATGCCTTTGGATTGCTGAATCATACTATTTTTTGTACCTGCAATCTGCAATTCGTTGCATTTTTCTAGATCTAGATGACATCTTGCTTCTACGAATATTAATTATTCAAGGCGCTGATCAATGCTTCAGCTTAAGACAGGCAAATTGCCTTGTTTGCTTTTGGAAGTTATCGCTTGAAATTCCATATGACCATATTCTGACCGAATGATGTGATTGGTTTGATGTGTACACATGTGCGCAGTTTGATGCATTGCTCCTTTTTTTTTTATTCATCTTTTCTCTACTCTTCAATTTTGCCGTGTATTAAAATGAGCTTTCAGCAAGCTTAAAGCTCATCAATTACTTGAAATGACTAGTGGCAGGCTCAACCTGTTTAAATTTCTATGTAGGAACAGTCATCCCTTTTCCCTTCTTAATCTTACGAGGATGTGGCAGAGTGTAGTATTTTGCTGTGAAGATTTTTCATTGCCACTTACCTGTCAAGCCTGAGCAAGATTGTATTTTCATCATGTTCTTGTGCTATATCAACTTCCTAATTATGTCAGACATTTTTTCCCAGGATCATTAATCTGAATTGTCCAGTGTGACCATTTAGCCATAGGTTATTTGAGGAGCTGTATTTCTTCTCCTGTCCAAATCCTTGGTTGGAGTACAATTAATCTATTAATAATATATTATTATCAATAATAATAGATATGTTTTGTTATATATTTATCTAATAGAGTTCGAATAATTTTTCCCCAAAAAGGAATCGAATAATGCATGGAATCTCTGGTTGAGGAGTCAAACGTGGGGACCATTTGGTGGGCTCCTATTATTTTAAGCACCAGAAGTTGGGAGTTTAAGCTGATTGTTTGTTCTCAATTTCAGAGCACTTCAAGATGTGCAGATTTATTTTCAGCCACATCAAAATTCAGAGGAAACTTCATTAATGCCATCTTCTGCCTCCCACGAGGATTTCAGTAAGTTCATTGTGGTCTATTGTTTAGGAATTCGACAGGACCATAGAACAACTTACACATTTTTGTTCTAGTTTTGGTCCAAGTGATTATTGTAACTCATTTCTGCAGTTGCCTGAAGTTTTCTCCTTTCCTATTCTGAATGCACTGCTTCACTCTTTTTCTTCTCAGTACATGTCTGCTATGTGAGCACCAGGCACTCTTGGTATTTTGTCAAAGTGGCTATATTCATATTTCACTGTGTGGGCCTTGAAGATGAGGGTTGGTCAGTTACATAACCAGAGAACACAGTTGACCTGATTCTTGACTCATTCAGTGTCTTCTAGCAGTCGATCACGATCATGAATAACACTTTATGTTTTTCTGAAGCATTGATAGATCACTTGGCTGATGTGAGCATTGATGGGCTGGCCTCCGATAAAGGCTCCGGAAGAGGGTCTCAGCATGATCTTCTGCGGATAGGGGACCTTCCAACTCCCGCAGATTTCCTGTCGGTCTCTAATGATGCAAAGCCGAAGTTAATGACACCAGATGCTTTCATGACTCCAAGCGCCTCGCTTCAGCAGGTCAGCATAGCTAACATTCCAGTGTCTTGAGTATACTCTCACGTTTATATTCTTAATATTGTCCAAAGTCCAAACGTTTGTTTTCCACTTAATGGCTTATCTCTGAGTGAGATTGTCGTCAGCTTGTGCTGATTTTTTTTTTGTGTTCATTGAGGCTCACTGAGGAGTGGGTTGAGACCACTCAGACTTTCCATGGAAGAATCACCTGGGTCCCAAAGGTTAAAGAACAATGTGCTTGTTCTTACCTAACCTGCTGAGCCACCCAATGCCCTAACATCATAATCCAATGTATGTGTGTGGCCTTGCTCAGTCAGCTATTCTGGGAAAGTTTCTTTGTTGGAAAATATTGAAATCCTTCTAATACTGAAATCTTTTCAATACAATCCATCTTGTTATTTATAGTGCTGAAATCCAGCCCGTCAGTAGCTCCAATCCCCCTGGTGTACGTACATAAATGGGTTGTGTATTGGTAAACCGAATGTAAATCGATGTTGTAATTTCCTTGCTGGCAATTGTTTGTACCAGTGGAATTCCAAAATGAATTGACATTGTTCATAATGTCAGGGTGTTGTTTGCACTGTCTGTTGTTGGTGTACTGGTAACTAAGATGTTTGTTTTACTGCTAACAGATCTCTTCATCTCCAGGAAGCAATGTTAGTACTTTAACTGCGGTGACCGTAATGAGTAGCAGTTCTGTCAATGACATTGGAGCGTCAAGGTAGGCAAATGTAACTCTTAACTGGAACTGCTTCCGGCACTGCCAAGCAGGTTTCCTGTGCTTAAAAGGTTTTATGTAGCCACTGACCTCATTCCCTGCATGCTATGCTCAGGTAGCAGAGCATGCTGTTGCTCAGTGATTAGAGCACCCGCCTTGCAAGCATGAGACCTGTGTTCGAATCCAGGCAGGTCAGGGCGAAACCTTTGGCAAGTTTCCTTATTCCACACGCCTAATAATAATCCGTTCAAAAAAACAAACATAATAAAATTGGTCATTTCAATTCATGACTATCTGTGCGCAATTAGCTGCTGCATTTCGCCCACAAATATACAGTCAATTCACTTTGCAGCATATTCTGTGACGCGCCTTGAGATGTAGATAAGATGTAAAAGCGCTATACCAAATGCAAGGATTATTATGCTGAAGTTGTCACATCCTGTGCTTTGGCAGGAAGGGTCACTTCACAAAAGAAGCAACGTCAGTGTTTTTTATATGGGAATTGAGATGGCCAAACTGGCCTCAAGCGTTTGTCCAAACCTTGGCTGCTATTTTACTCAACAGTTCTGTGTTTAATATAATTGTCTCTCTATTCATGTGTCATTTTAAAAATCCTATTAAAGACATTAGCATTGTCTACATAAACTGTTCATACTAAAACTGGCACAGTGAATCACAGTGCTTTGTGCTGCGGATGTTGATCACTGTTTTCCGACCAGTAGATGGCAGAATCCTTTCACTGTCGACAGCTTGTAGAAATGAATACTGACTTATTCCGCACTAGCAGGAGTGAGCATCAGGTGTTTTAAAGTTGTGCAGCTGGTATTAGAAATTAAAAAGTCTGTTTGCTTGTGAAATGTTTACTCAGTATTTGTACAATTTGTTCATATTTTGGAAAAATATAGTATAAGTAAAGTCTTATTGGCCTGGTTTAGCACTGTGCAGTTTCCTACAGTTTTATTTTAAGATTTGGGATATTTGTTCTAACCGATGAGTATTATATGTTGACTTTATGCTACGCTCCATTTCTCTTTAGCTTATGAATCTACATAAGGGGCAGCCTGGCTCAGTTGGTAACACTTTTGCCTTTTGAGCTAGAGGTTGAGGCTTTGAAATCACAAACTTGGGCTGACAATCCAATACAGTGTTTGAGGAGCGTTGTGCAGTCAGAGATGCCGTTTTTGAGACATTAAACCAAGGTTCCATCTGCATGTTCAAGTGGATGTTAAAGATCCAATGACACCCAATAGAAATGAGGAAAGAGTTTCTTCCCCGTATCCTGGCCAGTCATCCTCCAGATCAAAAACATAAATTGGTCATTTACGTCATGGCTGTTTGTGGGATATTGCTGTATGCAAATTAGTTGTCATATTAAAATACAGTCACTAGACTTCACAGTGAATCTGGTGAAGCGTTTTGAGACACTTTGCATATGAAAATTCACATTTAGCGAACAAACACCTCTAATTGGTTTTACTTGTGTTGTAATTATGTATCAGGGCATTGCGATGTGAGTTATTGTACACAATAAAAAGCCAGTAACCTGTTTAAAATCTTCATTGACGTTGGCATCTTTGATGCCTATAGTTTTTTTTGAATTTTTTATTCTCTCTCTTAGGTCCAATGATGACCTGTGCCTCAGTCCAAAAATGTCATTGGACAGCGTGACCCTCAGTAGTAGCAGCGCCAGCAACAGTGTGCAGGCGAGTCCCAGGAACAACTCTGTGCAGCTTATCCCAAGCATCTCTGATCAACTGTCTGCAAAACCTCTCCAGGTACCGCAAATAATGTTTATTTTATTTTTTTAAATGGGACATTGACTTTTGTAGAAATAACAACAACTTGCATTTGTATAGTGTCCTTCAAGCGGGGTAGAATCTTGGGGCTATAGCGGTTTGGACACCGCTTTGTGCAAAAATACACGGAATATATTGTAAATATTCTTTGTGATTATGATTCTGTTTAATAGTGTTTCTTGTTGAATTTGAGTAATGTTTTCTAAAGTATTCCCCCCTCCCCCACCCCATATTGTTTTGCAGGTTACAGGCACCCCTAATTCCTCTCTTCCTTTGGAACTGCAGTCTGTGGACGCCCTCTGTGTGCCTCAGAGCTCCCCAACCCGGGAGCGTTCCCCCGACGTGATCTCCTCTGCCTCCACAGCAATGTCACAGGACATTCCCGAAATTGCCTCCGAGACTCTTCAGCGCGCGTTTATAAGCTCTGTGCTGTCATCCGAGATCCTGGAGCCATCCCACCCCACGGATAGCATGGCCTCAGCTGCCTCAGCTTTGCACCTTCTGTCCCCAAGAAGCAGACCCAACTCGGAACACAGCCAACACTCGCTGGATATGGCTCAGGTGGACGTAGAGCATCTGAATACTCCATCGCTGCTAGAAACTGCTTTGTCTCAGGAGAACGCAGCGGCAGAAAGCATGGGGAGTCAACCGTGGCCAGCCGCCCCTGACATTACCAGGGAAACTCGTAACAGCATCAACGAGGGGTAATGTAGTATATCCTGTAATATAATGGGTGCTGTAAAACTCACATAAATCTGACCTGTCTAACAACAACAACAAATTAGGTTTGTATAGCGCCTTTCAGGTCAGGGGGACGTCTCAAGGTGCTGGTTATAAATTGTATAATCACCTAAGTTGTATAATCAGCCCAAGTCCCGATCAAGAGTTTAAATTCTGTGCAAGTTTGACATAATTCATTCTTTGCACAACTCATACTAAATGGATGGTGCCATACGACTTATGTGAGGTTTACTGTATTTAATCAAATTTTAACTGATGTTAATCTTGTCTATTTTTCATTTTCTCCCTCTTCCACTCATTCATTTAGAGGAGAGTTGGGACAGCAATTGTTTCCAGACTTTTTTTATTTTCTTCCTGAAGAGAGCCATCTAGCCTCTGCTTTTTTCAGCCCTGGGGAACAGTGAACTTATCATGTGGGATTCAGGAATACATATAACTGTGTAGAAGTGTTTTCTCCTCTTACCAACCCTGCAGAGGAGGTGATATTGGGGAAACACATGAATCATTAGTTGGGAAAGCATTAGAAATTCTGTGCAAAGGAGGTGAAGATACAATTTATATTGTGTTGCTTTAAGCTGCATCATATCTTAGGAGCTTCCCAACTCCTGCTCAGATTGAAGCTGTCGGGTAGATCAGTTGATGGCAACACTGCTGATTCATCAGTTTCAGCCACGCCTGAATGCTTGCAAGCCAAACCCAGGTTAGAATCACACAAGGGTAGAATCCCAGGCAAGCAACTAAGGACCGTTAAAGTCGCTTTTTATCCACAGAAAAAAACAAATCTGAGTAATTGTTAGGCTTTTCCGGGGTATATTTTCGGTGTTTTTGTTTAAAAGTAGTAAATTGATATCAAATCTGCAAGTAAATTTGTTATAGATGTTTCTCATCCCCGCTTGTATACTCTGCGTGGCTTACTGTGTGAGTGTGTATGTTGTGTCCCACCACCCCAATTTATTTCTGAATCTCTTAACTGTCTATATATTTCTATGACTTTTTCTATCTCAAACCCTACACTACACAACAGTGTTTTCACTCTTTTAAAACATCCAGATATGCATGTGCATGACAGGGTTGCTGCAGATCAGTGATTTGATTTATGTCTTAAATCAAGACATTTTACTGTCGGTCAACTAAATAATTTGGCCACCACTGCTATGGACGTTTACATAGTTTCCTGGTAACCATACACACAGCCTCCATGCGCACAGCCTCGTGCATACATACAACTGAATTCACACATCTCTGCAGAACTAGTTTAAAGAATTTAATATATAGACATGCTTTTTGGTACTTTTTTGGAACACTATTGTAAGTTTGGTGATGTTGAATTCTGCAGCTATCCCATGGGGAGGTAGGAGGGATGATACCCACGTGAGAGTTAGCGTTTTATTTCTGAGCCTCAAGCAAACGATTCACGCGATTCCTTTCTATTTTTCAGCTTGAGGGATGATATGAAGGAGAAGCATAAGAGTTCAGCCTTCCAAAGACACACATACCAGTTGCATCAGCATGACAGCCAGGATGCCAGCGCTGAACCCAGGTAATGCAAGCACAACTGGTTGTGGGACATTGCTGTGAGGCTGCTACAATTGGCCCACAAAATGTAGAGACAATTCACTTCATGGTGTATTCTATGAAGCGCTTTGAGACGTCTAGAAGACACCATAAGGCCCTATATCAAATGCAACAATAATATGAATAAATTGGTGACTGAGCCCTGGAAAACTGATCTGCCAATTGACTGACAACTGGGTTCCTACTTACTGCTAGGTAAACAAAAGTGTGGAGTAAGGAAATATGCCCAATGTCTCGCCCTGCCGGGAATTTAACCCATGTCCTCTCGCTTGCGAGGCGAGTGCTCCAACCAACCACTAAGCTATAGGGTTGTGTTTTAACGTACCTTCCAATGATTTTTTTTTGTTTGCAGTGATCACGATGATGAAGTTGCGAGCCTTGCCTCCACACCAGGCAGCTTTGGCTCCAAATCTTCCGCTCATCGACTACCAGTCAAAGACTGGAAATCCAAAATGTCTCCTCGGGCTTCTCCCAAGTTAAAGAGGAAGATCAAAAAAGAGGACGGGTAGGAATCCTTCTTATCTTCACCCAATGTGGCTGCAAGAGATGTAGCCTGGCATTCGTTAGTTCATTTCACGTCCTCCCGATGTGAAAGGCGCTATACAAATGTAATTATGTTGTTGCTGTGTTGTTGTTCATTCTAAATTAAATCATGTTTTCATTGCAAGAAGTGAAACCTACACTGATTGAATGTTGAGTTAGTGGAGCTTGCCATTGATCCTGTCAGAATTTAACTACATATTTCTACTTCTCTGATAATTTCTACTTTCGATATAAACTGTTAAAATCTAAAAATAAGCCAATTGACGAACATTTGGTTGGGTTTCAACAGACTTTGTGCTTTGTGGAAAGGTGAACCTTGACATTCATTCAGATTTCAAGCAAAATCCGCGTAGTCTCCTGTACATGTTTTTCATTCTATTGGGTCTCCAAAAGTATCTTTCAATTTGTTATCTAGTCTTCAGTGTGTAAGATTCATATAATGTTTTTCACTTAACAGTTAAATGTGCCTGGCAATTGATCTCTCTTTGTTGAGAATTGGTGAAAGTTTATCCTCAGCTACAATAAACTTTATGATATATTCTGGTGAATTGGGTTGCCAGGCAAGTCAAATGGTTACCATTAAGTGTAGAATTGGTTCATCGGTGGTGAACCTCGAAGGCCAGGGGATAAATAATAGTCTTGACTCCTCGCATAACAAGGCAAATGTTCAATCCAAAATTGAACTGATGGATAAGTGCAATAATGCATATAGAATTGATACTTCTTTGCAATTCTGTGTGATGTTTTGAGGAGAAACGTACCATTGCTAAATTAAGTGGTGGCTTTTGTGCAGTTTATATCCAGTTATTGTTGAATTCAGAGTTGGAACAAATTTCATTAAATCTGTTTTAAATTTCATCAGTATGCTGTACTTCTGGTGCTTTATATTTCTGAATTTGTGTAAGAATATTGATTTTTTATTTTGATTCAATGAAACGTTTTACAAAGATTGGGTATTTTGTCATTTGGAAATTCAAAATGTTATTCACCTAACCTAGATTTGTTGCTAGACTGGTAATTGGTATTTCCAATTAATGGTAGTCAGTATTTTTTGAGACCCATTGCATATTGCTATAGTGCTTGAAAGTCTTTGCGTGGAATTAAATGGACCTAAATAAATAAATAAATAAAACCATTTGATGTAATGGGGTAGACGGACACAGTCCTTCGCCGTTGCAGGGAAATACAGGGTCTTAATATAATGATCGATCCTGTGCCATGAAAAAAATAGGCTCCAACTTCGATTGATTTATGTTATGTATATACATCATTTTGATATGACTTAAATTTGAAATAAAAACCTTGCTTTTTTTTTTATAGGGAGGCCACACAATCGCCTAAGTCAGACAAACAGGTTAGTGTGAGTGTATGTGTTTATTTATGTGTGTTTATATACAGTATATATATATATGTGTGTATGGTTGGAATTGAAGCATTTTAAAACAAAAAAAATCTCACTCAAAACACTAGCAATTGTTCTTGCCGCAGATGGAAGGGTCAAAGTAAAGGATCAAACTTGCACCAATCTTTCTCTTATATTTCGTAGTCCCCCACACTGAATTATTAATACAATAACAGACGTTTAAATAGAATCTCCACATATGTTTATTTAAAAAACACCTGACCTTGTACTTGTTTTGGTGTATTGGCAGGTTAGAGCTGAAGCATACTGTAATTAGATCTCTTTTGTGGTCAGACACCTGCCGTTTACATTGTATAATTAATACTGCTTAGATTGAGTTGTAGCTGGAACACTAAGATATGTAAACTGGACCCAGAACAGTTTTAGTTGTGGAAATTAGCCTTGAAAACCTAAAATTAGTTACATGTGAAAACTCTGCTCCTGTTCTCTCTTTCCCCTTTTCCCAAACAAAATGAACACATGCCAAATATATTGAGTTGAACATACAATGCTCACATAATATTTCTCAGTCGACAGAAACACTTGTGTGTGGATCTCTAGGTTGGACGGTCTATATAGTGTAGGCTGCAGAATGGGGAGACGCTCACAATCAGTGGTTTAAAATTGTACAATTGGTGATCGGAGTATGGAAGAATGGTCTTTATCCGTATTCTTTGTTTTCCCCAACCATACTCAAAAGTTGTTTGATGGGGGTGAAGGAATACGATCTAAGCCTCCTGCTACAGAGTTGAATTAAAGCCTGCCACCAGAGGTGCATGTCAATTCAAACCACTGGTCCGAGAAGTTTTAAGTGGTTTCATGTTAATGTAATTGAACACGGGTGTTTCAGCACGAATTCCATGTACAGTAGAAGCCCGTTTATCCGTGACTCGATGAACCGGCACTTCCATATATCCAGCACGCCAAAAAAAGTCCCCATTTGATAAACCGAAACTTATCCGGAACAATAGTGATGGAACATTTGTAAATGCAGAAATACAGTAAAAGCCTGTTTATCCGTGACCCCATCAACTGTAACTTACGTATCACCAGCACCTCAAAAAAAAAGGTCCGCATTCGATAAACCGGAATTTATCTGGAAAAATGCATTTTTTGGGTGTTTTGTGTTGCGTCAGTATTTGGGAATGCTGCTGCTATGGTGGCGCTAGCTCAGAATACTGCCGGTACTGTAAAGCATTCTCTGGAGTGTACTCTTTGAGAGAGGCAGAGGGTGAATTGATTAATTTAGATTTAATTTAGCCACAAAACAGCAAAAAACACACACACACACACACAGGCATCGCAAGGCTTTTTGGAAAGAAAGTTAACTGAACAGTGACAGCGGCGGCTGCTTTCTCAATAACACGTTTGCTTTCCTCTCTTCTGCCCCCAATGAGTACAGTGTCATTCAGACGTGTAACTTTTGCACTAGTTTATAGATCTCTGTGGTTGCTGTGTGTAAAAGGATTATTATTATTTATGTTATTATATAAATGATTATTTAGTCTATTATTAATATGCTATGTTTTTAAAAATGTAATTTAAAAATAATTAGAATAATTTTTTGTGTTGGGTTTTCGGCCGAATATCCGGCAGGCACTTTAACTGGCATTGGCCAGGTCCCGAGGATGCCAGATAAACGGCTTTTACTGTAATAATATAAAAACAGAATATTGTATTTGTACTTATTGTTAAAACTACTCTCTTGCACTTCTCACCTTTGCTGGTAGATGCTGCGCTTGAAGCCATGATACTGCAGTTGAGGTTTATAGTCCAGCGATTCTTTTTAAAATGGAGCACGCCAAGCGGTTGAAAAAAATGGAGCGCGACTTTAAAGCCATAGCAGCGGCAAGCCGATAACGCTAGTCGATAACCCATATTGTCACGGGGCTTTTTCACCCGCTTTGCGTCTTCCATTTTAAAAAGAATTGCTGGACTATAAACCTCAACCAGTAAAGGTGAGAAGAGAGTAGTTTTAACAATAAGTACCAATTCAATATTCTGTTATTATTTAGTCTGGTGTGTATGGTGTGTTTTAAAAGAACTTTAATTTTTTTGTGGTGGGTTTTCAGCCGCGGAACGCCAGAATATCCGGCAGGCGCTTTAACCGGCATTGGCCAGGTCCCGCATAAATGGGCTTTTACTGTAGTTTAGCAATCACGTGTTCCTCATTTTAGTTTTTTTGTAATTGGGTGTTTCTGTGTGTGTTTCTTTTTAATCAAGAATTTTATTCTGTTACAAAAATACTAGTAAATGAATGGGGGAAAGACGCCATAAATAGGCAATCTATTTGTACATGGAACAATAAATTTTGGTGATCTTAATGTCCTTGTTCTTTCTAGTCCAGTGCATGTCTGGGTTCATTTTTATATTTGGTTTGGTCACACAACAAACTCACCCAGTTGAGCTCCCTATTCTCCAGCACATACTGTAAAGCCTTGTTGCTGTTTCTGTCCAGAGATCCTAAATCATGCCTGTGTATACAATACTGATCTGAGTATTCTGATAACTGGACGCCCAATAATAATCTGTCCAAAAAAACACACAATAATAAAAATCGGTCATTTTCAATCCATGACTGTTTGTGGGACATGCTGTCCGCAATTGCCTGCCACGTTTCGCCCACATATATACAGTCCATTCACTTTACAGTATATTCTGTGAAGTGCTTTGAGACGTAGATAAGATGTGAAAAGCGCTACATCAAATGCTAGGATTATTATTATAATAATTTACTGTGGTAATAACTTTGGCCCATGATAAGTTTCTTTTTCTTTACCAGCAACAGCCAAAAGTAGAACAACAGGAGGAATTGCTGTCCCTGTTACGTAGTCAGAAGAGAGAGCTCTGCGAATTGAGGCAGAGCCAGATGGAGTTGATGCAGAGGCTTACCGATCACATGGATGCAGTCCAAGGCTCCATCATGGGTCACGTGGAGCGAATTATGGTCACACAGCAAGAGGAAGAACGTATCCTTCCATGTCCTATATAACTGGTGAAGGTCCAAGCATTGTTTGACTGGCTTAATAGAGCAAGGGATGCTTATCTTGTTAGGCAACAGATTACAGGAATAACTTTGGGGCAATGATAAACACAGGATAATGAATAATCTGTTAAAATACTGAGGGGGGGGGGGGGGGGGGGAACAATATTATACTATTTACTGAATCAATCTACAGCATTGCAGCAGCAGAAGATTTGAACTACAGCTGGCTTGAACATTACAAATCTTGAGGTTCAGCTAAACTTTGCAAACTCGTGTGACAAGGCTCAAAGTGGTTTGCATAATACACTCAACCCTTTGCGTGACATCTCTTCGTTTCTATGAAGTGAATTACTGCATTCTGATAATTGCTCAATGAACACATTGACGTATGATTCCCCCAAAAACATTGGGCAGATTGCGTAGTATATTGTTGAATGTCAAGCATTCCATTTGCATCAACTAGCATCTTCGCAATTAAATGGTAAAATAAGTCAAACTTGCCACTTTTTGACTTGCAAACAATTTGGAGCATCTGAAGCCCAGATGACTAACCATGAATGTGACGCAGAGATTTGAGAAGGCTTTACAGAGCATTGTGTAGTGTACACTTGTCGTTTCATTTCTTTTAATAATTTCCGATAATTGCTTTCACGTTCGTACTTGTGTTTCATTGAGATTTCTGTATGATTGCTGAGGGTAATTTGCCACCCCACACACATTTCTGCATATTTAAAAGTTCATTTTATTTTGGACTGCTGTGTTCACCAAATGTGAATGAAGCAATGGACAGCGAGCTGTTAACTGGCTTGTGATGATTCAAAATAGTTGCATCATAGTGACACAGCTATCGGGACAGGAAACGATTTTCAGGCAGTCCTGTGGGCTATCATCTTGCAGATTGTTTTATCATCAAGAATAGTTTTAAAATAATCCCACTAGCTGGATTTTTTAAAATCTCATGATCAGGTGCGGCCTCAGTAAAACGTAGTAACGTTTAAATTCCTTTGACCTTCTCAGTTAATCTTTTAATCCATTCTCAACTGCTTTGCAATATTTGTCCTGCTTTTTCTTCGCTACCCTTCCCCCTTCCTGTGGTAAACATTTGTTTCTTTCACCAACCTTCGAATAGTCTAAAGAGTCCTAGTCATATGAGTGACAGCAGTTCAAGATAACTGGTAAATCTGAGAAGCCAATGTTGTGATTTCCTTCCTGTCAGCCTTTTAACATTTTGCCTTAACCTAGCTCTTTAGAGAGGCGAACGGACAGGATCTTGACGGAAAGCCAGGAAAAAAGTGGTCAGTTTCAGGAGCAGCTATCCCATCAACTCTCACAGACTGTGGCAAGCTCAGTTAGTAATCGCCTGGAGAAGACTGTCCGAGATGAGATGAAGAAAACCGTACCACAATGTGAGTGGTGGCTGAGAAAAGCACTGCTAAATGCTGAGCATATGATTGGCTTGGAATACAATATTCTATTCAATATACATCACTGCTCTGAAGAATCCTGAATCATTGAGTGTTTCCTAAGTCTACATCTTATTGGTCCAATATGCAAGATGGACCTGAAAATCAAAACTGCTTGCACTTATTATAGAGCCTTTGAGTAAAACTAAAAGCTCAAAATGCTTTAAGAAATATAATCCATAATAAATTGTTAAGCGTTTTAAGAATTTCAGAGACAAATGCAGCAACCAATCTGCCAGCTATAGCCTATACACAATAATGAAATGGGCATCCAATTAATTTGGGGTGAGGAGGGGTGGGGATATAGGCTATATGTACAATGTAGCAATGGTTGGTCAATCCTTTTCTATTTTCACCCGAATCACAAGACTGAAGCGACCCCAAATTATAACCAAATGAAAGAATAGGATATTGATCTGGAAGTAATGAAATTGTGTAGAATGTTGGTATAAAGCTATACTTCAGTTTATACAGGCGGATTTAAATTGGAGTTGCCAGCAATGACACTAGTCGGTAAAATTACTTGTGCGTTTAGTTTCACCATTACTATTCCCCCCAAATAAATGGCTATGTATAGTACATCATTTGTTGACCAGTAGATCGTTTGCATTGCCTGAAATATTGCACCTCTAATAGCCATTGGGTAATGCGGCATGTCATTTCTCTTGTCTCCGTTTGACAGGGAAGTCATTGCAAAGCTTGCTTGTTGTGCACTTTATTCCCCCTTTAATTAGGCTCATCCAAAAGCTACAGAAAATAACTAGTGTATATTGGCACCAATTTGTTTGTGACATTGACTACATCTTGACTACATCTTAATGGTAGCAATTGGATTGAAGCCTTTGCTTACGTTGCTGCAGAATGATATTCTAATTGCAAGGGTTGAATGAAGAGCTTAATGACAGCCTTCAAACACTTTTTTTTAACCTGCATCTCTATTGCAGACTGAGGCACAAAGGAAGCAGGATATATTGCTTCCAGATTTTCTGGTTGCATTTCGGTTGCTCTCCAAAATATGTTCACCCAGGGGACTTCTCCATGGATTCTATTAGTACTACTTCTTGGCAACAGCGGGGATGTAATTCAGTGATGCGGGGAATGGATTCAGTTAACACGACACACAAAAAAAACACCATTTAGGGTTTGAAAGTATTGAAAAAAATAGCCTTGGCAATTTAATACATCTATATATTAAACTGCAAGTTTGACATTTAAGTTGCAATGAAAAGCAGCAAGTACTTGGGAGGCAAATCTTCCCTAATAGTTCTTTTTTTTAATCTGTCTGTCACCAGTGTTGCTCTGGCAGTAATATTTCAGGCAAAAGGTTGTTATGGTTTGCAGAAGCATTCGAATGCTGCTGACTCAGATATTCATCAGAGGCTTGAACCACTTGAGCAGGAATGTGTGTTCACAGGCAAATTTCTACAGTAATGAAGGTGGTACTGGTCAAAAATATTTCAGTCCAATGTCTTGTGACACATCTTGTATCAAGCCCTTCATATATTTTTATTTTCTCCCTGTTTTTTTCTGCAAGTGTATGGAATAATTTACACAGCATTGTTGATTGGAGCTATCTTTTCTCCAACCGAGCGATAAACCTGTTGAGTTGAACTTGGAACTTTTTTTAAATGTAAATGTAGGCAAGAGGTGGTGTTTCTTGTTATCCAAAACACTGAAGAAACACTCAATGATTCAGGATTCTTCAGCATCTTACAAGTTTATTTTGCTTCATTCTAAATATGATGTTAATGTGAATATGTTAAGATTTTACTCCTTTTCCATTACTCCAAATGCTACATTTTAATGCTTCGCCCAGACCTATATTGGTTAGTCGAGCGTGTGGTTGCATGTTTCTTAAGACAGCAGAGCTAGACGCATTGTATTATTGTGGAAAATTTCACCCACAAAATACAGTCAATCCACTTTCAGTATATCCCGTGAAGCGCTTTGAGACATCTTGACGGCTAATATTATTATTCAAATTCCTATGACCACAATTCCCTGCTGAATGGAGCAATACTCCTGAAATTATTTGCTATTTGTGAGCACGTTTGGCTTTTAATCTTCCACTGTTCAATCTATTAGTAGCAGAACTTTTCCCCCAAATGATTAGAAATTGGCAAGACCTGGTCTGAAGCAATCAGTATGAATTCAATTGATTGATTCTCGGGACTTAACTGCATTCAGAAACAATTTGTGTCTACAATAAAACAACAACTTGGATTTACATAGCGGCCTCCACGCCAGACGGATTGTGATTCAATTTTAAAAAATCATGATGCCATTTCATGGCATGTTCACAACCTGAAGACTATAAGAATTCAGACCTTTGGTTTTGGATCTTCAAATCTGTCTGAATTAATATTAAATTATTCAACAGGTATTTCCAAGAGTTTAGAACCAGTGTCAGGTCATCTGAACAACATCATTGCAGCCAAGCTTGCAGCCATTGAAGGGACGTTGAAAGAAAACATAACAAAAATGGTCAAATCCAAGGTAAGTGTTTTAAATCCAACATCAGAATACTCACAGCCCGTGAAGGGCTATAAAATAATGGATGTGTTGTATAATGTGATTTTGCATTGCGGTTCAATTAAGTTTTCTAAATTTGCATATACTGTATCTTTTCACCATTGCCCCTCCCCTCATCTTCCCTTTATTAGGGTCTCTTTTACTGTTGCTTTCCTCACAGCTCATTGCGATTCCTAGTTGTTAATCTGTGCTTCACTATATACTTTCCTTAGAGGTGCCAAGAGTGTGTTTGTTTTCATGAAACTCCATCTCCACACTCCATTGGAACACAGTGCATTGACTTGCAACCATACTTCCCTGAAAATATAGTAATGAATAGAACCATGGAAATTTAAAGAGCTGAAGGCCAGTTGGCCCGAACATGTGAGGAAATGTGTTGCTTTCAAAATTTGATGCGATTGCAATGTTTGAACTGCGTCGAGAATTTTCGGCCTGTTTGGAGTAACCTCCCATTTGCTTCTTTGAATTCCGATCACAGAATACTACAGACAGCATTGGAAGAGCAGCAGCCGAAGCTTTACAAGGACCCATACAGAGTGCTTACAGAGAATCATTCCAGAGTGCATTTGTGCCTGTTTTTGAAAAGGCATGTCAGTCAATGTTCCAGCAAATTAATGACAGCTTCAAGCAGGGAACACAAGAATGTAGGTGTTTTTTAAATATATATTTTTATTTGCAAGAACCCATTGTTGAGATTATAATAATAATCCTTGCATTTGATCTAGTGCCTTATCGAGTCTTTGGGACATGATAAGAATATGCTGTAAAGCGAATTGATTGTGTATTTTGTTGGCGAAACTCGGCAGCCAATACTGCACAGATTTAGGTATACATTTTACAAGTGTTGAATAAGGCTATGATTCCAGGTGTGAAAGAGGAAACTTCTGACTCTGTTGAGAGTTTAGCGTTGCACCAGGCTATGTTATGAACATTTTATTATGCTTCAGTTTATCTATATCCCTTGACTACTTCATTAAGATTTCCTGTGCGGCTTCTTTTTTGTAGTTTGAACTCTCCCAGCTTCCCTAGCCTCTCCTTGATGTTTAATTCTTGCATTTGATACAGCACCTTATCACATTGTTGAGGTGTACCATAGCGCTTCACAGAGTACACTGTAAAGTGAATTGATTGCATATTTTGTGGGCAAAACTCAGCAGTTGTCCATGCATAGAATGTTGGTCCAATGATGGAGTGGCTCATAACTAAAAAAAATTGAAATATACTTTTTGATAACTGCTCAGTGGTTATGTTTAGGAATCTTGGCTTTTCCCCTCTATGTATAAAACTTATTATTTCAAGGCTTATGTGTTTCATTAAGTAACTGCTAGAGACCATTTCTCTATAATTCCAGTGAAAGTACATAGAATACTAATAAAAGCTTTATTTTTTAATCTGTCAACAGAGTAAATCTTGGACTAAATAATGGCATCTCTTAAAGCTAGCGCGTGGATAAATACATTTCTGGTTTTGATCAAACTTGCTGATTTTCTTGTTGTTTATATCATTACTAATTTGATGGTTTTCATCTCGCTGTCACAGATATCCAGCAATTTGAGACCCACTTTCAGTCTAAGAAGGCCCAAGAGCAAGCAATTCGAGAGCCTATGGTTTGTCAGCTGCAGCAAATGATTGACCATTTCCAGAATGCGACAGATCATCTCGCTGCCACCATCACAAACAGCATTCGGTCAGAGGTGCAGCATCAGCTTCACATCATTGTTGGCAAGTAAGTAAAACCACAACCATAATCTTGCCTCTTACTTGTGTTAAGGAGTTTGGGAATTGTGGAATTGAGAGACTAGATGGTGCAGTGGGTTGTCGTACTCTCCTTTCACCTCTCGGACACAGGGCAGGTTGTGGTCTCAATCCGAGCAGTGCAAAACTACCCCTTTAATTAAGACAGAAATGGCAATCTCATTCTAAAATGGCTGGTGTGAGAAACAAACAATTCACATTCGTGCAATCAAGCTGAGGTTCCTTGTACTTTATGTGAACTGGCATTGTTTGATGCTAATATTGGGTGGCTGATTTGGAAACTCTTCTATTCCATTCTCCCAAGTCTAAAGTCCATCTTGACCAGCTCAGCTCAAAGTTTGCCATAGAAATTTGAATCCAATTTAAGCAGAAAGTATATTTTCACAGGGATAATAATCTTTGAAGTTTTCACATCTTCTAGACGTCTCAAAGAACTTCAAATAATATAATATACTGCTGTTCTCTATCCTCCACGATCTGACCAGGCTGATGAGTTAAGGTTGAAAGTCCTTTTGCACTAGCTGTAAAGACCCAATATAATTAATCTCTGTCCACCTCTTACTGATCATAAATGCACTAGTATAATTAGATACATTTTTCATCCTGCTTAGAATGATCACTAGGTGATTGGTATTTAGTTAAGGACAGCACTAGTTGGAGTTGATTATTTTGCAACATGTGTCTTTGGCAATGCTTATTTGAAGATGTGACTGAGAGCCCATTATTGGAATCTCTCGCATTGAAAACATAAAACATTCAATACCTTTCTGCTTCCCTTAGTTGTTACATGTATGGGAGTAACATAAAATTCAGCTTTTCTTTGTTTTTTTTAAACAGAATCATAGCAAAACCATAGCACATTCCTGTTTTCCACACTCCAGCTGCATACTGTCAATAACATAACTGATAGTGTTGTAAATTTGCAACATTGGAATATTGATTTCTACAGTTGGATTTTCCAGTGCTTAACTCCAAATAATCACAGAGCCATAACTTTACTCATTGACTACCTTTCTTTAGTCTCCAATTGTCTGCATAAGCACAATTTTCCTGAATGCACTCACTCATCTTAGTAATATGCAATGGGGACTTGTGATCGCACAATATAGCTAGGATATATTGTGCTCAGTTGCAATTTAGTTTGATCTAAAGCCTGGTTTTAAAATGCAAAATGAGTTTAGAAGGAAAAAATGTTCTTCTTACTGTCATCATATACCGTTAAAGAAAAACATTTCTATGGCAAAACAGACTATTTGATCTGTCAAACCCACTCGATAACTGATACATGTATTTGCAGTTTACATTCTTGGATTTGACCAATGTTATTTCACTTCCCGAGGACCATGCATCATCATCATAATAATAATCCTTGCATTTGACACAATCCTTGCTTTTCACATTTTATCGATACCCTAAAGCACTTCACAGAATATACTGTGAAGTGAATTGACTGTAGATTTGTGGGCAGATAATGGCAGCCAATTGCGCACAGCACTGTCCCACAAACAGTCCTGGATTGAAATTACCAATTTTATTATTGTGTTTTTTTTTTGGACCGATTATTATTAGGCGTGTGGAATAAAGGAAACTTGCCCAAGGTTTCACCCTGACCTGCCTGAATTCGAACACAGGTCTCCCCAGCTTGTAGGGTACTATAAGCAAACGGTCAAACATGATTGTCTTATTTTAATCTAAAGGATTTGACCCTGTTTAGTTGTATTCCATATTTATCTTTTCCATTATTCTAGTGCTGGGATTGTTCCTTGATATGGGAATTTAGATATCATGATCATTTGTTTTGCACCACATAAAATTAATATGTTCCCAAATCACTCTTACAGCACATTTTGATATTTAAACTTACAGCACCAAAACTATAAATACTGCACAACCTAGAATATACTAATAGTGTTACTAAATTGATCTATTTAAGTATACAAGATTGCAACTGTGCTGCATATTCTAAAACTAAAAATAAGCGAGTCCCATTTGCATGGCTCACTTTAATTCCCTCCTTACTATGTCCAGGAAGAAAACAGCACCTGTTTTTGCCGTTCTGCCATTATGTGAATGCCAGCTTCTGGTTTCAGGAGTTTTTAAGATGGTGCTGGAAGTGATTTGCTGGATAACAGCCCCATTGGGCAGTGTTAGAATGAGGGCAAAGCCTGGTGGATTTGATACAATAAATACATAGGGAGGGATTTTAAAAGCGGGATAAATGTAATTACACACACAAGCTCTTTTATGCTTTACAACACATTTGGATTAAAACAAAATGAAAAATTGTGGTGCCTAAAGCTGTTGGTTACATGTAGTTACATGTAACTGTGTCTTTAGGTATTTTTTTAATTGAACATGAGTAATGTGCATGCCGTAGCATGCTCTTAAATCCAGATTTCAAAGTAACTATTCAAAGTGCTTTAGGATGGAAAAGGTTGATTGTAACCGTATTGGGATTTGCCAGCAGAATTAATTTCTGGTCTTCATCTCAAGTCTACAGGAGTCGATTCTAACTCAAGTACAAAGAATTGTGAAAGGGGAGGTTGGCCTTGCGATGAAAGAACAGCAGGCGGCTGTTACGTCCAGTATTATGCAGGCCATGAGGTCAGCTGCGGGAACACCAATTCCATCATCTCACATAGATTTCCAATCTCAGCAAACCCACGTCCTGCAACTGCTGCAGCAGGGACAACTCAACCAAGCCTTTCAACAGGTAGGGCTGAACTTGCGCTTAAGAGCACTACAGGTAAACTCGCACAAGTCATATCAGTCAGGGCCATAACATTTAGTATGACTTGCGTGAAGTGTGTGTTACAGGCAAATCGTGTACGACTTATACAAAGTTAGGTATAAGTCAGATTTTATATGATTAACATATAACAAGTGCAGTAAACAAGTACAAATTCTTTGTCACTAAATTGGTTTGGTTGTACCTGTATTGCCTGATGCCATGGTGACAGGTCAAGAACTTGTTTTCCCTGCTTGCTTGAACGGAGCACACAGTCGTGTAGTACTGTGGTACGTGAGCCAGTGGTGATGGGTCCAGACTTTTTCAGTGATTGTTTCCAATGAAGCATTGCGCACGAGTACCTTGATGCAGCCGGTAAGTACAGTAATGGAGTTTTAGGAGAGAATTTGCACCGTATTTGGGTTATTTGGCACTAAGACACTGTTACGATTCAATCGCCTTCTCCGACTGTAAATGCAACCAGTACAAAGGAATCCGAAGGCCATACACATTCCCGAAAGGGCTTTGTACCACATGGGCTCACCTTTTAAAGCTTGAATCATTCAAACCAGAGCGAGTACTTTTTATTTATTTTTATTGATCAGACAAGGTTTATTGCCTTGGGCACAAGAGAGGATAAGAGGAAGTGTTAACTAAGTTTAGGAAAGAAACCTGTAGAAAAAAAGTGGTCTGCTTCAATTGGCCATACACCTTCCTCAACTTCCAAGTTAAATTTCTAGCTTCAGGTCACAATAATGTAGTACAGTCAGGGAATATTCAATAAGTATTATTGACTGTCGGGTTTCATGTCTGCGTTAAGACTGTGATGGAGGATTTGGGATCTGCTGTCCAAGGGAACATTTGAAGATTAAATCGTCCCTGTGCTGTCTGTACTGCTGGTTGAGAGAAGCAATGTGTGAGAGCTAGAAACGGGTTGGATAATAACTGTTTAAACCACCAATGGACGACCCAGCGGCCTACCATAAAGCATAAGTATTTCCGGTTGTTGCGATTTCCGATCCCGAGAGTTCAAAATAATGACCCAACAATCCTTAATAAAGGTATAGCGATTCAATGATTGTAAGCAATTTTAGAATGATACAATTAAATAATCATACTACCAGTTCTATGTAGAATACAATGCTGGATTCAGGCTGTTACACCATAAGTCAGGCTCAAGCTTCTCATAATACTCACTCCTTCTAACTTTCCTTCTCTAACTGACCTTTCTCTGCCTGTAAAACAAAACAACTGGAACCATGACCCGTTCCAGTAGTTCTGGACCACAGTGGCAGACTGGAGATCTCGGTTTACCCTGAGACACTCCCCAACTGTTGTAATGAGCCACTCTTTCTCTCCTATCTTTATACTTCTCCACCATAAGTAACTCAGCCAGTTGATCACTTGGACATTGTCCAGAAGCGATGTCAAAACCAGACTATCTAAAGGCCAGAATTGTAGGGAGTTGTTTGCCTCCCTTCTTTTGCCAGACCTTGAGATGGCTCTCCTGCTACTTACTTGGCTATTTCCCAAATGAGTACAATCCTTTGCGCCTTTGTTAATTGAGTCCTCTGTCCCTATCTATATCTCGAGCCGCTCTCCTTCAATTCTATATTTATCCAAGAAGCTACTGATGTTATTGCGCTCCTTGGATTATTGGCATGGACCAGTACCCAAGGTTGTCTCAGCGCAGGGGAATGTGCACCTGGTGTTTTGTGTAGACAAGTTGTTTCTCTCCCTTTTGCTCAAGGTTGCTGACCCTGCCTGTGTTGTGGATAGATTGTTTTAATTGGTGCCTGATTGGAACTAACTATAATAAATTTTTAATACAGTACCTCCATATCCCAACACGTGCCACAGTGAGTGAGTGGATGGCGTAGAGCAGATTCTTCATGCTGGG
The DNA here is from genome assembly GCA_035084275.1 of Hydrolagus colliei. Taxonomy (NCBI): domain Eukaryota; kingdom Metazoa; phylum Chordata; class Chondrichthyes; order Chimaeriformes; family Chimaeridae; genus Hydrolagus; species Hydrolagus colliei. The sequence continues at coordinate 11,146,391 of CM068756.1, forward strand.
GAATGCTTTACCAGCCACAGGCTTGTAAACTTATCCCATTTAAGTTGCACAATAAATTTCAGGTGCCTTTTGGTAATACTTCCAAACTACACATTTATAAATCCTAACATGGCAATGTCCATTGGATTTGAGTTGTGGCAAACAGTTTTGCTTTTTATGATGGTTTGATTTAAAAAAAAACTATTTCCTGATTATGATTTCTTTGTTACTTTGCCATTTCTAATAAAACCACCTCTGCCCATGTGAAATTCAGGATATTTCCAGAACTTTCTCACTGTTATGATTTTTAACTGCATGCAAGCCCAACAAAGAGCTGTGGACCAGAGTAGAAATAATTATATTCCTTCATTTGTGCTCTTCTAATGAATGTCCTCAGGGTTATTATCCGCTCCTGGAAGTAACTAACCTGGGCTGAGGTGTTGGCTACTCTCAGCGCATTGTCCATTTGGCCATTGATCATGTATTCAGTGTAAGCAGACTGTTCACAGAGCTTAATCCAGTTCTCATTTGACATTGACAGATGCGCAGTTTTCTGTAGTGGAACAGGGAGCCTATTTGATATATCTTTATTGTCGTTTCCTCACCCCCCCCCCCCCCAACTCCAGTCCAGGGATGGCAGTTGCATCTCTACCATTAAATGGATGAGCAAGTGGTTCCAACAAAGAAGAGAGAGCAAAGGGATTTGTCAATCAGGCTTTTGTTGTATATCCGTAGCAGCTGTTAGTCAGAGAGGCATTAGCAAAGGTGTGGGAGCAGGTCATTCTTTTCACCCTCTCAGCCAGGGAAAGGTGTGATGCTGAAGATGATAAAGGAGGAGATCAATTATTTTTTTCTAAAGGCTCAGCAATATATTTCTTAGTCACAGCCGTCTTTAGCATTTTAATTGGCTGAGCCACCACATCCTCTGCAAAGTGGTTATTAAACTGCACTTTTGTTTAAAACAAAAGTAAGCTGCTTGAAGTTGGAGCAAATGCGACTGAGTCAGTTGGATATCAAGCATTTGGACAAATCAACTGTATAGTTTGTGGAAAGATTGCCCTATAGCAGAAAATGTGAATGGTTTCAGCATGTTCTGTGATATTTACTGCTTAAGACCTCAACTTTGGCTTTTTGAAATTAATGTCCCTTCCTCCAGTCAATATTCAAGGCCTTTCCAAATCATCTGCCTCCTTGCTGCACATTTTTCTTCCTTTTTGTATATGTTTTTGGTTGTTAAACACTACATCAAGGATATAGCAGTGGTGGAAAGATTACAGCGTAGGTTTATTAGCTTAGTGCCAGTGTTGGCAGGTTAGTGCTTCAGGATAAATTGGCTAGGTTAGGCTTCATCGCGGTGTTTAAAATTGTAAACGTGTTTGATAAAGTTAGCATAAAGAAGCTGTTGCTACCAGTTGGGGAGTCGGTTACCAGGGGACACCAGATTAAGATAGCGACTAGTGGGATCTAAAAGAAAAGGGTATAAGAGAGAATCGGGATTGGGTAGAGACTCATGTGGAATATAAACACCAATATGAACTGGTTGGGTTGAATAGCCTCTTTCCATGCAGTACATTCTTTGTATTCACCCCACACTGGAATACACTTTGAGTAATCACTGACACCAAACAGCAGCCTGTTTGAGTTAAATGGTGTGTAGAACCAGGAGTTGGCCATTTAGCCCCTGAAGCCTGTTTCGCCATTCTATAAGATCATGGCTGATCTGCACTTGAAGTGCAATTACCCGCCTTTGCCCCATATCCCCTAATAACCTGAGCTAACAAGTCAGGGTACACGGTACCGGTGCAGGTCTGCGCCAGTCACGGTTAGATCAAACTTGTTTGTTCGGGGTGGAATGCTGACTAGTCTCCCCTCCTCACCCCTTCATTTTTATCCAGTGTGTGGGATTCCAGCTGATTGATTCCTCGTCAAAGAGGTTTCTGTGGAAATAAACCGCTCTGCAACGTTGCAGAACAGACTCCAGTCCACTGTGCAACAAATTGTGATGGGTTTAAAAAAGGAAACTTTACACACAGGGTTTTTGAAATATGAGATTCTCGGGCAACAAACCTTTGCTGAGGCAATCCATACATTTTTAATGAGAATTAAACAGAATGCATGGGTGTAAAAACACAAATATTAAATGGTGCGAGTAGGAGACTAGGATTTGACTCTGATTCTTGTAGACCCCAGTGTGACTGGATGTGTCAAACGGCATATTTCTGTGCTGTAACATTATATTGTTCGTTAGAAGACTTGGTATCTTCCAGTGACCTTTTGATACTGTGTATAACTTTCTGCCATTTTTATCCTGGCCCAGATTTCCATAACGAAAAGTCAGCATTTTCTCACAAAAATGTGCAGAATTGCCTCATTTTGCTTCCTTCCTATGAATAATCTGAATGCCCTGAAGTTAATATGGAACAGTCTGACATAACAAATTGACACTAATTCCCCCCAAAGTCATCCAAAGCAATATGAAGAACCCTATTTACCTTTCTGGAAGGCCTGTTACAAAGAATTATATTTCTGCTTAGCCCTTGCTGTTGGCAGATTAGTTATCGATGGATTACTATCTACTTTTAACACTGGTTAAGAAAACAAGCCTTTAGCAGCAAGACACTATTCTGCTCAAGTAAGTAGACAGAATATTCTTTCCTGAGCTTGGTGTTTTCGTAACAACAACAGCAACATCAACAAAATGATATTGTCGGGAGGACATCCCAACGATAAACTTTTTGAAGCTGTTCAATGTTTATGTCTGAATTGAAGGTACCAGCTAGTTAAGATTGTGTGCAAGGCAAAATTAGGACAGCATTTTAAACATGTTTCTTTATTTATTGAAACCCTTCGGCAATAAAGGATACCTGTACTTGTCAGAGTAGGAAATTGAGAACGCCGGGTGATTGAAAGTCGGCTTCGAATTCTCACCCTTCAATTGATTCTACCATTCGATTCCATCGCCCCCAAACATGCAGCAGATATTTATTGCAGCTGATGCGCGTTTTGAAAATGAAATGAATTTTTTACGTGTCAAAGTGCTTCCAATTTGTTTTGATGTCACTGTTCTCTAACTGCAAGGCGTGCAATAGTTGACCGTGTGGCATATGAGCTTAACCTCGATACCTTTCTGAAAGATTAGTATTCAAGCAATCAAGAGTGCTGCATTTTGCTGTGTGACTCACTATAGTTAGTACTAAAGCAGTGACTTCAGCATAGAGCTTTTGTTTTGTAGGGAAGGGTTAATTATACTGCGATCTCTCTGGAGACTAAATGTTCCCCGAATTCAATCTCTGGCTGTAACTAAACGCTGACCAATTGAAGTTTATTTATCGATCTCTTGAGAGCAGAATTTTTCTTCCAACTTTAACAGTACGAAAGATTGTTTATGGAAAATATCTCTCGCTGAATATTACGATGCACTTTTAGGAAATGGAAGTTGTTTAAAAATGTGGTCAGTTACAAAAAATTATTTTATTTTTTGTCTGGTTTCCAATTGATTTTTCAGGGCACGAGGATACCATTTAGTACCGTTTTAGTTGGAGTTTATTTACTTTTAATACATTGTATGAGGGATGCCCCAAAAGTAACGCCTCCTATTTATTTTGTAAGTGGTACAGTATTGAAAACCATACACAAGGTAGTATTTTTTGTGTCCCGCCACTGCTGTGAGAGTTTTGTTCACTGCTCAGATGAAGGCACGGAGCAGCAGTTCAAAGTGGCATTCTTAGCATCGATACACGTACTAAGGAGAAAACAGTAATTGAATTTGTGACAGCTGAGGAGGTTTCACAGATTGAGATTTGCTGTCAGCTGATGAAAGTGTGCAAGCAGTTAGGGATTGCTGCGAGCGCTGTGAGACCCTGGGCAAATCGTGTGAAAAGTGGAGAAATTCAACCTCAAGTGGACAAGCTTCAAAAGTGACAATATTCTGAAAAATGTCATTTGTCAATGGCTCCTTAACACTGACACATCATTTGACAGTGATACCGGCACTGGGTGCACGTTGGCGAAAGTGTTTAGATCGAATTGTTCGGATCTGGAATCCCTGAAAGGGTTGTGGAAGCCAATTCGATAATAACTTAGATGGTTATTTGTGGAGAGCAGGTTTGGGCAGGGAGAGCACAAACTCTTTTTAAAGAGCCGGCTCAGGCATGAGGGCCAAATAGCCTCCTTCTGTGCTGTATAATTCTGTGATTCATGATGTTGACTTTGGTGGAGAACTAATGGCACTTTTGTATTTTAAAACAAAAAACAGCTACTTTTGTTTCTGTTAAATTTTGTAAGTTAACAAATTAAAGTATTTTTAAACAAAATAAAAAAGGAGACATTACTCTTGGGGGCATCCCTGGGGTATTTCAATTTCCTTTGCTGCTTTGAAAATCTGAAACTGTTTGCAGGAATGTATCTGTACGTCTCTACTTCCGTGATATGGTGTTGAATTTTTCAACAGTTTACCGAATCCAAGCTTACTTTCATTTGGAAAAGACTAGTTTTGTTTGAAAACATCTGGAGGTTTTGGTTTACAGAATGCTGCTATTTTGGTTTTGTGGCAGTCCTTACACAAGATATTTTTTGCTTTATCGGCTGCTGTATTAATCCCCCATTTCTTTCTCATTCAGGCTTTGTCTGCAGCAGATCTGAACCTGGTGTTGTACGTCTGCGAAACTGTCGATTCTCAGCAGGTGTTTGGTCAGCAGCCTTGTCCCCTGACCCAGCCCGTCTTACTTTCACTTATTCAACAGCTCTCCACTGACCTGATGTCCCGCACAGAGCTAAAATTGGGGTAAGGAACCGCCTAGGAAGTACGGATGGTTTTCTTTCACGGTAACATTATATGATAATAACTGTCCGCATTCTCTCCTCAGTTATCTGGAGGAAGCTATCATGAATTTAGATGACACAGACCCCGTGGCTCGGGATCACATGGGCTCTGTGTTACATCAAGTCAGACAGAGACTCCACCAGTTCAACCAGGCAGAACCTCAAAGTAACACGAGTAAAAAAGCCCGACGACTTATGATGATGCTTCAAGGACTGGTGACTCCTTTAAGTTAAGCCTTCACCTGTGACTGATAGTACATCTGTAAAGACTTGCATTATAATTATACAAATCACATAACTGTATGTTACTAATTAGCCTTGCGTACAAAGCTCTAAGGATTACAACATTAATGTCTCGTGTGTTTAAAGAAATGTTTGAAGTCCATGTTTGGAATGATTGACGGGTTAATACTGACCTATTCTAAGATGCTTCACACGTTATCTCTCATCTTTCTTCTAAATGCAGTTGGCCTATTTTGTCTGGCTCTCCATTCTATTGTTAGACATGGGTTAGCACACAGCCTGTGTGTGCAAAACTTATTATTTCCCAGCAGCATTTGTGGAGCAGTTGAGGCTTAAATGTCTCGCCAAACGCAACAAAGTGAGGTTTGCAAGTCTGAAACAAATATAAATATTTGTAAGTGTCCGAAGAACAAGGTTTCGTCCCAGTTTAATTTCTTAAGTAGCCACGAAAAGAGCATTTAGTTCTGAAGGTCTGGCCTCAGAGCTGTAGAGCTCAAAGGAAGCGTCAGATGTGAAACGAGCATCCAAAAAATATATATTTTCAAAATACTTCAAATTAATGTTGGACAGTTATTTCTTGAAATATCGGCAGAGGAACATGTGTATGTTTACATCATGTTGGTTTTGAAAGAAAGGAAAATAAATCCTAAAATGGAAAAGTCTAGGATTCCCGTTTATTTGTGTTTAGTGCATAATGTTCTTGAGCATTTACTATTTTTGTTGTTTTTATTTTACATTACGATTCCTTTTTATCTCGAAGGTATGAAAACTCCCTGTTTTGGATAATGTTTAAAAAAAAGTTCAATAAAAAGACTTTTCAGAAAATGTCTGGGTGTCCTTGAATCATTAGCATGGATTTAACTGTATTTTTCACAAAACACTTCATGTCAGAAACCATTTCCACATTTGGTTCACCAGCCCACATTAACCGCTTTTTGGTGACACTTTGGTGATTTTCTCTTTGGTTTGTGCTTACGATAGTTCGATTAAATGTTACAACTTTGGAGGAAGTACTTGTACTCATAATGACTGTGATGTTTAAAATAAATGCAGGACTTCGAACCGTTTTGGTAACTGGATTAGAGAATCAAGTAAATACTTTCGCGTGGATGTGTTTAGAGCAGGTATTGTAGAAAATGTTATGGGTTTGGAAAAAAAAGTGTTTTTTAAGTCCGCTTTCGGAAAATTGACAGATGATTTTAAACATTCTCAAACAAGAAACACAGAAGTTTACAGTGTAACAAGAGGGAGACCATTTACCCCGTCAAGTCGCAGAACATTCTGTTTGGAAACCAGCTGTTTTGCAGTCACTTCCTGGAGACCAGGGTCTTGACTGCCGGACCCACACAGTGAGGTTGAGAGGCCAGTGTTTGCTTCTACTTGGTCTGATTTTCACTTTGCCGACCATCATGTTCATAAGAAATGCTAGACGTAAAAACACCAATGTTCATCTAGTTTGCCTTCCACCTTCCTGGCAGTCGCCTGCATGTATGTCCTGTACTACCTATGTACTATATCCCATATTATTTCCTAAAAGAAAACTAATCTGTGTTCGAAGGAATCAAGACTTTTCGCCCACTTGGCTCCTTCACCCGCTTCCCCATATGTAAACCTGCCAGGCCCACTCCCACAATATATCTCAAGAGCACAAAGTCAGTCTCCTTGAAATTCAATCGTGTTGTTTGGGTTTTTATAACCTCACGGATCCTTGTGATGTCAAATGTGATTGCACTGTGATAGCTGTTGCTTAATGCTACTCCCACCTTTATGTTGGAGATTTGATTGTCCCTAACACTCATTATCAATGTGGGTATAACTTCTAAAGGTGTCAAAGGCATTACTTAATCGAACTTGTTCCTGTTGTATCTTGTTTGGCCGGTATATAAACGTCCGGATGATTTGCATAGTCCAACTTGATCCCTAATTTCCAAGACTTCAAATAATCTTATTTAATAGGGTAAGCTTTAAGCTTCTCTGATAAGTCCCACTCAAATAGATAAAGTCAGTGGACTTTATCAGTGAAGTTTGCAAATCGCAGTTACCAAGGCGAACGAGTACTGCTTACGTCTGTTGTTCCATGTGATGTTTTATATTTTCGGGAGTCCTGAGGTGGCAAGCATCTTACAAGATTGATTCATTCTAGTGAAGGTACCTGATGGGTTGACAGCTTAACATAATACTGTAAGAATAATAATAATAATAATAATCCTTGTATTTGACATAGAGCTTTTCACATCTTCTAGATGTCTCAAAGCGCTTCACAGAATATACTGTGAAATGAATTGACTGTATATTTTGTGGGCGAAACTGTCAATTGCAACCCTCTTCCCGCACAGCGTTGTGCTTTACTTCTGAGTTGGGGTATCGTAAAACGCCATGTCCAGGGGAAATAAGGGCAAATTACTCTTTTGGTTATTTCGCTATGTTTTTAACACACTTTAACCAGGTGCTCTTTCTAATGACTAATCCTATTAACTGCGTACATAGTTAAATCCATTAAATTCACTGGACCGAGCAGGCAGCATCAAAACATTTAGTAAAACCATTACAGTGTTTGCGGTATTGTGTATTGATTCTCTATTCTATTTTAGTGAATGTTCCCTCTCGGATCTTGTATAAAATTACAGGAAACATCTAGTGGCACAAAAAAACATAGAAAAGGATGCATCGTAGACCTGTTGGAAAAATGATACGACAGTATAATCTGATTTGCGCAATGAGGGCTCAAAGAATGATCAAAACGAGGCTGAGATGTCTTCAGAGAGCCATTCTACAACACTGTACTTTATTTCACTCATTTGCATGTGTTACTGGTATGATCAAAGGAATTGAGGCATGCCATTCGGGACTCCAGATTGGCTGGTATCGGGAGCACTGGAATGAGTTGAGTGCAGCCAAACATACAAATACACACATTTCTGTATCGGGAGAGTCACCACGAGAGGAACCCGGTTGTTAGTAGTTTGGCGGATTGTTTTTGTGGGGGGGATGATAATCGCTCAAGAAAAAAAAGCCATGATAATTTGGTCACTTAATCCATGACTGTTTGTGGGATACTGCTGTGTGTAACTGACTGCCGTGTTTTGCCCACATATGTGCAGTCAATTCACTTTACAGTATATTCTGTGAAGCGCTTTGAGACATCTGCAAGATGTGAAAAGTGCTTTTATCACATGCTTATGATTATTAATATTACCTGTTTAATAGCTAAAGCTTGAAATGAAGGTGTTTGCTGAGAAACCAATACACATACTTGATGGGAGTTGGCTATAGGTGAATTAGAAGACAGTAAGTAATCCAATTCAAGGGTCAAGTGACAAAGTTACATCAAAACTTGAGTAGCTTTTGTGCTTTTTCTGAACCCCTCAATTGTATTATGTCCAGCAATTGAAATAAACAGATAAGTGGCTTTTGGTTATGAAGTTGCTAACAATCATTTGAATTAACAATTTCATTAAATAATAATAATAATCCTTGCATTTGATATAGCGAATTCCTACACCAGGGTTCAGTTTATCTGCCGTTTCACCAGACTGGGAGGCTGTTTGAGTTTGTCACTCCTCTGCCCCACATTCCGCCCAATACGCTGAGTTTTCAGCGATCGCTTGTGCGTTCTCCTCGTCCACACGACCGCTCGTGTTACTTTCCAACTCCTGGGTGTGTAACGCATTGACTGAACGACTCCCCTTTTGGATGGCAAAGGAATTCTCCCCCTCCATTGGCTTACCTCCCGTACACCTCGTTGCTCTGGTATATTTGTCATTTGTCCTCAGAACTAGCCCACCCTCCCTTGGTTTATAAAACGCAGAGCCGTGGTAAGTTTGCCTCTTTTCATTCCGACAATTGCGAAGCCAGCAACCTTGCGCGCCAGGGTGCTCAAGAGTGGGAGCCATGCAAACTGAATACTAATAATCCTTGAATTTGATGTCGCGCTTTTCACGTCTTCTAGACATGTCAAAGTGCTTCACAGCTAATATACTGTAAAGCGAATTGACTGTATATTTTGTGGGCGAAATGCGGCAGCCATTTGCGCGCAGCAGCGTCTCACAAACAGTCGTGGTTTGAAATGACCAATTTATTATTCGCTTTTTTGAGGGATGATTATCAGGCGTGTGGAGTAAGGAAACTTGCCCAAGGTTTCATCCTGCCTGGAACCCAGATCTCTCACTTGCAAGACAAGTGCTCTTAACCACTGAGCTAAAAGGACTCCACGTTAACTATTAGAAGGTGATTCGCTGGGACAAGTTGTGATGTACTTCTCACTGCTGTCTTCTCTTCTGGGTTTTAAAATTAATATATGATATTTGCATATTCCCGGAAGAGTTAAGATGTCTGCCTGGGACTTTCACAAACGGATAAAGTTAACAGGTTTAACTACTCTTTTAAGACAATATAGACATAACATTAATGAAGAGTACCAACTTAGTCATGGGATTAATTGTGTGCCTGTATTTGTCAGTGGGAACGATGTGTGTTCTGAAATGGTAGCAATGCATAATATTGGAATAATAACAAGGCTCTGTACACATGAATCATATGAAAGTACCTGATATCCTGCTTTATAATCTGAATAAAGCAGAATGGCTATAACCTTGCCAGATTTCTACAAGAAACTAACTTGACCAGTGATTACTGTTACCAAATGGAAACGATCGCTACAGAAACAAAACCACTGCTGCGTGTTGAACGCAGGAATCTGAATCCAGAGGATGAACAAAAAGAGCTATTTAGGCACCAGAGGAGTTCTTGACTATCAAAGGTCAAAGCAGCGACATGTCCATTACACTGGAGTACATTCCTCAAAGGAAGGAGACTGATATACTGTACTGTGACGTCCTGCGTAATATATAACCGCAATGCGGGCTGCGTGATAAAGGCACTGAAAACGGGGTCCTTGACATGTCCAGTGAACCTTGCAAAAGTGAAAAAACACCTTTATTTAACGGAGAAGTTGTGCCCCGAGTCACCACAGAGTTAAAATGATACTGGCGCGGGAAGGACACCTGTTCCATTGATATCCTTGCACTCTGTGTACAAGTAACTGAATACAGTAAAATTCACATCAGTCATATTAGTCAGGATCATAACAACATTGATATAACTTAATAAAGTGTGAGTTGCAGGCAAACTGTATAAATCATAGAAAATCTGATTTAATCAGTAATCTACACTGCGAGTGCATGATTTAATACAGCCAGTGAGGGCATATGTGATAGTTCTTCTCTCCAGCCTGTAAGTGGCACATTTGGTGATGGGTCAAGGCTATGTGGAGTTCTGTAGCTCAATGGTTAGAGCACTCGCCTTACAAGCGTGAGACCTGTGTTTGAATCCAGGTAGATCAGGACGAAACCTTGGGCAAGTTTCCTTACTCCACACGCCTAATAATAACCCCTCCAAAAAAACATAATAATAAAATTGGTCATTTCAATCCATGACTGTTTGTGGGACACTGCTGTGAGCAATTGGCTGCTGCATTTCGCCCAAAAATGTACAGTCAATTCACGTAACAGTCTGTGAAGCGCTTTGAGACGTCTAGAAGACATGAATATCAAATGCTATATCAAATGTAAGAATTATTATTATTATGTTTATTAGGCATGTGGAGTAAGGAAATTTACCCAAATTATGGTACTCTACTGTACTTAGTGATGAACATTAGAATCGCATTGAATTCCTGCAAATGTAATTTGCAGGAATTCAAATAGTGCGAAGAAATCTTAAGTGTTTTTGATAGGAAATCATATGGGACTCCGGTGAATGTACAAGTTAGGGGATTATACAATTTATAAAAATAAGACTTATACACGGTTTACTGTAATTGGCACTGCTGACCTCACACCTATCCATACATTAAGTGTAGCCCTCTACATTTTCCACTCAAGTTGAAATCCCTGATGGATAGAAAACCAGAAGATTTAAAGCTTAAACTTGACAAGCTGCGATCTCCTGGGGATGATTTCTTGGTTTATGGAAATAGCTGGGATGAATTAGGCTTTGTAGTGTATTAGTTCAATTCATGCGTATTTGCTATCTGAAAATTATGTTCAGGCATATAACACAACAGCAGAGAATCATTCCAGTGTTAACTAATGTCATTCCTGTTTAGCAAAATACATGCTGCCATCTTACAGCTGTGAGGGTAGCCGGAGGGGTGGGGGCTGTGGATCGATGAGACGGTTAAGTTGACCATTATGCTATTGTACCTGTATGTGTTTTGCCCATAATGGAAAGTCTCTGATCATTTGCACTGCTGTGCCTTTCAGTGAAATTTTCTTGATTGTACTCATGTGATAATTATAACCTTGCTATAAACTGATATTTTCCTTATCCGATGTTATGTAAGAAACAAAGCCAAAGAAGCAGTGGTGACGAGGTGGTGACGACTTACCTAATGCCAACCGTGTAGAGAAAGAGTTCATTTGTTCGATGAGGAGTGAAAATGAGAAACGAGCACGTGAGACAAATCTGAGGGTCTTGTTGGAGTTGAAGGAAAGTCTTAAGTAAACAAATTAGGTCTAAATGAAGCCAGTGTAGCTCTTACTTGTTAGAACAGACCTAGACTCCGTAACAACAACTTGGATTTATATAGAGCCCCTCACACAGGATCGCATCCCAGAGCGTTTAAGATAGTGTTCAACTTGGGAAGATAGTGCACCAAAGTCACTGTACCACTGTTCTTCGGATTAGCTAACTGCCTTTTCTATACGTTTGATAATAAATTGTTGAACTAAGTCTCCGTGAGATTGATTCTCTGGTGTCGGAAACCACGAGACACACGATCTTTGGAGGCAACGTAGAGGTAAAGCGGCTTTTGATATCTTTTCATATCATTTGATTAATGACGATTTCATTAATTGTTTCATTAAAAGCACCTGATTCGGGAAACCAGGTCTGAATTTTCCTAAAATTATTAATACTTACCTATAATTAGAATTATCATTATTATAGTGGACCAAGTGTTTAATGCAGTTTAGATTGATTTAGTGGTATTTCCATATCCAAAGTAGAATACGGTGTTTTCTTTGGTCAGCCAGGTGTCCGCCAAATGCAGAAACTCATCGACATGCTTAAGAGGATCCAAATCCAGCTGAGTATTCCCCACACACGGACACCACCTTCTGCCCCACTCTCTAGAACTCCCTCCCCTTCTTACACCCTGCCTACCGTCCCTTCCTTCCCCACCTGCCCTCCCCTTCCCCCTTTTATCCTGTGTCCTGGCCAACAATCCCCCCCACCCCACATAAAACCGGTCCACGGGTACATTGTTGCGTGCGAACTGGCTCGCTCACAAAAGACGCAGTTACCACTCTTCGCGGTGTAACGCTTTGAAACGTCTCAATGACGTTGTGAGGCATTATTATCAAACGCAGAGGGTATTATTATACACTGTAAACTGTCTGTGGGATGTGCACTTTGGGGAATCTTGAGACAGCAGGTTCACGTCTAGAAACCGCGGATTGACTGGCGACCCTACTCTGAAAACATCGGGAAAGCACTAAAGAAAATAATCATTTGCTCATTTCAATCCACGGCTGTTTGTGGGACGCTGCCGCGCGCAATTGGCCGCCGCCTTTTCGCCCACAAATATACAGTCAACGCACTTTCCAGCCCATTCCGTGAAGCGCTTTGAGACGTCGAGAAGACGTGATAGGGCGTCATATCGAATGGGAGGGTAATTCTTCTTCTTCTTAATAATAATAATACAGTAATGGTCGGTCGAATCTTATCAAATGCTTCCCCTGTGGATTTGTGCAATGAGAGGAGTTGGGGTTGAATCATTGCGAAATGAGATGTTATACAGTAATCAGCTCTAAAACGAAAGAAGCCAGACGAGTGGCTCTCTCTCTCTCTCTCCCTCCCTCCCTCTATGTGTGGAATGGCTCAGGGTATAAGCAGTTGACTGAGAGGCGGGGTTGAGGTCTGACTGTAGCTGCTCCTGTGTTGGGAAGTGTTGAGTTGATCAGATCAGCACTTAGCAGTCAGTGAGTGAGAGACATCCAGCCACCACTCTTTCACACTCACTCACTCACTCACTCACAATGGTCTCTCGTTTACGCTGCTTGTATTTCCTACTGTCCATTGGTAAGTCAAAAGCAACCAGATTCCTTCCTATTAATTCACTCAATCGATGTGTTTGTGAAGCAAAGAGAAAGTGTGCAATGTTGCTTCCGAGGCAAAGAAAAAGGGACATTGAAATAGACTTTTGTTTAAACGAATTGAATGTGAAAATTTCAGTGGATGGATATTGTTAGATGTGTATTCAAAAACAAGTACACATGTGTATCTGGGGTGGGTGGTGGCTGGGCAGTGAACAGTATAAGTTTCCCTCGGGTTTCTGGGCTGGAGGTGATGAAATGAAGATTTTCTCTTGATTGTATGCATTCGATGAGTCCAGAGAGAGAGAGAGAGAGAGAGAGAGATGGAGAGAGAGAGAAAAAGAACTTGTCTTTAAGTGTGTGTGTGTGTGTGTGAGTGTAAGTAAGAAGACCGTCCTCAAAGTGGGCATTTGGTTTGTGATTAGGTGACTGATCACTTGTGCCGCACTTATCAGATCTGTACAAAATAATAATAATCAATGCAAGTTGTAGTAATATAATAAAGATGATTACAAAATAATATCATTATTAATATTATCCAGGGAATGAATGGTTGCCCAGCTAAAGAGACTGAACCAAATTGCACATGTGCCCATGTTTTTGTGAATTCAAATCTATTGTATTTTTCTCTGGCTGTGGGTGTGGGTCTGAGCTGTGTCAGGAGGGATTTGGGTTTGAAGGGTTAAAGGGATTGTTCCGACTCCCCTTGTTGATTGAGAGGCTTTTTTTTGCGGGATGTAAAATCCATCAGATTGAAGGGTTGATCGAGCCACACTCTGCCACATCAAGCCTTCCCCAAAGAGTAGGATTCACACATTTAACACAGACAGGAGTCAGGAAACCTGACTGAAATTGAAACCATTTATTGTCAACCCCCCCCCCCCCCCCCCACACACTCCTCCAGGACCTCTCTGCCTTTGTCACGACAGGCTTTAGGTGTTATGTTGGTATGATTTTCAAACAGGGAGGACCAGAACTTTTTAAAGTATTAAAATCCCAGTGGGTCGGTTTCACAGCAATGGTCAGCTGCCTGGGGTTGGGAGGACAGAGGGGAAGGAACAGTGTTGGGAGAGAGAACCAGACAGGACAATCAATGAAGACGTTTGCATTGAAGTGAGTGAGAGTGAGTTAGTGACTGATGCTTCTACAGGAGACACTGAACCCAATTTCACATGTGCCCATATCTTCTGTGAATAACATGTACAGTATGTCTTTCTCTGGCAACTCAAGACTTGCAGACAATAAGTGGCCTCATAAGCTTCCTCCAACACTGGGTTGGACGCGCAAGCGCTCTGGGACGCTATATAAATGCAAGTTGTTGTTGTAGGATTGATCAGTGTGTTAGTTAGCACATGCTGTCAGTGCTGACTGGTGACTTCCCCCCTCCCCCCCACCCTGTGGACACATTTCTCCCGGATTGAAAGTCTGGTCGAAAAGCTCTTTAACCCATTTTTTTTGTTATCCTCTCGGTCACATCAGTAAAATGCTCACGAGTGCTCAGAGCTCTGCTGATCCAATCTGCTGCTCAGAATAATTTCTAAACCAAACGGCGCCTTGATGTGAACAGTTCCAATCCTATAGTCTGGATTCAGTGAGTTAACATGTCTTTGGACTGCTTGAAGGGTGTGTGTGTGTGTGTGTACACTCCCTTTTAGGATTTCCATCTGTAACTCCCAACAGCTATGATGGGGTATTTTTCCTCTCCAGTCAGCCTGTGGTTGACACACAGGGAAATGTGATCATTAATCTTCAGGATAATAATATAATAATAATAATAATCCTTGCATTTGATAAAGCGCTTTCCACATCTTATCAACGTCCCAAAACGCTTCACAGAATATACTGTAAAGTGAATTGACTGTATATATTGTGGGCGAAACGCGCCATCCAATTGCGCACAGCAGCGTCCCACAAAGTCATGGATTGAAATGACCGATTTTTATTATTGTGGTTTTTTTGGGGGGAGGGATTATTTTTGCTTGCCTAAATGTGGAAAGTATTAGGCAAAGGTTGGCACAAGCCAAGGTTTGAGGGACGCCAGAGTGTGTGTTCAGGTGCGACAAGAATTTAATCAGCTAAACCTATATATCTTCCATTGATATCACTGCCTGGCTAGATTTCCCAACTGCTTGTCCAGCTAGCCCACCCTGCATGCCAAAGTTAGAGCTTTGGCTCGCCAGTTAACAGGAGCTGAGTAAGAGGATTTCCTGCCCCCCCAGTGACTGATCTGCCCCTCCCAAGCCCTGCCAATGGCTGTGCTGCCATCAGCAGTGCCATGGAAGACTACAGACCTGCCTGGCTCAGCAACTGAGCCTCTGAGATTGCCACAGAGGATTGATTCCATAGTGACATTCCTTTGCCAAAGTTATCACCTTGGAGCCAGTTCAGATCAAAGGAGCGCCCACTTGCCTCCCT
Organism: Hydrolagus colliei; assembly: GCA_035084275.1. Lineage (NCBI taxonomy): Eukaryota > Metazoa > Chordata > Chondrichthyes > Chimaeriformes > Chimaeridae > Hydrolagus > Hydrolagus colliei. Next base: position 11,161,945 of record CM068756.1, read on the forward strand.
CCCAGGAGGCTTGGTGAGGATGGTGGGTCTGATGTCAGTATTGTGCGAAGCTTCCCCCACCCCACTCTTTCAGTCACCGTAAAGCTGTGTGGTGGGTTCACACTTAACTGCAGGACAGATGTCTCTTTGGGCTTCTCTCCATTGGTTACGTTTCTTATTTCAGCTGTAAAAAAAAACGCTTGTTTGCCCCAAATTAAATATTAAAGTTGGAAACGCACCCACTGGCATTCAGGGTGGTGGCCAATTCATGGATGTGTCAAACTGTAAATCGCAAGATAATCCTTGTTTCTGTTCCTTAATTTTTTTTAAAAAAATTGGGTCACTCAATCCACATGGCTCTGTGAAGCACTTTGCTACGTCTCAATGATGTGATAAGGTGCCATTTCAAATGCAAGGATTATCATTATTATTAATCTCGATTGCAATCACTTGAATCTGATGGTTTCTGGTTTTCTAGTTGTGTTCTTAGTAATAACATTCGATGTCATCCCCGTGTATCTGCACCAGTCGTGCCTTTCAATTTTCTTTTCTCCTCTGGCTATGCTCTGTGTATCCTCGTCCCCAGAGCAAATTATTGAATCATAGAGCGGAGGTGATGGGATTGTGTTGGATTTCAGAATGAAAGTGCAATGCTGTGTGAAACTATGAGGTTGGGGGGAGAGCATGGGATTGTTTCATATCCCCAAATACCTGGCTGCTGCCTCAGGTGTTCTTGAAGGAAGGAAGGGCGGGAGGGAGGGAGGGAAGGAAGGAAGGAAGGAAGCAAGGAAGGAAGGAAGCAAGGAAGGAAGGAAGGAAGGAAGGAAGGAAGGAAGGAACTATTCGATGAACAGCAGGTCTAATTCCAAGGTCATTCAGTCACCCATGGTGTTGGAATGGGAAGGGATTTTGAGAAATAAAGCTATGAGAGAGATTTGTGGAGTTGTGCAATTAACCCTTATGAAGATTATTGGAAAGATCCCCAATGGAATGGATGGTTCCTCAGAGAAAGTGGATTCTAATTCTGTTGTGTTCAAATGACCGGCGCCAATGGTTGGTTATAAAACCACAACCACAATAATAAAAGCAGTTGAACGTCTTGTCATGACTGTAGATGAAACAAGATTGTTGGCTTTAAGGGGACAGGGAATTGTCATGTATTTCACACTAGATTCACGTCAAGATTAAGAGTTATTATTCATGGCGTGATCATGTTAATTTAGTCAGTTAAAGAAAATTGTCTGCTAAAGGAAACAATGGATTCTGTCCATGTTTCTGAAGACTCAATGATTTGTGGGGGGGGGGGGGGTGGGTGGTTAACGATGGTTGTACTGTAATTGCATTCCACTCATTAAAATCCAAACGAGTATCGTTCCTGAATTATAAGAAGGTCCTCAAAGCCATTCAGATTCAGATGATAAATCCAAGAGGCGCGTCATGCAAATTAACTGATAAATTGAATGTTTTCTCTAATGCATTCACTGTAGGATTGTCTTTAGGGCCTAATACACTAATGAGATTTCAACTGCACGCTGAAGCCATAAGTCTTTGCACAGAGGATTCTCAGCACCACTCTTAAAATGGTGGTGCAGGAGGATTCCAGGGTTTCAGATACATTTACACTTCATGCAATGTAGCGCCTCGGAGCGCTTATCACTGTGGAGCCTGGGTGGGTGGGGAGGTGAATCTAAACATGGTTGAAGAGGAAGGTCTGCAGGCGCAATCAGAAGATAGGGGAGCAGGGGGCAAGGCGGAGGGATTGAAGTATTATTCACTCAGTTACTGGGTATCATTTCATGTAGGGCATCTTCGTTATTTCTTGACAACTCCACAGTATTACTAACTGTGGAATTGATTGTCAGATGGCTCCCCAATGATTAGAGTTATCATGTATCTCAGTTGGTTACATGATTTCATTGGAGGTCACGAAGATTGCCTCATGATAAATAGACGCTTAACTTCCGCATAGGGGTCCCTGTGGGAACCTTACTTGGTCGCAGACTGCTTTTCTTGTCCTTCAAAGACCAGGCTGGGGTCAAAAATGTTGACCTTGGCTACTGATTGCAACCGTCCACTGGAGAGTCCCCACATCTAATGCATAAGAGGGAGTGTTTAATCATTGAAGGCAAAATTAGGCAGATTTGCTTAATGGGAGGCAAAATGGTATTTCTCAGAAGCCGAGACCACGGCAATAACTGTGAAGCCTGACTCCGAACGCTGCCCTGCTATCACAACTAGGAGGCAAACTTTACAGTGGCGAAAATTGATCATCTTGCCGTGATCTATACATCTAATCCACAGGGGGCAAGAATACAACACACACAACTATAGAACGGCAGGGTGGGGGATCATCAAGAATGGTTGGTTATTTCAGTGTTCCACAGAACCTCGACTGTTTGTTGTGTTGCCTTGCTGCAGTGCTTTGGAAGCCATTAAAGAAACCCATCTGTTGCTGTTGGGTTCAGTTTGCAGCAAGAGCGTTCAACGCAAACGACTTGATAAGGGTGACCTGCTGGTTACCAAACAGCCGGCCAACACTGAGCAACGTGGAGCAGACTTTGCCGGCCGGTCACCGGCCAGGGGTATTACCAGAATAATCCCATTGGATTTGAGGTTGATCTCCAGGTTTATACAGGGACACGTGGCTCCGTGCGATGGGATCACGGAGTCGTGTTTCACCTCTAATAATCCGCAGATGATGGCTGTGGTGATGCTTTTCCCCTGCTTGTGGAACTCTCCCGCAGCCAGTTTTTGTACTGTAGTGGAACCCCTTTATAGTCGTTCAAACTTTAAACCATGCCACCACCGCTTTCTGAGCCACAGTTGCTGGAACACTTACAGTGTCTGTGATCTCTTATCCATTACCGCCTGAGCACCATTTGATCTTGAGCAACCACCAAGCATCATGTTTCTTAGCCCATCTGGCCTCAACAGAACTGTTCTGTCTGTAACCGCGTAATATACCTACTGCCCCATGCCTCCCTCCCCGCGCACGCAGGTTTGATAGAGGGGAAGGAGGAGACAGCAAGGCGGAGGGATTGGGGGTGAGAGTTCCGAAGCTTCTGGGAGCGGTGGCTGAAACCCGGACCGCCGCGGTGGAGTGGAAGGGACGAGGGACAAGCAGGCGGCCAGAGCCAGCGGGTGGTGGAGTGGGGAGTAAGCAGGTTGGGCAGGCAGGGAGGTGCCTGCGCACAAAGGGATTTGATGAGGAGAGGGAATCCTCCATTTTGCAAAGGACCGGAATGATATGAATCCCTCAGTTAATACAGAAAGAACAAAAAATATTTTCTGACAGTTCATTCAATGCTAGTCTGTGGTTCAGAATGTCGGTTTGGATTTCGTGTGACCATCAAAGTCACTGGAGGAAAGCAAAAGGAAACTACAATTGCTCCTGACTGACCGACACACCAATAGACTGATGAGATTGGCCAACACAAAGTATTACGAGAACAGAGATAAGCCTGTGGAGCTTGTAGCTTATGCGTTAAGGCAGCTGGCAGTCGGCAATCACCTTGCTCCGCCTGCCAGATGCTTCACTGTCAATAGGCTCCTCAGTCATTAACCAGCTTCAATATTCCAGAGGTGAAGTAGAAACAGAAGCAGCAATCGAGGAGAAAATGGCACAAGCAATTACATAGAAATAATCAATGGCTGCTTCTTAACTGGATGTTGTGAAGCAGGTCAGATGCTATACAGTACTAGGTTTAATAGTCCTTAGTCCACCGGGATTGGTTAATTAGCAGGGTGTGGATGAATGTTTGGACTCTAGTGTTCACTGCCTGTCTACATTAGATGTTATAATAAAGCCTGAAAATACAATTGCCCACGGGGAAGACTTTTTTTGGTAGAACCAACCAGGGGATGGATTCCTTGAAGTAATAAGTGAGAAGCAAAGTTTGAAATAAAACTGAAGAACATGGCTTTTTTTTGTTATGCTTAGACTAATATTTCTCCTTGCTCATTCATTGTCATGGGACATTCCTGTACAAAGCATGGCTTTGGTACATAATTACAGTCACTACTCTTTTAATATACTGTACTATATCAAATGCTATAATAATAATAATCCTGGCATTTGATATAGCACCTTGTCGTGTCCTCTTGATGTCTCAAAGCGCTTCACAGAATATACTGTAAAGCGAATTGACCATATATTAAACACTCCGAGTCACTGCCATCCTTGAAAGGAGCTATATAAATGCAAGTTATTATTGTTATCCGAACTATTCATTAATGTCTTACCATAACATGGTTGTTTGCCTATCCTTAACATGACAATAAACAGTTTAAAACAAAACTGTTCACTATAAATAAACCTGAATCAATTTCCCAGCTGCTCCAGAAGTCATGGTGTGCGCAGTATAGTCGGGATTAGCTGTAATAAACTGCATGATTAACCTCAAAATGGAACAGAAGTCAACGCACCCGTTTGAATTTATTCACAATATTCTCCGGATCGATCAGATTGCAATTGACACAATGTGTATTCAGTGAAATCTCTCTCCCTGCACGCAAAACTAGCCGAGCAGGTCAATGGGTTTATGGTGACACGTGCTTTCTTAATTGTCTATTTTCGCTGGGGACTCATTGAAGTAATTAGGGAATTGAAGTAAACAGCAGTACCTGCACGCAATGTTCAGCACTACAGCTCCCTCACACGCTAATGGGAAATCAAACCTGGATTGAACTAACCCGTCACCGTGTGCTTTTATCCCTTTGAGTACGAGGGGACCATTCGGCTTTTGAGCTACACAGATTTGTATTTTACAAACATCCGCAAAGTCAACAATGTGGGAGTGTCCAAAGGGCCAATGTTGTGAAGTGGAAATTAACAAGCCTGGAATTTCTGAATGTGTAGTATTCAGTGGAGTGGGGCAGTGCTGTGTAATCCAATGTAATGATCACTAGTTTATATCTATGTGTTCCTCACACTCTGTTCCTTTACCTCAGGTGTCAGCCTTGCTAAATACTCTTACCCTGAGTCAGAGGTGGTTTAGACCCCTCACTGTGGCTTTGAACTCGCATGATTATTGCTCAAATCCAGTGCTGGGCTATGCAATGTTGTGCCTTGGATGAGACATTAAAACAGAGGTCTTGTTCAAAAGGATGTTAAAGATCCCACAGTACTATTCAATTAGAGGAGGGAGTTTCTCCCTGTATCCTGGCCAACAATTCCCCAAATAACATTGGTCATTCGCTTTCTGACTGTTTTGGGGGACAATGTGTACAAATCGGCTGCTGTGTTTTTTACTGCAAAATACCGCAGCCGTGACACATTACAGTAAATCCTGTGAAGCGCTTTGAGTCATCGTCCTGGTGTGGAAGGCGCTATGGCAAGTGCAAGGATTCTTCTTCTTTTTTGTCTTGGAATTGTCTTGGAATTCTACTGTGTGGTATGACCAATGATGGCTTACTTTGTATATCCCTCAGGACAATAAATCAACGACAACAGCAACAAAATCACATTTATAGAGCGCTTTTCACATCGGGAGGATGTCCCAAGGCGCTGAACAGTCAGGTCAAGACCCGAGCAAAGGGGAGGGGCAGGGTAGGGGGAAGGGGAGGGAGGGAGTTAGGAGGAGAGGGAGAGTTGGGAGGGCAGCAGAAGACACGATCGGAGAGAAGGGTCTTGAGACCGGCCTTGAAGAAGGCAAGCGAGGAAGCAAGGAGAGGGGACTGAGGGATGGAGTTCCACGGCGTGGGGCAGAGAGACTGAAAGCCCGTCCGCCGATGGTAGGGCAGGTCGTGTGGGGGAAATGGAGCAGACCAGAGCCCACCGAATGGAGGAGGCGGGCAGGTTCATAGGGGGACAGCAGGTTGGAGAGATAGGAGGGGGCAAGGCCGTGAATGACCTTGAAAGTGAGGGAAAAAAAAGGGAAAATTTAGAAAATACTGTAAATACATATATGAATGATAAATACATGCAGTAATCTGATATATTATTATATTATATTGGGTTCCCCACCGTGTTGCAATGTGCAAAAATCTAAATTTCACTGTCCATTATCTGATAGCAGAAAAAATTGTTCTGAACCAGTTTTCTTACGTGCATTATGGCTCAAAACTAATCCATCACACCTCTGGATGACTGTAGTTTACAGAACCAGTGAGTTGGGTCATGATGATGTAAAGCATAGCACTTTATATAGCACCTTTCATGCAGCGAAACATCACAAAGATTTCATGTACAGTTCCCTATTGTATAGAGATCTGAGAGGTAATAATACAATATGTAGGTCTATCCATTCGACAACCCCAAATCATTTGCTAGATGTCTGCTTTGCCCTCCTTCCCAGCTCCTGATCACTTAGTCTTGCCGCCTTTGTGAATCTGAAGCATTGCTCTGGTTTTCTGTTCTGAATCCCATTTAGCCTCTTCTATACCTCTACACAATGTTCCCTTCTGAGCTGTCACTTTTCTTCACTGAACAAACAGCCTTAGCTTGTCTAATAGTTGCTCATAGGCCATCCCTCTTAACTCTTGCTAAATGAGCTCTCAGCCCAAATTATCAATCAAAAAATATCACAGAGTAACATGATTGAAGTGCGTGAGTGGATGCTGCAATTAATTTAGAGATGAAAATACTTTCTTTTCATTATAACCAGACATCATACATCTGCTTTTTACAAGGGTTTGTGTGCAGTTCACTGCCAATAACAAGCTCACAATTTATTAAAGAGGTAAAAGTCCAAGCTGACATCTGTGTTGTTTTTTAAAATCAATAATAATAATAATAATCCTGGCATTTGATATAGCGCCTTATCACGTTGTTGAGACGTCTCTAAGCACTTCACACAATAAATATACCGTAAAGTAAATTGACTGTGTATTTTGTGGGTGAAACAGGGCAGCTAATGGTGCACAGTTTTACTAATCCTAACTTCAATCATAATCATAATAATAATCCTTGCATTTTGATATAGCGCTTTTTCACATCCTATCGACGTCTCAAAGCGCTTCACAGAATGTACTGTAAAGTGAATTGACTGTATATTTGTGGGTGAAACGCGGCAGCCAATTGCACACAGCAGTGTCCTACAAACAGTCATGGATTGAAATGACCAATTTTCATTACAGTGTTGTGTTTTTTTTTGGAGAGATTATTATTAGGCGTAAGGAAACTTGCCAAGGGTTTCACCCTGATCCGCCTGGATTCAAAGACAGGTCTCACGCTTGTAAGGCGAGTGCTCTAACCACTGAGCTACAGAAGTTTTATAAAGCTGGGGCTTGATAAAGTGTTGTGTTTACTATTGTGACGGACTGCTTTATTGTGACATTTGTCAACTATAAATGTAGCCGAACCAGGTCTGTCAAACTCCAAGAACCTTACTCTGGATCTTAAGCAACGTCCAAAACACAGAATCCAAGAAATATGCAGTATTTCAAACATGACAAAAACTGATTTCAACAAGGCCGGGTTAGTGTTACATCGGCTTTATTGAACCCGAGTTCTGAGTATCGTAAGGGGGTTTTTGATCTTCACTGAAACCTCTTTTGAATGCGCTGGAAAAACAAAATTTAAGAAAGGAAACCCAGAGAACTATTCTTTTGAGATTCACAAAGGCAGGGTGGCTAAGTGATCAGGAGCCAGTAGGAAGAAAAAGAGAGAAGCAGACATGCACACGTTGCGGGTACTGTACTAAAAGCTTTTCTGCTTTCATTTCCAGCTTTTGTCTTCAACCCGGCTGCAGCTGCTGACAAGACATGCAACCACATTTACAAGGGGTTTGCAGAGTGCCTGCTCAAGCTGGGAGAGAGCCTGACCCGAAACATGGAGGAGGAAGGAGAAGAGGTGAAGGAGCTGGACACGGTGTGTCGGTGAGTTCATTGTCTCCTCTTGGTGATAATAATTAGAATAAAAATAATCGTTGGATTTGCTACAGTGCCTTATCACTTCTTCGAGACGTCTCAGAGCGCATCACGGGATATACTGTCAAGTGAATTGCCGGTCTATTTTCTCGCCGAAACGTGGCAGCCAATTGCGCGCAGCAATGTCCCACAAACACTCGTGGATTGAAGTGACCAATTTATTATTATTTTTATTTTTTGAAGGAATTATTACCCCCGTGAAAGCGATCCGCCAATCAACTAACAAGTGGGTTTCTACTTATTGGTAAACAGAGGCTTGTGGAATAGGGAAACTTGCCCAACAGTTTGCCCTGCCGGGAATCAGACCCCAGTCTCTCGCTTGCGCCGTAACCACTGAGCTACTCTGATCAGATTTTTCCATATGTGTTCACTGACAGTTTGGCAGAGCCAGGATTCAGGGTAGGGCTACAAGGAAGACAATGAGCTGTATGTGGGGCATTGCTGCGAGTAAATTGGCTGCTGCATTTGCCTGCAAAGCACACAGTGAATGAATCCTGCGAAGCGCTTTGAGAGCTCATCCAGATGGGGAAGGCAATCAACGCGTCTCAAGGAGACCTTTGATTGCAATAAAGAAGAAAGTAGATTTGAGAGTAATTGCTGTGAAGTGCTCAGAAACATTTCAATGTTATAGCACTATTAAAATTATTTCTTCTCTCTTAACTGCGAGATAACAATGGCTGATTTGTTGCTGTTTTGGCCTTGTCCAAGTCTCTTGGGAGTCAATGGACTTGGGTGTTAAGTTTTCACAGAAAGATGTGGGCTCGTACCAGCCCAGACTGCTATCTGCTTATCTAGCAGTAAGTAAGAACCCGGTTGTTAGTCGATTGGCAGATCGCTTTCCGCTTTTAAAATATGTGGTCACTCAATCCACGACTGTTTGGGGGGGATACACAATTGGCTGCCGTGTTTGGCCCACAAAATACACAGTCAATCCACTTTACAATACATTCTGTGAAGCGCTTTGAGACGTCTCAGTGACGTGAGAAGGTGGAATATCAAATGCAAGGATTATTACCGTCGTCTGCTTCCTGCACCAATGTCGGTACAATTTCCAGTTTAAGGCTTAAGAAGTCTTGGGTACAACAAAGGAAGTTCCTTGCCCTTTGTACTGATTCAACCAAAATCTCTCGCGCCTTAAAATGTGACTTTAAATCTAAAGTATCAGGAAAGGCATTAAAAGCAAATTGATTTTCAGTCGTCGCAGGTTTTTAGCAGTGCCTATGATTGTTCAGACCGCAGGGAAAGGTCATACAGGATTATGCTCAGTAATTCGCTATTAATTTATGATAAGATCTTAGAAACGGAAAGGTTCCTTTTGACCTGGAGTCCCAGATCCCAAATAAGACATTTCATAATTCAGATTTTTTCATGCGACTCATTGCCCAGGACACCATGAGAAACTCCTTTCTCCTTTCAAAGTACCATCAAAGTCTCTAACAACCGCTCAGACAGGTAGAGTGCGCAGAGCGGCACTCCCCTCACCCCCACCCCCCCCAAAATGCACTGGAGTGTCAGCAAAGACAATAAAGGTTCCGGGACCCGAAAGTGGGTTTTGAACCGTAGATGAGAGCGCTTCCAACTGAGCCACTTGTGTTGTTGTAGTGTATTTGGCTGGTGGCGGGAATATTGGTCGCGACGTAGATATCTGATTCCAGAACGTGTCAACAAACGACCCTCACTCGTTTTCCCCGCAGATCCTGGGACGACTTCCACTCGTGCGCTGACTCGGTCCTGGAAGGTTGTCCCGACGAGGCGGCTTCCATCTGGGAATCGCTGAGAAAGGAATCCAAGAAGTTGAAGTTCGAGGGAAACTTGCACGAGCTGTGCAACTCGAGGGCCAGGCTGTCGGGCACCATGCAGGAGCTGGACCGAGACGAGTCCAACAAGCAGAGCTTGACGGGCTCCTCCGACTCTCTGTGGTGCGGTCTCACCACCCCCGTCCTGTCCATCGCCGTGCTGATGGTCAACCTGTAAAGACCTGTAGAGAACAATGCACTGCAGGTCCATTCCCCGCCCGCCCCCCACCCCGCCCCCTCTTCCCTCTTCATCGACCGCTTGCAAACAAGAATGGAGCTCTGGGCCCCAGCCCTGCGTTCCAGCTGCTCTTTGGTTCTCTTTGAATGTTACTAATAATAATAATAATACTAGCCCTTGCATTTGGTACAGCGCCCTATCACATCTTCGAGACGTCTCAAAGCGCTTCACAGAATACACCGTAAAGTGAATCGACTGTATATTTTGCGGGTGAAACGCAGCAGCCAGTTACGAACAGCAGTGTCCCACAAACAGTCATGGGTTGAAGTGACCAATTTATTATTATTATTTGGTGGGGGGGTGGTGGGGTGATAGGGGGAAGGAATTATTACCCACAGAAAAGCAATCCACCAATTGAAAGTAGGGTTCCTACTTACTACCAGGTAAATAGAGATGTGTGTAGTAAGGAAACTTGTGCAACATTTTGCCCTGCCCAGGTTTCAAGCGAGGTGACTGCTCTTAACCACTCAGCTACACGACTTCACATCTGTTTTTTTAGATGCTGCCATTTCTTTTTTCTGTTCAGGATGATTTATTTTAGTCTTGTGTCCGAATCCACACGAATTTCCACATGTAATTTCTCTCCCAGTGTGTGCAGAGCTGAAACGTCTTATTGATTCAGTACTTAGTGATAAAGCAATGGTAGGGATATCGCGCTCTTAGCTGTCTGATGAAACAGACACATGCACACTTCCTCTTTAAACCCATCAAAAGAAGGTACTGATAAGGTAGTGGAACCGCACAGGCAATCTGGCTTCAGTGTTTTTTGAATGAAGTGCGTGGTTTTGATGGCGTGAACCTATAACTTCTGAGCAAATGGAGCATCGATATGTAATTCAATGTCAAGCTTTACACTCGGATGTGTGCCGTACACACTGGGTGAAATCTGAGCCATTCACACAAGCAGTAAACAATACTGGGAACGAGCGTGCGCGAGTCAGATGAGATTTAGGTGGTTCAAGTGGACACAATGGTCTGTTTGTGCGCTGTAGTATTCCATGTCTCTGACTGGGCTGGTGCTGGACTCCTGTCCATGCAAACTGTAGACTAATCAGTAAGTGGATACTAGAGAGATACCACCTGAGTATGCCTGTCATACCTCGCTTGGGAACTGAGACCATACAGGAGTGTGTTTATAATAATAATTATTATAATCCTTGCATTTGATATAGTGCTTTTCATGTCTTCTAGACGTCTCAAAGTGCTTTTCAGAATATAGTGTAAAGTGGATTGACTGTATATTTATGAGCGAAACGTGGCAGCCAATTGCGCACAGCAGTGTCCCACACACAGTCATAGGTTGAAATGACCGAATTATTTTTCATTTTGAGGGATTATTATCAGGCGTGTGGAGTAAGGAAACTTGCCCAAGGTTTCACCCTGCTTGGAATTGAACCTCGGTCTCTTGCTTGCAAAGTGACGTTGGCAGGAGAATTAACCACAGCTGCTCTCTTGTGCCTCCTAGAGGCTGGTGGTAGAACACGTACAGGGATCCAATGTCACGTTTGAGGACCAACCCTATTTGAACATGGTGTGTGTGAGTGAGTGAGTGAGTGTAAAGCCTACAGGAGGGGGAAAGGAAAGTAAGTGTTTTATATCGCATGTGATTTACTAGTGAGGCACTGCACCTGTGCTTTGTGAGTAGAAGTTTGGTAGGTTACTAGGCTAAATACTCGTCTTACTTTGTTACTTAGTTAGTGAGCTGAAACCAAAGCATCAGATGCCAGATTCACGAGATGTGAAGTGTCTCCCGAAAGGTCTTTCTGCGCTCCTTATCACCGCACCAGTCAGTTTGTGGAGATTGCGCTTTTGAAAGACGCTTCAATTGGGCTAACACACTTTTCAGTTTGGGGACTAAATGAATCATGTTGCAAATATCTGCCGTTGATTTGAAATGTGTATATATGTATGTATGTACAGTAATAACGTTCTTAAAAAATTAATGACCAGCAGATTAGCATTTGCCTGCCCCTGCGGAGGCTACTGCTGTTCTCTGTGTGTGAGGGATGAGGTTATTTTGGCTCCCTGAGTGTTGTGTGACCTGCCCTCCCTGTAGCAGAGCCTTATGTTGCAGGTGGCATGCGGTGCACTGATTGGCACAGTCTGATTGCTTCGGTTACTCCTGCTGTCCTGGGATGTGGCAAAGGTGAGATTCAAGTCAAATATTCGAATGTAGAAGAAACTTCAATACAATTTGTGTGTGTGTGTGTGTGTGTAAAAAACAGCAAAAGTTATCATCAGGAACAGCACACGTACATTTAGGATGGAATAAGAATTCTGCTTTTGCAAAGGCGTGGGTTTCCTGTTGCACATTAAGCCCAACAGCTCGGTTCCAGTTAATTAGCTTAATTAATTTAAGGTCATTTAGATCTCCTTTAGATAAAATGAAACATTCAGCTAATTATCACTGTGATGTGAACCCCTGCAGTAAATCCAGCTTCATTATATGATTTGGTGAAAGGCCAAGATAGCTGCCTTCAGAATCTCAAAGATCTCAGGATCAGTAAGAGCTTTGAAAGGAATAATCTGATAATTGTTACTCAATCTGACTTGGATGATTTAGTCTCTGATATGGTGACCGATAGAGCTTGTGATTGGTTTTATTGCAAGTGGGAACTCCCGAGGTTGTCATTGAAGAGACTGTCCAGCTCTTGGTAGCTTTTACATATTGAATGTGTCAAGCGTGGAAAGAGGAAGAAACAGATTGGGTCCATCAAGTTTACCTGACCTGTACTCTTATCGTACAGTCTCTCCTCTCCATTCAATTTCCTGAGCAAAGGGTCTGATTTTCTCCAGCGCTGTGGGACGTCCTCCTGATGTGAAAGGCGCTATACAAGTGTAATTCTTGTTATTGTATACATACACCGGGATCACATCAAACTGTTATTAAACTGTAGAACATCCGTCTCCATTTTCATCCTGACCAGATTAGATGCCGACTACCTATAAAATTCCCTTCTGCCCATGTCAAAATGTTTTGGTTTAAATAGTTAAACAGAAACCGTGGAAGGCTCTTCCTCAATCCCTCCACCTTGCCCCCTTTCTCCCCTTTTTTCAAGTCCCGCCTGAAAACCTTCCCTTTCTGCTCACGGTCATCTGCGCCGCCACCCCATCCCCCCCCCCCCCCCCCCCCCGGTTCCCCAACAATACTCAGTGTTTTGAGTATATCGATCTACAAGTTTCTCAATGGCCTCCTCAAATCACACTCCCAACCAGTGACTCAACCAGTTCTTTACTCCAATAGCCAAAGCTCGGTGTGATTCCCAGACATCAGAGGTGCTCCTTTGTTGAAACTTGCCTCTCCCTCCAATCAATGGCCTGGATCCATTCTTTTGAAGTCGATGTCAAACACTTTGCTGGAGGAGTAATGGGCTGCTCGCTGGGTTTCCGATCCATTTTTCATTATCGTTGACCTGTAAATAATAAGCTACATAATGGACAGTATTTCACTATTTATCAAAACAATCTTACGACTTCCATACCTCTCTCCCATTGTTAGCAGTGTTGACTTGAAGCTGTGTCGAAACTCATAGCACAAGGCTAATTGGGGAATCCTACGTTCACCCATACAGTAAGATAGAAATCAGATGGTTGTTTCTCATGTACTATGAGAATAAGGGGAAAAGGCTTTGATTTAAACAAATATTTGAACCAGAAAGAACTATCTCTGTTGTATTTTTTTGGAGTCACGTAAAACTCTGGCAACGTCAGTGGTCTCAAATACAATATTAGAGTTCATTGGCAATGAGGGAGGAAGTAAACTAGTTTCCAGACATTCCACAGAAAGCAGGCTGCTGCAATAGTAACATTTTCTATGTATTTTATTTATTCAAATGATATTGGTGGGTTGACTGCTAAAGCCTACTCCACATTCCCTACTCTCTGCTCTCTTCTCCTCATCTTTGGTGGTCAGGCTTTCAGCCTAGCGGCCCCCAATCTCTGGAACTGAATCCCAAAGACCCTCTTAGTCCTCCTGCCTCACCTCTTTCTAAGGTCCGCCTCAAGACCTTCCTCTTTGACCTCTCCTTTGGTGACATTCCCCCTCCGCATCTCTCTCAGCTCCCACTCCAGACCCGGGTGCCAAGCCAAGATCGTCAAGCAGCTTGGGACATCCTCTTGACATGAAAGGCGTGATGTCAACGTAAGTTTGTTCCACATGGAGGTGGAACTCGTGTCTAAATCCCATTGCAGGAAGGTTGCTTAGTTGGAGATGAACAAAAGATGGTACGCAAGGTTTGAAACTTTCTGTTCAGCCATTGTTGTTGGGAATTTATTTTAATTGAGAAACCCAGGTATAGAGCTAAAGCCCAGAGTGCAGAATACACTCTGTGTGCAGAGGATACAGAACAGTATAGAATGGCTGGGCAACCAGAGGGGAAGGGAGGAAGAGGATTTCATTATATGAGGTGCAATACTCCTTGCATTTAATGATAATTTACAGGGAATAGACATGACAGGAAGGAAGATCTGACAACCATCTCCGGGCATAGAGCATCTCGTGAGAGCTTCAGTGTCTATGAGTGGCAATCGAGATGTATAAAACCGAAAGGATGGAGAATCATTGGATCCACCAATTTTGGGGGGGGTTGTAAAAAGGGAATTAGCTTTAGTCACTGTTGTAGGTCCAATATTATTATTGTCTTGTTTATGATAATACTCAGGAAGATTCAGAAATCGAGAGAACACAAAAGAAAATCTTAAAGTATATTGTAACAATGTAACATTAAAAATACCAAGCTGTCAGGCTCCATTTTTGTACTGAGATGCTAATATTTTCTATATGTGTTGAAGGCTTTGTAGGACCTGTACAATGCCCAGATACAGCTAGCTGCAAGGAATATTTTCCAGTTAAATATATTTACACTGTAGTAACTCATAATTCATCATACCTATATCGCTGTGCAAATAATAAAATCATAAAGTAATTTTCTTGAAATGCGTGAACAAAGTCTAGATGTTGGACATTGTTATATTGGAGGCTGGCGAGAATGTTATATTATTGGATGGAGTGCTGGAATGTAATTGATTTTTAGTTAATATCTGTATTTTGCTTTTTTTTTAATTTATTCTGTAAACACGAAAGATATTTGTTACTTTTTTTTAAAGAATAAATTGAGTTACAGAAAACCATTGTGTGTGTGGAGATTTTCTTCAATGTGAAGAATTCTGATTGCACATCCATCAAAAGAGGCTTCAGGATGGACAGGATGGGTGGTTTATTGAGTGTCTCTGTTTAGTGAGTCCAAAACAAAGGGCATCAATATAAGATAGACCGAGTTTAGGAGGAGAAACTTTAGAAGCAGTGGAACTCACTGTCGGAAGCTATGTTGGAAGCAGAAAGCAACATATTTAAGAGGAAAGTTGATGCATGCATGAAGGAGAAGGGAATAGAGGTACAGCATATGTGAGAGGGTTTGAAAGGAGTGAAGGCTCGTGGAGCATAAACACCAGAACAGACCAGTTGACTGAATGGCTGTAACATATTACAGTAACGTGAGGCATCTACATCATTACATTGTACAAGTTGCTGTGGGTTATGGCAGGACCGCGGGCATGGTCCCAATGTCCCAACTGTTGGAAGACTCTAATAAATCTTTCAACAGTTCAGTGCTTTGGTGCCAAAGGTCTTTTGTTCCTGTTGGTTACAGTACTGTTGTCACTCAATCCACGACTGTTTGTGGGACACTGCTTCGCGCAGTTGGCAGCCGCATTTTGCCCACAATATCCGCAGTCTCTCTATATATTTACAGTATATTCTGTGAAACGCTTTGAGACGTCTCAACGACGTGGTGAGGCACTAAATCAAAAACAAGGATCATTATTATTATTAATATTTATTATTCATATTCATATTAATATCAGTGTGGGTGCCAAGGTAATGCGGCCAGGGGCAGTCTTTCTCTTTCCATCACCGCCTAGTTCAAAGCAATTTTTTATTTTTATTTTAACCTTACTCTTTGTTTAATAAAATCTGTCGTGCGGCGCCTTTCAAACCCTACCAGTATAGAAAGTGTTGAATGGCTTTGGCAGAACAGACTGGCTCACAACCTCTTCAATGGTAAGTAAACAACAAATTACATTTGTATGAAAGCGCCTTTCACATCGAGAGGACGTCCCAACTAGATCTCAGTCAAAAGCAAAATGGGAAACCTGCCCGCTCTATAGGTGCCTCACAGTTCTGTTGATGCAACGAAAGTCGAGTTGCAGAAAATATATTTGCCCCACATTGCGGGGTCCAAAATAAGTTTAGGGCCACCAGTAACTTCCTCATTAGACCTCTGATCATTAGTGTGGTGCAGCAAGCACCAAAACGTGGTATTAATTTGGGTTTAACAAGTGCAGGAAGATTATCTCGTCCATTAGCCTAACCCATTGTAACCTGACTTGCCCACTTCAGAACTGGCATCTTTCAATTGTGTCTCTTTCTTTAAATAGCTGCATAGATTTGTATTGATTTTCTCCTGGGTTCTTCTGCTATTTATGAAGTTCCAGCCGCCTCAAGCCATTAATATTTCATGCTCACCAGCTGTCTTGTTTCCCTGGGTGACTGTACAAAGATTTACACAGTAGGATCAAGTGATGCTGATTCTATTTAAATAAACTGATCATTAAAATGCCGATTTTCATTCTGATCTAGGTCACTGACACTCTGGTTAACTTTTACAACAACAACGACACTGCTAATAATAATAATAATAATAATAATAATAATAATAATAATAATGGTTGCATTTGATAACACCTCTTCTAGACATCTCAAAGTGCTTTACAGAATATATTGTAAAGTTAATTGACTGTATGTTTGTGGGTGAAACGCGGCAGCCAATAGCGCCCGGCAGTGTCCCACAAACAGTCTTGGATAAAGTAACATTGGTTACAATACAATATATTATAAGAGTTATTTTTATTATATAATTATATTATATTATACATAATTATGTTATAATTAAATATAATTATACTGTATTATATTTAATTATAGTATTACAAGCCATGTCCTTGTTGCTGGTGAACGACGTGCAGGCAGGACGAGCAATGATAAGAGCCTGCGTTCTGTAAAGTCATGTCTTCCATCCATGACTTTACAATATACTCAATATACAATATATAACATTACATGCGAGCCAGGTGTTGGCTATCTTGTGTGATGGGCAATATGGCAATGCGTGTTGGAAATATTGCCATATTTCAATAGATTGAAAGGAAACGCAAAATTCACCCAACAGGAAGAAGGGAGATGATAAAACAGCAAACCCCGCGAATTATTCCAAAAGATAGATAAACGAGAGGTGATTCATGTCGGAACAAGGAACGACAACAACAACAACAACAAAATAACACTTGCATAATAGTGCCTTTCACGTCAGGAAACATTAAACATGCACAGAATGGAAAAGGTGCCCATTAGTTGAAGTGGAGAAGGAAACGGAGTTGAAGGTGATCTATAATTTGTTGAAGTCAACGTGAAGCTTCCTGCAACAAAGATGATCGAATTCCACCTCAAGAGCACTGAGGGGCAAGTAAAAATAAACGATTCTGACCTTGTTGGCTTTGGATGTCCTTCCGACAGGAAAGGCACTATGTCAATATACAGTAATTTGTTGTTGTTGAAATGGGCACGTGTGGAATCAAAATTGTGAGGAGCTGAACTTGGACTCATTGGAGAAAAGAAATCTAAGGAGAGGGAATATCATTTAGCTTTTATAATAATAAGAAACCTTGCACTTGATAAAGCATCTTATCACGTCTTCGAGGCGTCTCAAAGTACTTCCACAGAATATAGTGAGTTGACTGTACATTTTGTGGGCAGAGATTTTAGAATCGAGAACCTGAAAGGCAGGCACGAAGGAAAAACCAAACTACTGTACTTAGGTCGAGTGATGGGAGGAGTGGCAAGCAAGACAGTGAGAAACAGATAAATAAAGCCGGGCAAAGAAAAAAGAGGCAGCAGGAATAGCGAGAGAATGGGATCATAGGAAACCTGTGGAAAGTGGGTAGAAAAAAATAGGTTGTTTAAACGAACGCAAGTCTACATGAGCGTGAAGTGGAAGAGAACAAGTTCTCCCAGAGTGTCCATAACCCATTATGTGCCTGATATCGATATGTGTCTGTGTCGCACTTGCTGATAGCCTTGTTAGGCAACAGGAATGAAATTCTAATCAGCATTCTGTGTGGCAGCACCGACAATATCAGCCACAGAATCTTCTTCCATTACAATCGGGAAACGTTGCTGCACCGAACGGCAATAATAATAAACCTTGAATTATCACGTCTTCGAGACATCTCACAGCGCGTCACAGAATATATTGTGAAGTGAATCGACTGTATATTTCAGTGACTGGAATTACAACCCTCCGGTAGCTGAGTCTCACAGGGCTGCAGTTAGAGAGGAAAATATGGAGGTGATGGAGGTGTGGTGGGGGGGGGGGGGGGGGGGGGGGGAGGGGGGGGGGGGGGGGAGAGAGCCACTGACCACAGTGGGAAGTTAGGAACCTGCTACCTAGACTGCACAGTTCTTGCACATCCCTTGTTTTCTCTCTCTCTCCTCTCATTAGTTCCTGCCAATCTCTCACTTTGTATGAATTCAGATTATTTCTGCACCTCAAACGCTGCTGACTGTCAAAACGAATCAAGATACAGCCACGCCACAATCCTTGGCTGTTCATATGTAGCTCGCTGGTCTATGAATATTCAGTGCAGCCTGGCTTCTTTTAAGTATGGCAAGCGCCCCTTATCTCAAACCTCTGTTGGAAAGGCACTCTCGCTCCCTGGATTTCCTATCACTCACACACGTCCATACCAGTTACACAGATCTTTATTCAGGAGATGAAAAGGAATCCATTTCTCAAAGAGCATCTAGAATTAGAGAGATTGGAACTGGTTGTAAGTATATTAGAATCTAGTTCAGCATTACACTTGTCAAATGTCTAATCTCTTGTTCGGCTTTATCGCAGTGAAGTCTTTGTTAAGTAATGTCTGTGTATGGGATTGAATGTGTGAGCTGCATCATGTTGCCATTTCCAGATCTGATCCTTTCGACGATGACTGTTTTCTGACACTATGGATTCTGCTGGCCACCTGGTAAGCTCTTTGCCAACCTCACAGGCTTTGCTGGTACCCTCTGGTACCTCCATTCTTCACGTCTTAGCTCAGGTAGTGAACATTGCCAGGCTATGTAACAGCGGAAAGGGCGTGAGCCCAATTCTCTTCTCTCTCTGACGTCTTCACAAGTGTTACTTCAGGTAGTTGTCACAGTTCATCTGGACTGTATTGACAACAATATTGACAGAGCGAAGAATGATACATAATGATACGCTGGGACTTACCTTCTAACCAAATAAATCTCGTAAAAAACCCGGGCTTTTAAAATCCACAGATGAATCATCTATATGCAAGTACAGGAGGAGGCCATTCAGCCCATCGAGCCTGTTTTGCCAGTTTATTACATCAAGCCAGATATTTAACTCCCATTTCCTGTCTTCTCTCTATAACCATTGATATCTTTGCTTCCCGAGTATCTATTTCCCCGTTAACCATCCCAATTGATTTTTCCTTCCAACCTACAGGAGCAATGTAGCGTCTTACAGCCATACGTGGTAAGAATTGTTTTCTGCTCACACCATCCACCCATTTAGCTCTGGATTTAACATTATCAGCCCTAATTTTTAATCCTTCTCCCAGAGGGAGCAGCCATTTACTATGTACTTGTCAATTCCCTTTATTGTTTTAAGCACCTTAATCAGATCATCTCTTAACCCCCCCTCAGGTCTATAAAATACGATCCATGTCTGTCAAGCCTCTCATCACAGCTCAAGCCTGTCACATTAGGTATTAATCTAGTGAATCACCGCTGGATGCTTTCCAAGTCTAGTGCATTGTCTCCCATGTTAATAGACACAATAATTACACTCCCTTTTATCAATATCAGCCTGGCACAGGGTTAGCCTCTGAGTAGGAAGTTTGGGGATTCAAAGCCCCACTTTGGGACTTGAATTGCATAATCGCATAATCTAAGATGACATTTCAATGCTGTGTTGGGGGGGGGGAGTGGGGGTTGGGGGGGGGACGTTACATTACTGGAGGTGACATCATTTGGATGGGAGATGTTAAATTGAAGTCCCTTTACCTGTTCACTTTTCGATCCGTCTTGAAATGAGAATGGAGTTCCTCCTGGTAGCCTGGCCAAGAAATATCCTAAATAAAATTGATCACTCACTTCATGGCTGTTTGTGGGACATTGGTGTGTGCAAACAGGCTGCCGCATTTCGTCCACAAAATACACATTCACTCCATTTTACAGTAAAATCCTGTGAAAAAGCTTGCTTGCTGATGTCTCAACTATGCAAGTAGGCACTATATCAAATTATTATTATCGTTACTCATAACCTCACATGAACATCTTTTTACCAGAGATAGAATTTTTTTATTGCTGTAAATATGCCCTGTCTCTCTCCCAATACAATTTTAATTACAATTTGTTGGCTTCACTGATTTGAGATGCTCTTATCCTCTTCAAAACTTTGAAACAGAAGCACAGAAGTCAGATTAGATTAAATGACTCTCTTCAAAGAGAAATGGATAGATGGATGCCCTTGAGAATTCCCACAGAGCCAGATGGACACAGATTTACATGGAGTCACTGTACAATAAGTGGTGATTATTTATTGGATGCTAAAGAATTAAGGTCAGGTTCTATCAGGAGCATTTGTCTGTAATGTGATTAAATCCGAGATGTCTTCTTAACTGATGGCATCAATTAAGAGAACTGTATGTGAATGGGTCCGTATGTTACTCTGACTTTTGGTGTGAGATGCTGGATCTTAGCTTCAGTGGCCCTCGTGGCATAAGGAAATGACAACTAATAATAATAATAACCCTTGTATTTGATATAGCAAATTATCATGTGTTTGAGAGTTCTCAAACTGCTTCACGGGCTATACTGTAAAGTTAATTGACTCTGTAACAACGACACCTTATATTTATATAGCGCCCCTCACATGTGGGGGTGTCCAGGGGTGTTTCATTTTGCGGTAGCCAATTGCGCACAGCAAATCACATCAATTATAACACTGATTCATCTTCTGCCCATTGGGCCATAACAAACAAGGAAATGTAAGGAAAGTAAGAAACTAGCCTAGCAAGAACAAAGAAGGAAAGTAAAACGCACCGAAAGATAGGTCATAATAATATCATAATAATGCTTGCATTTAACGTAGCGCCTTTCACGTCAGGAGGTCATCGGGATAATTTATGTGTATTTTGTGGAGGGAACGCGGGTGCCAGTTGTCTTATAAACAGCCGTGAAGTGAATGAACAAGTTTATTGTGGGGGATTGGCGGCCAGGACACTGGGGCAAACCCCCTTCTCTTTTTGAATAGGCACAGGTAGACGGGACCTTGGTTAATAAACGTCTCACCCATTTCACACTGTCTGTACCTTTAAAGCATTTGATATCCCTTGGCATTATTAAACACGATCTGTACAGTGACATATCATTTAATTGCAGTCAAAATATACTCTGGCCTGACACGCATGAGCGCTTCTTAAATTAGGGATCTGCTCAACCTGTGTCCATTAGTCTACCCAAATCACACATAAATCTGGATTAGAAAATAATTTTTTCAACGGGCCACGTATTGATATTTAAGCCTCAGCTTTGGTTTTCTTCTGCGGCAAATGGAGTTTAACGCAATCCTAACAACAGTGGTTATGACTGAGGGAGAGACCAGAACACTGAGCACTGGCTCCTGGGACAATAAGAGGCTTGTTGTCAGGCCCCAGCCCCATGAGATTCCTCGAAATGAAGTAACTCTTTCCCTTGTTAAATATAGCCTGGGGTGTGTGTAGTAAACCCCCGGAAGACTTGCGCAGTATTTGTAAACAAAGCCGCAGTGGGGTGTGTTTTGGTGAGACGTGGCACGCTGCAAACTCATCAAACTCAGGGCAGAGTAGAGAGGGTGGGAGGACTTGAATAAGGTGATCTGCCTGCTCGGGGTGGAGGTGAAAGATCCCATGGCACTATTTGAACACCGGAGGGAACTTCTACCACTGTCCACGCCCAACAATCCTCCAAATAAAATTGCTCATGTGTTGGACAGCGCCGTCATGAAATTAGACAGTAAATTCTGTGCAGCTCTTTGAGACATCCTCACATCTGACATGAAAGGCGCTGCATCAAACGCAGTGATTATTATTCATATTTGTTTATTATTGACGCGTAACTCATTGCTCTCCATAAAGCCATTCACAGTGTTCATTTTGAAGTGAAAGATACTGTGTCATGAGAAGTTAGTTTCTTTAACGCTTAACCTTAACCAGTACACAGATTGGCGAGAGTGAGAGCAACTGGCTCCAACGTTTGTTGTCACAAACGTTGGAGCCAGTTACAGTATGTGTGTGTTGCAAACCCAGGTTTACCCATTTTAGCTTCACAATCTTAACACGATGTTCTAAATTCCACGTTTGATAAAGTTTAGACCGTCTTACATCAATTAGCCTCAATGTGCCAAAATGCTTGCTCTTGCCGTGTGCTTAGAGCAATGGATATGACTACTGAATTCCAATGCAAGTATCTCCTTCTTTGCCAAAAATCGGACTTAATCTGGATTTGGCTGCATCAATTGAGCCAGGATCAGCTTGGAATTAGACTTACGTTTAATTCCTTTGCAACATTGCTCACGTTCTCAACTGAGAAATGCAGCGTGCGACACTGGGAGCTGTGCGTCCTTGTGCTTCCTTCACGTGTGATCTGGATTTGCTTTCTCAGCGGCACCAGGTTTGATGCTGTGAGTGGGGAATAGAGGCCGCAACACACTGCTCGGAAAAGATATTGGATTTTCTTTAACCGTGCGTGCTCCTGAATGACAGAAAAGCACAGGGAAGTCAGGTAGTTGATATCAATGGCAGGCTATGTGCTTTTTAGATGGGTAGATTCCAGCAGTTAACCCGGCGCACACTCTGGGGTGCCCGAGCCTCGGCTCTTGCCAACCTGCGCCTAATACTGTCCAGAATTAGATAAAGCAGAATGTGTCTCTCTGGGGAGAGAGTATCCCTTCCATTCCAACAACCTACCTATGGAATTTCCACGTGTAGGTGAGATGCACGGCGATCGCAGTTTGGATTGGATGCTCTTAGGCACACGGGGATGGGTTTGTGTATGCGTCAGACACACAGCCGACCAAAAATAAAACACAGGAACATTATTTGATGCCAACGTTTCTTCACTTTCCTGTACAATTTATCTTCCTTCCGCCAATGCTTTTTTTTTTTATGGTGGACTTTGCGTACAGCTTCAATTGACATTGCCTTAGGTTTAACTATTGGTTTGGGGAGGTGCACAGAGAAGATTCTAGAGTGGGGCTGATCTCAATGTTTTTCCCCCACCACCTAATGAATCTGTGGCGTCTCTGAGAAATGGTGAATGACACCCACTGAAGTCAAGAAAGAGAATGAGGGGATGCTGCGTGAGGGAGAGAGGGCGCCTGATAAAATCACATCACACTGACCCCAGCCACGGCAATCCACAAGCAGCATTGACAATAATAATAATAATAATAAATAATAGTAATCCTTGCGTCTAGTATAGCGCCTTATCATGTCTTTGAGAAGTCTCAAAACGCTTCACAGAATATATTGTAAAGTAAGTTGACTGTGTATCTTATGGGCATTGATAGCTTAGAACAGGGAGCTCGACCACAAGGAAATGGTGACATAAGTTTGTCTCCCTTGTCTAGTCAGCAGGCTCCGGCCTGCTCCATGTCCCCCGACCCACCCTCCCCACCATTGGCGGATGAGCCTTCAGCCACTCTTCCCCCAACCTCTGGAACTCCCTCCTGCAGTCCCTCCGCCTCGCCACCTCCCTGGCCTCCTTCAAGTCCCACCTCAAGACAACTCCTCTTCGACGGTCCCAATCCCAACCCCCTCCCACCCCACACACTTTCCCTCCATCCTCCCAAACCCCGACCCCAGCTCGGGTCCGAGGCAATGACTGTCCAGCGCCTTGGGACATCGAAATGTCTTGAGGGCTTTGGAAGAAAAAAAGTAGACCTTGCAATTTTGTAGGCATTTGGTATGGTGTTTATCACTGGGACTTGATTATTTCTGACTTCTTTTATTTTCTCTCCATCTCTCTCTCTCTCTCTCTGTGTGCGGTGTTTGCGGTGATTCCACGCTAGCATCTCCCCTTCGCTACCTGTGGCTTTCTTACTGATGTGCTGCTGTGCATCATTCCAATCGATCGACCTCATCCACCTTCTCTGCTGTCACTCATCTCTGCGTGTTAATCCGCCCTGAATTCAGCGTGATCTGTTCTCCCGCAACTCACCTGAATAGAGTAAGCGTTAATAACACCCACAGTTGCAAGAGTTGCAAACACACGCGTGTCTTTATCTCTCTATTCCCTTTCTGTGCTACTTTCGCGTCTTTGATTTTCCAAGACTTTTCCGAGTTTTATCCCCCCCTTGCCCCCCCCTCTCATTTTCTGTGTTAGGGACCAATCTGCTGGCCAGGCCTGCCAATGTTACCAGAACCAGGCAGTGAAGTGTGTGTCAGTCAGCTTCCCGCTTCATGAGATGAATCACTCACAGAGACTGAGCTCATTGTGGGAGGAAGCTCCTGGGAGCTAAGTTGAACCTCACCACTCCGTGGAATGGTGCGTCAGCGTTAACCTGATGTGCTACTTCACTGGCGTTTCTGTCCGTCATTGATACTGCCTGTGACTTGAAAGAGTAACACTGTGCGAACTAAATTACTGAAGCATCATGATTCTAACAGTCAGTTAGCTTAACAGTTAGAAAGAAGTGAGGCTGAAAAATGCTGGTGTAAGGACAAGAAGAGAAGGACACACACAAACACATTGATATTAATACAGAGGTTCTCATAAATGCACACACATACAGAAGAGGCACACACAGGCACACCCGTAAATACGTACATATATATTTCTATGATTCTAATTTGAAAAGGTTTGAAATTATCCACTGTTATTTGACGAAAAGTGGACTTAAAAACAACACATTAAATTCCCCCACTTTTCAAATACGGTTCATTTCATTAATACACTAATAATGTTTTTTCTGATCTTCATTTAAAGCTTCTCAAACGGGCCTATTTCAAATTGACATCGAAAATGAGAGGCTTTCAGAATCCCAAATTAAACTGAATTGCTCTGATACTTCACAATTCAATATTCCAATTATTCCATATCATTAAGATCCAGTTCCATGTTAGTGTCTCTGTGGTTTACAGCACTCGGCGTACAAGCGAGAGACCTGGGTTGAATTCCAAGCGGGGAAAAACCTCGGGCAACTTTCCTCACTCCGCACGCCTGACAATAATACCTCGAAAACAACCAATAATAAATGGATCATTTCAACTCCACGGCTGTGTGTGGGACGCCGCTGTGCGCAATTGGCTGCCGCGTTTCGCCCACAAACATATACAGTCAATTGACTTTACGGTACATTCTGTGAAGCGCTTTGAGACGCCTAGAAGACGTGAGCTATATCAAACGCAAGGATTATTATTATTATTATTGCGGTAAATTCTGCTGCCACATGTTTTCACTTCATTGATTAAAAACCTAAACATGGGGTAATAACACTCCTCAGATTGTTGCATAAAATGTTTTATTTGCCCATCACTGCCTCCTGTGTCCAACAAATGATGGCACTTATACAATTGTACACATTTCTGCTTAAATTGAGGTGGGGGGGGGGGAGGGAAGTGGGGGGGGAGTCAGTGGGCGGGGTCACGGGGAGAGGGAGTCAGTGGGCGGGGTCACGGGGAGAGGGAGTCAGTGGGCGGGGTCACGGGGAGAGGGAGTCAGTGGGCGGGGTCACGGGGAGAGGGAGTCAGTGGGCGGGGTCACGGGGAGAGTCGGGGGGAGGGGTCACGGGGAGAGTCGGGGGGAGGGGTCAGTGGGGAGGAAAAGGGTGGGGGGGGGGGGGTAGCGGACCTGCGGGAGACCAGGCAGCCAACACTGACAGCTGGGGTGAGGCGGGGAGCGGACCTGGGAGGAACGACCCAAAGCGGGGTAAGCGGACCGGGTAGAAGCAACAGTTTGGGGCAGCCCGGGGCAGTTTGGCGGCTGGGCCGGGAGGGGGCGGTACCGAGCTTCCCGCCGCCCGCCGCTCTCAGGCCCGCGAGCAGCGCCTCGGCACCGGGGCCCGGCCTCCGGGAGGTGGGGGGGGAGGGGAGGGCGGCTCAGGGCCGGTCACTGCAGCGAGAGGAGGCGGCGGTGAGGAGGAGGAGGAGGAGGGACGTCAGCGCCTGTCGTGTTCCCTCTTTATTTTATATATAAATTGTCAGCAGCGGCGCCAGCACCAGGTCAGTGAGAGAGAGAGTGTGAGTGAGAGAGTGTGAGTGAGAGAGAGAGTGTGAGTGAGAGAGAGTGTGTGAGTGAGAGAGAGTGTGAGTGAGAGAGAGAGTGTGAGTGAGAGAGAGAGTGTGAGTGAGAGAGAGAGTGTGAGTGAGAGAGAGTGTGAGTGAGAGAGAGAGTGTGAGTGAGAGAGAGAGTGTGAGTGAGAGAGAGTGTGTGTGTGAGTGAGAGAGAGAGTGTGAGTGAGAGAGAGTGTGAGTGAGAGAGAGAGTGTGAGTGAGAGAGAGAGTGTGAGTGAGAGAGAGAGTGTGAGTGAGAGAGAGAGTGTGAGTGAGAGAGAGTGTGTGTGTGAGTGAGAGAGAGAGTGTGAGTGAGAGAGTGTGTGTGAGTGAGAGAGTGTGTGTGAGTGAGAGAGAGTGTGTGAGTAACTGTCAGTGAGTGTGAGTGAGTGTGTAGTGTTTGTGTGTAAGTGAATGATTGTAAATAAATTCTCCGAGACCCCCCCCCCCCCCCCTGAGATGCGCCATATAAATACAGGTTGTTGTTGTCCCTGTGACTGTCTGTCTGTCTCTGTGTGTGTGACTATGTGTCTGTCTGTCTATCTCTGTGTCTGTTTGTGTGTATGTATCTGTCTGCCTGTCTCTGTGTCTGTCTGTTTGTCTGTCTGACTGTGTGTGTGTGAGAGACTGTGTGTGATCTGTGTCTCTGTGTGTGTTTGTGTGTGACTGTCTGTCTGTGTGACTGTATGTCTGTCTATCTGTCTCTCTGTGGTGAGGAAGAGGAGGAGGGGGGGAGGGTGAGGAGGGGGGAGGGTGAGGAAGAGGAGGGGGGAGGGTGAGGAAGAGGAGGAGGGGGGAGGGTGAGGAGGGGGGGAGGGTGAGGAAGAGGAGGAGGGGGGAGGGTGAGGAGGGGGGGAGGGTGAGGAAGAGGAGGAGGGGGGAGGGTGAGGAAGAGGGGGGAGGGGGGGGAGGGTGAGGAAGAGGAGGAGGGGGGAGGGTGAGGAAGAGGGGGGAGGGGGGGGAGGGTGAGGAAGAGGAGGAGGGGGGAGGGTGAGGAGGGGTGGAGGGTGAGGAAGAGGAGGAGGGGTGAGGAAGAGGAGGGGGGAGGGTGAGGAAGAGGAGGAGGGGGGAGGGTGAGGAAGAGGGGGGAGTGGGGGGAGGGTGAGGAAGAGGAGGAGGGGGGAGGGTGAGGAGGGGGGGAGGGTGAGGAAGAGGAGGAGGGGGGAGGGTGAGGAGGGGGGGAGGGTGAGGAAGAGGAGGAGGGGGGAGGGTGAGGAGGGGTGGAGGATGAGGAAGAGGAGGAGGGGGGAGGGTGAGGAGGTGGGGGTGAGGAGGAGGGGGGAGGAGGTGGGGGTGAGGAAGAGGAAGAGGAGGAGGGTGAGGAGGTGGGGGTGAGGAAGAGGAGGAGGGTGAGGAAGAGGAGGAGAGGTGGGGAAGGGGAGGGAATATGAATGATAAACTCCCTGTCCTCTGCTCACATTGCCTCCTGGCCCAGGCTTTGCAATAGTCCTCTCCCTCCCTCCCCACCCAAAAAAAGAGAGAGTTTTAACCATTTGTTTACTACATTCACCTTAACCCTTGTTTACCAGCCCTGATACATTAACTCTGTATTAGGAATGGTGGCGGTTGGTTGGTAGGCTCTCAGTTTAGTGGTTTCTTCATCCCGAACGCTGTACCTTTTACTGCCTTTTAATCTCGCAACATCTCGAGGCGAATTAGCCGGTTTTTCACACACCATAAAATATAGCCAGATTGTCTTAAAAGTATTTTTTTGTGTGCGTGTGTGTGCGTGTGTATGAGACCCTTGTGCACCATTTTCTTTTCCGTGCCTAGGGAAAGGGGGTTCAGCTGCGAGTGGAGGAGTTGGAGGAAGAAGAGGAGGATGCTGCTGCTGATGATGATGATGATGATGATGATGGTGGCGGTGATGATGAAGAAGTGACACGATGCCTGCGTGGCTCGGTCACATTGTGGAGTGATGGGCTGTGGGATGAGCAAAGTCCTGCCCGAGCCGCCGCCTAAAGACGTCCACTTGGATCTCGTCAAAACCGTGGAGCCCTACACCGGCCAACACGACGATAAGTACAAGCACTTTATCACAGACGATGCCGTCAAGAGTGGGGGCAAAACCGGCCCTCCGCCCCCGCCTCACCACACCCACGCGTACCCACAGAGCGGACATTGGGAGCAGCAGAGCGACCCGAGGAGGAACAAAGTGGCCAAATACCGCGCCAAGTTTGACCCCAGAGTGACTGCAAAGTACGACATCAAGGCACTGATCGGCAGAGGGAGTTTTA
Source organism: Hydrolagus colliei (assembly GCA_035084275.1). Classification (NCBI taxonomy): domain Eukaryota; kingdom Metazoa; phylum Chordata; class Chondrichthyes; order Chimaeriformes; family Chimaeridae; genus Hydrolagus; species Hydrolagus colliei. Next base: position 11,190,441 of record CM068756.1, read on the forward strand.
GCCGAGTGGTCAGGGTGGAGCACAAGAGCAGCAAACAGCCGTACGCCATAAAACTGCTCGAGACTAAGTACAAGGAGGGGAGGGAGGTGTGCGAGTCCGAGCTCAACGTGCTCCGAAGAGTGAGGCACACCAACATCATACAGCTCATTGAAGTGTTTGAGACTCAGGAGAGAGTGTACATGGTGATGGAGCTGGCGACTGGCGGTGAACTGTTTGACCGGATCATAGCCAAAGGCTCGTTTACTGAAAGGGACGGCACGCGGGTGCTGCAGATGGTCCTGGATGGCGTGAAGTACTTGCACACCCTCGGCATCACGCACCGAGACCTGAAGCCCGAAAACCTGCTGTACTATCACCCGGGCACCGAGTCCAAAATCATGATCACGGACTTTGGCTTGGCGAGCACTCGGAAGAAAGGCGACGACTGCCTCATGAAAACCACGTGCGGCACCCCGGAGTACATCGCTCCGGAAATCCTCGTGAGGAAACCCTACACAAACTCTGTGGACATGTGGGCCCTGGGGGTCGTCTCCTACATCTTGCTCAGTGGAACCATGCCTTTTGAAGACGACAATCGCACGCGATTGTACCGGCAAATATTGAAGGGCAAGTACAGTTACTCGGGAGAGGTAAGCGGGCGGAACCCCACCTTGGTTTTATTTGGATGTCGACGAAATGCCGGTGTTCTTGCTAACCTTTATGCACTTTCGTTCTCCCAAGTCCCCAGCCCAGCCCAGCCCCACCGCCGATAGTCGGGCCTTCAGCGGCTCTGTCCCCGCCCTTTGGAAGACCATCCCACGTTCCGTTCCCCTCGGCTCGCTCCTTCCCTTCCCTCCTTCTCTTTGACCTTCGGCCGCTCCTGCCCTCCCTGCTTTCCACCCTCGCTCATCTCAAAACCCACCTGCTCAGGTTCAAATTCCCGACTGTCAACCACCCGATGTGAACAGTGCTGGACCAGTGTTATTTTGTACTGTACTTTCAGTCTGTTGAGAGGAATGAGATCAGCAGCTTCTTGTGTTTTGAGCCAAACATGGGGTAAATTTCCACATGTATGCGGATGACACCCAGTTGTACCTTTCTGCCTCATCCCTCAACCCCCAGACCATCGATGTTCTGACAGCATGTCTGTCCGACATTGAGTCCTGGACGAGGGACAACTTCCTCCAATTGAACGTGAGCAAGACCGAGGCCCTCCTGATTGGCTCAAGCCAGCGCCTCCGCACATCGGGCACTGCCAGCCTCAACATCCAAGGTTGCACTCTCCACCTCACAAAGCCAGTCAGGAACCTCGGCATCACGTTCGACCATAAACTCTCCTTCCTCCCCCACATCCGCGCCTTGACCGGCACCGCTTATTTCCACCTGCGCAACATTGCCAGGCTCCGCAATTATCTTACCCCCCGCGCTGCCGAAACACTCGTGCACGCATACATCACCTCGAGGCTGGACTACGGAAACTCTCTCCTAGTCGGCCTCCCCAGCTCCTCCATTCACAGGCTGCAGGTCATCCAAAACTATGCAGCCCGTGTCCTATCCCGCACCCGCCTCCGTGACCACATAACCCCCACCCTCGCTCGTCTCCACTGGCTCCCCATCCTCCAGAGGATCGAGTTCAAGATCCTCGTCCTCACCTTCAAGGCCTTACACGGCCTTGCCCCGCCCTATTTAATCAAATTAACTTTCCCCCGACAAGCCCACCCGGACCCTCCGTTCAGCAGGTCTTGGCCTGCTCCAAGCCCCCCGCCCGCACTGCCCCACCATCGGAGGCCGGGCCTTCAGTTTCTCCGCTCCCACCCTGTGGAATTCCATCCCCCAATCCCTCCGTCTCGTTTCTTCCCTTTCCTCTTTCAAGGCCGGTCTGAAGACTTTCCTCTTCAACCGTGCCTTTTGTTCCCCCCCGAATTCTTCGACCTCCCCTACGTGTTTCACCCCTTCCCGAACACCCCCCTCCCAGCTCGGGTCACTCGCCTCCTGTGCAGCGCCTTGGGACGTCCTCCCGACGTGAAAGGCGCTTTATAAGTTTAAATTGTTGTTGTTGTTATATTCACAGGAATTGTGAAGTTTCTAAAATTTTATTTATTTGTTTTGTAACTGATGGATACGCCTGTAACTGGGTTTGTGTTTTCAATGACTGTATCTGATTTATAAGAAAATTTAGTCATTTTCCTTCAAGTGGCTGCAGTAAACATTCTGTTGACTGTATTGGAAAATAACTATTCACAGGTTGAATCTCGTTAAATGAATCCTGAGGAATCTAAATACAGCTCCTTGTCCTTCATGCAAAACTCGTCTTTTTCAGAGATGATGGAAGAATAACCATATATTTTTGTCCCAATTATGTTAGATCCAAGTAACCATGTTTCTGTTCAATTGATAACATTTTGGAGATTTTCATTTTGTTTTAATTCTGTTTGCTAGGTGTTTTACACAAGCGTTTATACTGTTATTTTTGCAACTTCATTTGATTAATAAATGAATACGTTTTCAGGAAAACTTGATTCATAGTAAAACCAGCTTTTATTTTCATCACCTTTTAAAGACCATATCCTTCAAAGCAAAAAGCCAAGTACACGGCATGTCAGAATTAGAAAGTTCTCCCAGTGACTTTACATCTTTGAACTGCGAAACAAAGCAACTTGCTGACCTTGCATTTAACGTGAGTGAAGGGCTTTCCTCTTGTGAGCCTTCGTTGTTCCCTTGTTGTAACAGATACTGTAGGCACCCTTTCCTCTGGTCGTGTACCAGTCTGTCTTGAAGTTGTGCTATATTTCCTATTGTTTTCTCTGGAAACATAACTAGATCTATTCAGTGTAATGGATAGTGTATCTATTCAGAGAGTTAAGCCGACATTAAAAAAGTAACCTACTTGTCGAATACTTTTGAGGTACTGACACACCGTCTGAAGAAAATATAGTTCTCTCTCTATTCTTGACTTTTTAGGTGATGCCTTTAGCCAGTGTATTTATGTGCTGCTATTAAACGACCAGATATATTTTCATATATCCTTTATCCCCCTAGATGAGTCATCTGTGTGTTGGAACATTTGGAGTTTTCTGCATTTATTCTATAAATTGCTACTTGCTTTCTTCTTTTTACATTTTTTTTATTCAAGGCCCTTGCATTGAATCCTCTATACCGTATAAGTCATCGTGATGTAAGGTGAACACGTATTTAATTGCTTAATCAGTGTTCTATAGCCAGTTCTGCTCGAACAAATGTTTTTTTAAAATCCGTCCGCATGAAAATTGGCCTGCGGTCTTCTCTAGGTTTGATCTATTTTGAAAATCTCATTCGCTGGAATTAAATTGCAAGTTACAAGTACGTATGTACCCAATCATTTCTTATCAGGAATTAATTTAAATGTTGAGCTTCTCGATAGTCATTGAATGGGTTTTACAGGTGATTGCTTCCTAATTGAGAAGCTGCAAGTAAAAGTCTTGAGCTGGAAGAATTAGTATTTGCTGGAAGAGGTCTGGGCAGAGATTGCTCTCTCCTTCAGGGAAAGGGAAAAATGGAGTCTTGACTTCATTAGAATACACTTCAAGTTATGACAATGATTGTAGTGGCTGTAAACGTGTATCTTCAAAAGCTTTACAGATCGGTACAATTTGGTACAACAATGGCAGCTGGTGATCGAGTGCCACAGAGCTCAGTGGAGTCGCTGTTTTAACCCTTTGAATGCTGGACACTAGTGCTGTTCTGAGTTTTTATTCATTTAGCAGAGTTAGCTTTAAAATATGTTGCTCATATTGTAGCTTTTTTTAAAAAAAAACAATCAAATTGGAGCTGGGAGCAGGCATGTCATTTATCTGTTGGGCCACAGCTGAATTGGGGTTTTAAGAGATTGGTGTTTAATCGTACACAGACAGCTAGATTCATTCAACCTTATTGCAGCCTTTTCCAAATGTAATTTTTTGTATTCTTTGCTTTTTCACATGTTTCTCCTGATCCCCCCCCCCCCCCCACCCACCACCACCCCCTCTCTCTTTCTCTTTCTCTGTCAGGCGGACACATTAATGAAATGTAGGTTTTTACAGGCAGAAATTGGAGTTTGTGTTTGTAAGCTAAAACTTCAGTGTGGCAGTTTAACATAATGAATTGCTGTGGTAATATATCTTTAATCAAGTATTAATTGCTTGCTTTGCAGCGCGTTGGTTATAGAATAACCTTTCTTTTAAAGAAAGTTTTTTTTCAAAAAAAACTGTCTTGAGGCAGGAAAGTGAATGTTTTGGGAACTGACTAAGCATTTCCTTGGTCATGAAGACACATGTGATGGGATTGTTTAAAGATTCTTCAGCCTTGTGTGTATGTAAATTAATCATGGCAGCTTTCAATGTGACGACATTTTGCTATCTGTGCTATCTGTTCCCTGCTCATGAGAGACAGTTTACCTGGACTCGTGTCAGAGCGAAACTGCTTCACACAACAACAACAACTTGAGTTGAAAGATCGGGGTCGCTTACATTTACTGATCATTGCAAGTAAGCTTTCCATCCTTTCCCAAAAAATCTGACTCTAAACCAGCCTGAGCACTGGTATTTTAAGAGAAGTTCTGTTTTCCAAAAATGCATTCCTGGGAGCACCTCCTACTTAGAAGAGGTTTGAATGTTTGCTCTGAACTTATAAAATTATTAACAGAGCAACAGGTATCGAAAGCAGGCCATCGGTGTGCCTGCAAATATGTATGGGTAGGGAGAGTGTCATAATTTTGGTTATATACATCTTACAAGCTTAAATTGACGTTAGAATTTCTGGCGACTTCCTCATTGACTAAATGCTAATTTAAACGTCATGCAGTATGCAGAGCTGTAGAAAGATTGTGACAGGAATAAGAACAAGTTCATGTTCTTTTGGAGTCATTGTGAAAGTACAGCTTTAGTCGTGTGTGCTGCATGTGTTAAGGAAAGACACAGAGTCAAAGCTAATGAAAATTCTCCAGTGAGGTATGATTGACAATTCTCTGCGTTAGCTTTATTATCATTTTATTTATGGTTGCCCAAATTTACCTTCTGATTAAACAAATGTCACAAAACAGGATGCTGTTTTGCGTAAGTAGCTAAAGCAATGCCTATAATAATAATAACAATGAGAATTATCACCATCTTCGCATTTGATATAGCGCGTATTAGATCTTCAAGACATCCCAAAATGTTCACAGAATATATTTTAATGATTAAAAATAGAAAGTTTTGATGCATGCTACTCCATTTGGAAATATCTGGACGAGATTTTTAGCATAAAGCTGCAGCTCAAAACTGAAATGAACAAACTTGGGTCATGGATTGTTTCAAAATCCTCTTTGGTTAAGAATCTTCTTGTAAGTGTTTCTGTTTTTTCCCTTGACCAACACGAGGCGAAGTGTGGAGAAGTTGAATCATGATTTGGGAAATGTATTGCAATGCTGTGAGTAAACGAATGTCTGGAAAATATTAGTTTGCTGTTGTAGCTGCGTAGTTTACAGTTTTCCTGGTTAAAATCTAAAAAAGCTTGTTGTTAGTGCACGCCTGCAGTTTTGAATATATTAAATTGTATAATCTATGACTTGGGGAGGATGAGTCGCGTTTGCATCCATCACATTTTGGAGATGTCAAAGATTTGATGGGTAAATAATTTTCCTTGTCGCAGAAAGGCAGGGCAATGTGCTAATAATCCTTTCCGCTTCAAAGATTTTGTGTTTCTTGGCTGGATTATTAAACCATTAGGAAATCTAGTTACCTAGGTAAGTTCTTGCGGCTATATATAATAAATACACATATCAGTTTTTTAAAAAAAACATCTGGGTGACTGTTGCAAATTGAAAGTGTGCAGTTTCATTCTAAACGCTCTCAAGTTTCCCCAACTGCAGTTTTCTGATCACGTCAAGTGTTTTTAAAGTGAGAAAGTCTAGCTGTAAGCGCAAGACCGTTGAATGTGAGAAGTGTAGCCTGCAGCAAATGTAATGTTGTTGTTGTTTTTCTGGGCTTACAATGTTAGCAGTGAAATAACCGCCGAATCTTGTCAATGACTCCTATTGGGGAGCGTCAGGAACTTTCTTTCATCTTGTTGTGATGGTTGGAATGAGGAGCAGAGCGGCAATGCTATCTGACATTTCAATTAAATAGTTGCAGGTGGAAAAAGGCGGGGGATGGGATGTGTGGGTCGTCGAGTGGGAGGGAGGGTCGGGTCAGGATTATTCATTGATGTTACTTACCTACATCTTTCCCTTGATGAGACTTGATTTCCCTTGATCAGACTTCCCCATGGCCCTGGTAACTTTGTTTTACTGTGGTGCATTGCAAACCAATTGCCAACTCAATCCATGTGTCAGGCCCAAGGGAGAATTGGGGAAGGGCACACGGAGAGCTTTGAAACTGTCAAACGGGAAAATTGGATGCTCGATTCCATCAAGTTTGGGTTTGACCTTTGAAACTGAGGTCCTGCAAGACATCTTTTGAAGTAAAACGATGGCAGGTTGGGAAGCGATAGAGCCTTTCACTTTCCTTTAAATCAAAGGTTTTGTCATTCTGCCCTTCTACTTTCAAGCCCTGTTTGGAAACCATTATAAATGTTGCCAGGCAACACATTTAAAATCTCTTGCCTGTGGACGAAGGAGTGCAATGCAGCTCAGGTGTGACAACTTACTGCGTTATGCATACTGGGAGGTAAATCTCTGTACAGCACTCATTCTCATTTTGAAAACGAGATTGCACATAGGTAGGGTGCTACAAAGCTCTAACCTATTCAGGGAATAGAACTGTGGCCGTTATATTCCCGCTATGTACACCAGCATTAGAGTAATACATTAGCAGATTCCCATGGTGAGGCTGTGATTTGCACAGTACTCAGTGATTGTCCCTCCCAATGTTTAGTTGCTTAAAACATCCAGTCACTACACTTGACGAGAATTCTGAAGCACTTTGAGGAGTTTCGATCTGATAAAGTGCAATAAAAGTTATTTAGTAGTAAAAGTACATTTTGTTAAGCTTGATAATAAGGCCCTTGTATATGTTTATCAGCAGCAAGTTGACATCGGCTGAGGTTTTGAGAAACAGTGGAATGGTAAGTGTGTCTATTGTCTCCTCAACGTGTGAGTCCAGCAGTTTTATTCTGATGTAGGGTGAAAAAACTTATTGCAATGACATTGCAGAAAATCCTGTGTTTTTTTATAATCCAGGATGGAAGCCTGCTTGGTGTTTTGAATTCTGATTTTTCTTTGTCGAATTATTGCTTTCACCCAATGTGGCAAAAAAAAATGCTAACGTGGTTAACGTAAATTTTACACAACTTTATGTTGAAAATGTGCAGTCTCTTAAACCTCCATTCATTCTCCGTTGTACTGACTTACTTTTCTATTTGTTTATTTTTTCAGCCATGGCCCAGTGTTTCAAACCTAGCCAAGGATTTTATAGACAGATTGCTTACAGTGGATCCCAGTGAGAGGATGACCGCAAGCCAGGCTTTGAAACATCCTTGGATAGTAAGTATGGCAGCATCGTCCTCTATGAAGAATCTGCACCGTTCCATCTCGCAGAACCTTTTGAAGAGAGCTTCATCTCGATGCCAAAGCACCAAGTCAGCACAGTCCACAAGGTCCAGCAGGTCCACAAAGTCCAACAAATCGAGGAGGGTACGAGAGCGGGAACTGCGGGAGCTCAATCTACGCTATCAGCAACAGTACGAAGGCTGATCAGGGACTTGGGACACTTTGACGTAACGCTGTCTTGTCTCCTACCGTGCACTTTCTCTGCATGTAATGCTCTCCAGGTGAAGGTCACCAGGGACTCGGTGAATCTGTAACTCGAGGAGTTTGTGTGAGCCACACTCTGCCGCTTAAACGTTGCTGTGTTCTCATTTCAAAGGGGGCACTGTGTAAGCATCACTTTTTAATTCCTCGGAGAGAAAAACTTTTTTTTTCAATGTATAACTGTGGTCAAAATAGCACCAGAAACAATGGTGGAAAACATTGAGCCAATGATATTTTTTTGAATTAAATTAGTCAAATGCAAATAGATAAAAGAGAGAGTACTGTATGGAAAGGGACCAATATACAGAGTAAGCTCAGAATGGGGTGGTCTCAACACAGTTAGAAGGGACTCGAATACTGAATCTTGCTTTTGTTCTGATTACTTTTGATAACTTACTGTGCGTTCCATTTGTGTTAGTACAATAATTGCATTGCAACTTTCTTTGCGAAGTGGCATCAGTTCCTGCACACGCCTAGCGCGCAGGAAGTGATTTATACCTTGACCTGATGACCCAGAAGTTAACCGTCGAAAATCTCTGGTTTCCAGTTAGCCCGAGTCCTCAGTATACAGTGTATGTGAGAGCGTCCTCTTAAAGGCTGTGTGTTGGTTTTATTAGGAAGGATAAGGAAACAAGAACGTATTGCTTAGGTTAAACCCAAGTTTTACATTAATTATGGGATCCATCTAATGTTTTGGGAACAGCAACAAAAACATTTTTTTAATATATCGACGAGTAAAAGCACATTTCTTCCTTCAGGCCTTTGTACGTGGTTTCCTGGGTGTGGGGGCTGAATTCGCTAAATTGTTAGCCGGTGTGGAACAGCAGTCCAGAGCGATTCGTTCTGCATTTTCCACCCTTCTGGGGGATGTGCCTCTCTTCCTGCTGCTGGTAAAAATGAGCATGTGGGCCCACTTGTCCATCGACCCAGCGTGGATTAGTTTGCACTTTATCACAGGTTAAGCCAAAGCACTTGTCTGACGGATTGAGGCAAGTGTGGTTGCTGTGCACGTTCGTGTCTATTTTCATATTGAACAAAAGTTTGATATTAACTGGATTAATAATAAACTATAAGGAAGACCGCTGTTCTTCTACTTCAATAAAATATACCACTTAATTTAACTGGTGTGTCCTGGGACACACCAAGCTGCTTGACACTGTAAAAGGGGATCGATGTTACATCCAATCGACATTTTGTCAAATTCAGACTTTTCTCTCTTTTCCTCCACCCACCACCACTTTCTCCTTTACCTCCACTACCCCACCCCCCACCTTCCCTTTCCCTCTTCCTCTGGGTGGTGGAAACAATTCGACCTTTTGCCAGTACATTCAGTCCCCTAGATTTCAACCCACCCCCTCTCACCGCCCACTTCTCCATTTATTCTGGCCCACCCGCCTCCTCCATAATCCATAAATGTTATATTATGTTTCTGGAAGGGAAGCACTTTGCTTATGTGGCCCGCGAATGTTTCTCAAATAGAGCATCCGGCCCTCGGCAGCCAAAAGGTTGGACACTACCCTGTGATCTACAGCATTTGAGCAACATATTTGCGCTTAGTTAAACCATAACTTTTGAAATTTTTATGCATAGTGTTACCTTTTGCTTTTTATTTTCCAGTATTTATCAGTGTAAAGCATTTGCGTTTGCCAACATTAGTTAAATCTTCTTCGGAGGGTGTATTTCCAATGGCTTTTTCCAGAAACTCTGTATCCTGAAATATACAAAAAATCCACAGAGGATTTGAGGGAAGGGAAGGGAGGAAAAGCCCTCCTTCACAAGATCTTCGAAGATAGCTCGCTATATCAAGTGCAAGGATTGCTTTTATTATCACCACAGATTTACTGCACTCGAGCAGGTTGTCATAGTGAAACCAGGACGTCAATTTGCAGCTTGTAACGTTAGCCCAAGTGGGACAATCCATCAATTACCATAAGCAGTGATCGCTGTAGAAACCGTGAGTGCGGAAACACAACGCTTTCCTCAAGCAATCTGTAAGCAGTAGTAACTGTGCTAAAACCAGCACGCTCCCAAGTCACATCCTCGTTCGCGCACACTTACGGCTGCTCACTCTGCGTGCCATAAAATGATTGATCTCATTTTGTGAAGCACTGAGATGCCGATTACATGAAAGGAGCTATATAAATGCAACTTGATGTGTCGTAAATATACTTAAATTGGTGGCAGCAAGATAATGAAAGTACCTTCAGTGATTCCTGATCGTACATCGGCCTACTCTAACCCTTCGTGACCATGGGATACACGGAACCATGTTGAACATGCAGAGTCGCTCCTGGCTGCTTTCATATTGGTTCTTCTCATGTTAAGGTCTCTGCAATGTAGCAGTAATTCATTTGTTTAGAGGGTCAGCAGTGTCAAGAATTTCTGGTTAGCCGGTTACAATCCCTGTTGATTAGCATTATTGCATCGAGGGTTGCGGAGTGAGTCTGGCAAATTGCCATTGAAAATACTTTCATTACGAGGCAGCTGCTGAACACACAGAGCAATGTTGTAAAAATTCTCGACAGACTTCATCTCTACTTGTTTTTCAAAACTTCCTTAAATCTCTCTTTTCCGAGTACAGGGGCACAGTTCTGCGCGCACAGTCTGTCTGTCTGTCTGTCTGTCTGTCTGTCTGTCTGTCTGTCTGTCTGTCTGTCTGTCTGTCTGTCTGTCTGTCTGTCTGTCTGTCTGTCTGTCTGTCTGTCTGTCTGTCTGTCTGTCAGTGTGTGTGTGTGTGTGTGTGTGTGTGTGTCTCTGTCTGTCTGTGTGTCTGTCTGTGTGTCTGTCTGTCTGTCTGTCTGTATGTCTGTGTGTGTCGGTCGGTCAGTCGGTTGGTTTGTCGGTCTGGCACATTTTTTAATGTGTAAACCCAAATGGTGATTGTCACTAGGCTTATTGACTGAGGAAGTGTTCTAAGTGGAACTGAATTCTGTTCCCTCACACGCGTTACTGTAAAGGGACAAGGTGAATGGCGACTGAGCAATAACCCAGGCTGAATTTCATTCCTGATAACGTTCCTCCTGAACCCCCCCCCCCCCCAACCCTTATTGAGACCTGTTAACTCCGTACAGAATAGATTATGACACATTCTGGTCCACTATGACTGTTTTGCTCTGAACAGTGACTTTACCAACTGAGCCGTGAGCCACTTTTACTGCTTATTAACAAACTAGTCCCATACAAGCAACTTTGATTCTAAGTTAATGATTGTCAACTGGAATGTCTTAAGTGGCTAGGTTCCAAATTCCTATCAATACAAGCGCTGGAACAGGCCAAGCAGATCATTGCCAAGAGCTGTATGGAGCTGAAATCTTCTGTCCAGTTGTAGTACATGGTTAGGAATTTCACGGCTGAGTCAGCAACAGAACAGAGCAGAGCGCAACGCCAGATGATAGCCTGAGCTACACCGGTAACTGATCTGGAGCTCCCTCGGAGTTCCAAACTCTTGGTGCATTGAGAGAGGTCAGCTCACCCAATTGCAACAACAAATTAGATCAGCTGAGAACAGGGTATTTATTGTATTCAGGGCTGTTTGTTTTGTCTGCATCGAGTTCTGTCGAGTTCTGCATGAGAGTTTTGTGATAGAAGTCGATAATCTACAGTGGGGTAGGAGGGTGGAACGGGCTTGCGAGGCTGAAAGGCCTTCTCCTGTTCCTGTGTCCCGGTCTCATTACCACCGGTATGTGGATGTGCGTAAATAAAGATGGTTCTGTGGGGGCTGGGGGTGGGGGGAGTGAAGGGAAGAATAACCATTTCTAGTCTGATTTGTGACAGATTGATAAATATTTGATGCTCTGTGGGCCAAGAATACAGAGCTGTGGAATGTAATGTGAAATGAACAGCTTTTGACACAATTCCCCCAAAATATGAACCGACCTTTATCAAAAACAGTCCAATGCAGTGCCATTTGAATTGTGCTGTCTGTCGTATATTAATCGGGGCCAATTTCTATCATACTGTTTTGATTTGATGACTGGCTGGTCTTTATTTTTTCTTGCATTATCAACTGTTCAAAATGAGGCAAGCACAATTCCATCCTGCGGAAATATTTATTTTAGTTTGTGCGTTAATGAAGGAAAGGTTTCAGCTGTGGATTGTCATAGCCACTAATTGACACTCCCATCCATTGACTTCAATGCATTTGTTTCCCACGTTTAAGATAATTCCAGGCTTGAGGAACCCCAAGGCTGACCACTACTTGCTTTTTTAAATCTCTCTCTTATGTACTTCAACCTCATTCCGTGGGCCATTGGCCTTTTTCGCTGGGTCTCTGAATGTTTCTGCAATTTTTACCATTGAAATAAAATCCAAACTTCAGATTCAAGAGGGAATCTGGACTGAGTGTATAAGCGAGTGAATGGTTCCTGTAATTTCTACTATTTTATTCAGAGGTCTCATTTCTGACACTCTTGAATTCTATTATAGGCAGTGTGATTCAGTATTCCTTTGTTGTCCTACCTGAACCGTTAATAAAAAATATATTTTTGAGTTGATCTATTCACTGGGTCATTAAAAAACTTTAATTCCGTACAGATTCAGATACATTCTTTGAGAGTTTAAGAAATGTACAAATTTTCCTTTATTTCCCTTTGCAAATTCTGTAAAAATAAGTGCTTCGGAAATTAAATTCCTGTGTTCTAATTGGTTTCTATTGACAAAAGGATATGGTCTTGAATCTCGTATTTGATTTACTGTTACGCAATGCAGAATCAATGATTTCAAGTACTTGTCGTCTATTCCAGTTACAAGACGTTGATTAACATCATGTATTTACTGTCCTTCTGTTTGGAATGGTGTGGTTAATAGGCAGCAATTTGATTGTGCTTGTCTTCATCTCTACACTCTAATCAATAATACTCTACTGTGTAAACAGAACAAATTTGCAGCTTTATACCCTAAGGTGTGCTAAAATAAATTGATAAAATTTGGGTCCAGTTCTTCATCCACTAATTTATCAATGGAATATCTGTTAGCTAGACAGACTTGTTTTTCTCAAACGTTAGTGCAAACACCTTTTGTGAATTGGATTTGTTTAAATTACTTTTTTATTATTAACTTGTCTTGCCTATCTATTATGTATTTTATGTGTACAGCAGTGATACCCTAGAAATCAGGTGCCTTCAAGCTGTATAGGAATCGGTACCTTTACCTGTTTCTAAAACATTTACTCAAAAATTAGTTCTGCATTAATGTGCCTTAAGTCTGAATGTCTTGTGAAATTAAACAGAATTTCTGCCGTTATTTCCACTGAGAGGTAATTTGAGAGGATTCTCTGCAGTTGTTTTTTTTGTTACAGCTGTTGGATTTTCTCTTTTACGTTTCGCTAGATTGTTTTGGACAATTTGAATATATGAAATAATTAACACTGTGTGCACTATTTGTGAATCCCCCAACAATACTGTCTTTATCATGGCGCATCAGAACCACCACTGTATGTTATTAATTAACACTTACAAAGTTGTCTTGGCAAATAAGCTTGTGAGGGATACTGTACGTTTTGTTATTGGCAATTGTTTCTGCTTGAAGGCAACAGTCATGTGGGTTGGAATGTAAATAGTTTAGAAGGTAAAGCTTATGAGTTCTTCGCAAATTCCATTATCAAAAGAGCAGGGATATGATTGCCTTCCTATAGAGTAACTGGTGACAAATCTTGTGCCTTGACTTACTTATACTCTTCTGTTGTTTCACACAATGCCACTGTGTATGCCTTACACTCAAGGTATGAAGTACAAATGGAATGCTCTGATCAAACTGAAAGCAGCCCATCGTTCCTTTTATATTCGAAACGAACATGGGCAGTTCTGTCTACTACTGGGACCAAATATTTAAGAGATGAAGTACTACAGTGCATCATGTTCAATGGGGAAATCTGATGTGTCCTTGTGACTCCTGCCAAATTCTCAACCTCCGACCTTCACAAGTATTCCCTTTAAATGTGTTTTTTTTACAAAAGTATTGTCTTCAAATGTATGTAGGACTTTGTGTTATCTTCAAAACAGTTGCTGTTTTATATGATTTTTTTTATTATTTGTAGATCAATTTTGTGGATACAAAATGTAGATATTTTATAGAAATTATTTATTTTATGCATTCAGTCTTGTTTAATTGGTAAGTGATGGTAAAAATATCTTCATGATTATTACAATAAAGTGAAATTTTCATTCATCTTATCACTTTCTGTCTCTTGTTGGGGCTTTTACTAAAACCATTAGTTCATTTGATAGTAGCGCCTTATTGGAAACATCCCAAAAGTGTTTAACAGTTTTTTTTCCTGTAAAATGGAGTGACTATTTGTAAGTGCGCACAGTCAAGAATTTAAGGAGCAATTTTTTTAGTTAGGATACTGGAAGAAACTCCCTTCTCTTTTCCAAAGCTGCCATGGGATTTTCAACATCCACCTAAAAAGGCAAACTGGACCCAGATTTAATGTTTCACGTGAATGACTGCTCTTCTGATAATGGGCGAATCTAGGCATTCGGGCGGTTATAATGCCATTTATAATAACAACAACAACTTGGATTTATATAGCACCCTCCACGTCAGACGGCATCTCAGAGTGTTTCACAAAGCACCGAGCCCAGGTGAGGGGTAAATGTGACCAAAGGTGCGGTCGAACAGAAAAGTTTTCAGGCGTGTTCTAAAAATGGGAAAGGAGGGGGGAGGGGGGGAGGTGAAGGGAGTGAGGGAGGGTGTTCCAGAGCCTCAGGGCATTGTGGCTGAAGGCACTGCTGCCGACAGTGGAACAGAAGATTTGGGGACAAGGAGGAGACCAGACCCGGTAGAGCGGAGGTGAAGGGTAACTGTTGTGAGGAGAGAGGAAGTTAGAGAGGTAGTGGGGTGCAGAGGACTGGAGGGATTTGAACACAAGAGTGAACAAGGTTGGTTTGGGTGAGAATGTGGGCGTCGGAATTTTGAATGAGATGGATTTTGTGAATGGTGACGGAGGGGAGACCGGCGAGGAGGGCATTGGAGTAGTCCAGCCGAGAGCTGACAAAGGATAATCTCGGATACTGTCACAATCTTCAGATATCATTAGTCATTTACTTCAAGGCTCTTTGAGGAACATTGTTGAGTGCAAATTGGTCGCCTTATCCACCTAAAAACACACTCATTACTTTTACAGTAAAGCCTGTGAATCCCTTTGACCAATTTCAATACTTAAAGTAAATGTAAGGATTTAAAAATATATATATAGCAGGTTCACTGATGTTTGGTCAGATAAGGAACCCCAAAAAAGAGATTTTCATTGCCACCTTCTAACTAATTGTTGCACTATGTGTTAGTGAAAATCATTTACTGTAAGTCCGATTAAGCGATACTGTTAGTAAATTGTACGATGCTTAAATTATGTTTGCACAATGCACTTACCAAAGAATTCCCTGAGTCTACATTTCTACAGAGTGCATATTAAACAAAAACTTGCATTCTTAACTTCATTTTAGCCGAACATAAAGGAATTTTACGATTCAACGTATGTTTTAGTGCTACAGGAATTGCGCGTGTTTGTCGGTGGGGTGGTGTGGGGGAGAGGAGAGGTTTGTTTGTGGGGTACAGTTATAGTAGGCCAAAGTTGAACAGTGGACATATTGGGCTAGATGGTTGCTCTAGTCTAGAGTCTGCTTTGCTTGCTTTTCGATGTAAAATTCGATGTGCTTTGTGAAACACTCTGAGATGCCGTCTGACGTGGAGGGTGCTATATAAATCAAACCTCCAATCTAGATTTAAAGAAAGCTAGCTTAATTGCAGTTAGCCTTGTTAGTGTAGGGCCTACTTTAGGGAATAAAATAGCAATATTGCATAAGTTGACAAAAATACTGGTTTCACGCTAGTTTGAAACTCATTTTTAATTAGGATTTGCTTAAGTGTATAAAAACATTCTGTCGTGCCTGCCTTCAGACTGGCAGTTCATTCACTCTAGATAATAGAAAAATAGGTGCTTCATTACTGGTACTCTTTATTAAACATGGCTGATCTGCTGTTCGTTTAATTGTACAGAACCTACAGTACAGTCAGTCAGACCGGCATAGTTCAGTTCACATCATAGCACAGGCAATCAGTTAGCTGCTATAGTCTGATCGATCCAAGGCTGAGCCTGGGTCACTCGAGCATAAACGGCTGGAATGCTTAAATCACAAGACATTGTGCCCCAGGAAACAACTCCCACCAGATACCAGGCATTATTCTTTTCACAGACCAGAGGGCTGCCGGCATCACCCTGGAAATAAAAAAAAAGTTACTCACAAGATTTTCTCTTGATCGCTCCAGGAAAATTGGGGACATCAGTGTTAGGGAACAGATCCCCTTTTTCCCCACTTCTATCAATCAGTGTTGTATTCAGAGTAAAGCTCCCTATACTGTACACTGCCTCAACAGACTTGCCTTACTTTTAACCTTTTCGGATGAAACATTAAACTGAGACCTGGCTATTCAGGTGGAAGTTAGAGATCCTACGGTATTGTTGGAAAGGAGAAAGGGAGTTTCCTCCCATGTCTTGGATAAAAGTCTTCCAAATAAAATTAATCATTTCATAGCTGTTTTTTGGATGTTGCTGCGTGCAGTTCGACTGCTGGGTTTGACTACAGTCACTATTTATTACAGTATATCCCTTGAAGCGCTTTGAGACATCCTCCCAATGTGAAAGGTACAATATCAAATGAAAGGATTATTATTATTAAAAGGACATGTTAGTGGATTAGTGATCCCCTACTCAGTGCTTTCCTGATGTACTAGTTTGTTTGGGAAGTTGCTGAGTGACAAGTGGTTGCTTAAGGGGTCAAAGCACTACTTGATCCTTGCTGTTCAGTGACAACTATTAGATATTACGGGTCAGGAGAAAGTTGCTCACCTCTATGTTGGGAACTAAAAGTAAGTTAGAAAAAAAGTTCTTTAAAGGTTGTATGTGGAAGAGAAAAGTTAAATTACTCTTCCTGCAACCCTTGGCATTGCTGTCAACCTTTTGGAAATAAATCGTTGAATTTCATGAGTATTGTATGAGCATCTAGTCAACGTTGTGCAGAACCAATGATGAGCGAAACATGGCGCTGTGTTAAGTCATCTGTTGGATATTGACTAAAACCCGAGGAAGCACAAAGCAACCTAGATCCTGCAAAGAAGTTGAGGAATCCTCGTCTGGAGAGATGTGATTTTGCCCTCCACCCTCCCTTAGCCCCACCAACCCCCACACCCCCACCCCACCCACCCACCAACCCCACCACCGCCCCTCCTCTAACTGTCCAGCGCCTGATGACGTCCTCCCGACATGACAGGCGCTGTGCAAATGTAATTTTGTATTGTATTAGACAATCAGAATTGATCACTTTCCCATCTTACCAAACAGGAGGTCGCTCCTGCGCCTCCTGCACAAATCATGTCATCAGCGATTATGGATGGGGAGCCCCATAGACGTTCACAGTCCGAATTTGAGACCAGGGGAAGCTCTGCCTGGTGTAGTTGCATTGGCAAACTGATATCTGCAAATGGGAGAAAAAGCAAGGTATGTGTTTCCACTTTCTGTTGTCTCTGTTTTGGTTTTTAAGAAGAATTTGCTTTCGTTTGTGGGTCTGATTAATCCACAAGACTCCTACCGGGAGACCAGTCCTGCTCATATCCGAAACAATGACTTGCATATATATATATAGTCCGTAGATATCTTTTATATATATATATATGTATATATTGCTGCTTGTCTCAAAGTGTAATGTCTCAAAAGTGTTTTGCAGAGTTTTCCCCCAACAAGCAGAGAGAGAGGAGGGAGGTGATGTTAGGCACAGTCGAGCTTTAGTTTTTAAAGACTGAGAGAGGAGAGGAGGGAATCAAAAACTCACTGCTGTCTTGTCAACATTCAACGCCATTCTATTTGTAAAGAAATGCGCACCCTTCCGTAAATGTTACTTTTTTTTCAGTGCTGTGATGTTCTTTGGTTCTATGATTACCAAATGAGCATGGGAGGGTAGGGGGGCGCGATTGAGAGATTTTCTTTAAGCAGAGTGTTGTCAGGACGTGGAATGCCTTGTTGAAAATGGTGGTTCCAGCGCCATGGGACATCCTCCCGATGTGAAAGGCGCTATACAAATGTGATTTTGTTGTTGTTTTCGAGGCAGGATCCAGGCAACTAGATAGATATCTACTGGGTGATCAAAAAGTCTTGGTACCATTGCAATGTCTAACAAGTCTTAAAGAAATGATGATTTTTTTTGTTTAGATAACAGGGTAGATATCATGACTTTTTGGTCATACTGTATAACCGAGGGTGAGGGGAAAGATCGATAACAACAACCTTACATTGGTATAGATAACAGCTGACTGAATGGATCACTCTCTCAAAATGCCAGCCCGGGCACCATGGAGGCACTGTAAAGTTCTGTGGTTCTGCATAGAACAGTTTTCCAGTGACGTGCTTTCTGATAAGTTTTATTACCCATACCGTTAGGGTGTGTCAGTCCCCACCCAGTAGTGATGCAGAGCATCCCTGATGGGAAGCTGTCTGTTGCCGTGGGGAGACACACTGGAGATACAAGGTCGTTGATTGTAACAGGCCTCATCAGCTTCAACAGGGCGATATCATAGGACATTACTGCTGCGTTGTACTGAGGATGAACAATCACCTGTGAAAATGAAGAACTTGTCGATAAGTTTTCTCCTCCAATTTTGCCACAACAACAACTTGGATGTACATAGCGCCCTCCACTCCGGACGGCGTCTCAGAGCGCTTCCCAATAACGGATCCTGGGGCCGAGCCAGTCGGGGGGGGGGGGGAGGGGGAGGGGGGGGGAAGGTGACCAAAAGCATGATCGAATAGAAAGGTCTGTAGCTGAGACTTGAAAATAGTAAGAGAGGGGGGCGAGGCGAAGCCAAGAATCCACAGATAAAATGTGGGGCATTGGCGTGCACAATTTGACTGCTGCGTTTGCCTACAAAAATTAATTTTAATAATAATGCACTACGCTATTAGAATAAATCTTTGAGCTGCCTCTACGATCAGATCAGGCGCTGTGTCAATGGCAAGTATTATTAACTCTTCCTCTTCTGATGACCATCCTGAGTTGATATCCCCCGCATTACCAATTTAACAACTAGTGAGAATGATCTTTATTCTTGACGTGATGTATAATTTCCTACTTGTTTCATCGGCTCAGGCGATATCTTGCGCAAAGCATGCATTTCTGCCAGCAGTCGAAACAGCAGGGAGTTTGGCATTCTCACATCTTTGTAGTTGGATTGAAGTACAGTACTATATACTGTATCATCAGCAACCTCTCAAGTTTTAATTTGCAGACTGAAAGATGGTGACTTGCACGAGGTTATTTTTAAGGACCTAATTCCTACAACCTGCAACAAAAAGCCCAGGACATCGATTGTGTTCTCAGTGTGCATTACAAACCTTGCTAATTTCCATAATCTGACCATCCTGGTGCTGTAACGCTCTGTCAAATACCCCGAGGATTACTCGATGGTCATTTGCTCTGTAACGAAACAGACAGGAGATAATGTCACCACTTCCACACAATCACAACATTGCTTTTGGTTGAAGATGGCTCTATAACACATCCTATTTAATCTTCCCATAGCACCCATCTTAGCTTCCACCCATCACAGCATCAAGCTGCTTTTTAAATGAATCCAGTGTCCTGGCCTCCACCACCTTTCCTGTTCTATTTATTTATTATAAATTCATGTGGGTGTGTAAAGGTGCACTTGCTTGCCTCTTCCTTGGTCTTCTGCTGTTTATCAAGTTCCCTTCCAATAGCTACTACTGTTTGGAGTTAATGATACGGTGATGGTACTGGTGAGCTATCAGAATTTATGGGACAATCATTTCAAACTGGAATATATGGCCATCGTGGAGTCTTTTAACGTTCTGGTTGGAGTCTGAGGCAAGTTTTCTCACTCCATATGCCACTGATTACCTTGCAGTAAGTTAGTCGATTGGCAGATCACTTTCTGGGGGTAAGCATCCCTTAACAAAATGAACTGAAAAAAAAACTTGGTCACTCAATCCGTGACTGTTTGTGGGACAATGCTGTGTGCAATTGGCACAGTATACTTTGTGTTTACAATACAGTATATACGGTATTTATGGTATATTCTGTGAAGTGAGATATCTCAACAATGTGATAAGGCGCTATACCCAATGAGGGATTATTATTATTAGTATTAATTCAGGCACTGCCACGTTTCCAACCAAAGGAGTTTACCATGTATCGATCCTTTTGTTAATGGGGTTTCCCAATCATTTATTCTGTTTCTTCTACTCCTACAGTGTACTGGTTTGTGGCACACTGCTGTGCCAGTCACATCCTCGCGATGTGACAGGGTCTCTATAAATGTAATTTTGTTGTTGTTGTTGCCACGTCTGGCCCACAAAAATATACTGTCAATTCATTTTATAGTATATTCTGTGAAGCTCTTTGAGACGTCCAGAAGACGTGATAAAGCGCTATATCAAATGCAAGGATTATTAATATTAAGGGACACTACCAGGATAGCACATTTGAGTTGTTCCATCAAATGGAACATCAGAGCTGGTGAATGAGTGGAAATGGCCTTTCTGGTAGACAGTAAGTGTCCGTCCGTGTTATTTATTGAACGGAAATCAATGGAAGTCCCAATATGCGTTACAGTCATATTCCCCGGGCCAGAGCAGGTTACTCTTGTTACCTCACTCCACACTGGGCTGCAGTGATCACCCATTGAGAGTGAATCAAGGTCCCTCCGCAGAAATGCCTGTCACTGCGATCCTGAAACAAAGCAAGGAATAAGACGGAGTTAAGCAGCCGCCTCATGTACAGAGCTGAAGGAAGATGTTGCTGAACTCGCAATCTTTACAACTCGTGCGGTTGCTGCACTCAATGAACCTGACACTGAATTCGCTCCAGAGTTGAGTTACAGATAATACATAATAAAAATAATCCTTGCATTTGATATAGCGCTTTTCACGTCTTCTAGACGTCTCAAAGCTCTTCACAGAATGAACCGTAAAGTGAATTGACTATATTTGTGGGCGGAAAATGGAAACCAATCGCGCACAGCAGTGTCTCACAAACCGTCACTTTTTTTTTGAGGGATTATTATCAGGCGTGTGGAGTAAAGAAACTTGCCCTGCCTGGAATTGAACCTGTATCTCTCGCTTGCAAGGCGAGTTCTCTAACCACTAAGCTACAAGACACTACAAGATCAGATAAGATCGATTAAATGCAAGGATTATTATGAAATATTATAAGGCTGTGGAGGCCCCTTCCTTTCCTCAGTCTGCCCCACCTCACTGGAATCCTCAGGACTGTAAAACAAAGATCTTCTTGTTGTCTGACCACTTCTATTTGACTTCTCTCACTTTATTTGGGATGGAATGGACTAATCCATGGCCGGCACAGTAGAACCCTAACTCAACCAAGCGCTCTGGGATGCGGATGTAAATGCAAGTTGCTCTTGACTCCTCACCTGGATCTTCAAGAGAAGAATAAATAGTAAATTGTACCTGGACAGATGCCTGCCAGGGCCATGATCCTGGGGCTGCCACATCACCATTTGCAATCCTGGCGGAGCTGGGAAAAACGGGAGCGATAGCCGGGACGCCACAACCTAGGTACAAACATTCATGTCAAAAAAAGCTTTGAAGAATCATCGACTGAACGGTATCTGCTGAGTGTAGGAAACAGCTTAGTAACCTGCATGTGCAACGTTGGTTGCGGCCACGAGAGCCAGGCACGAGAGGAGGTTGAGAATAACCATAATCCCTGTATATTTCACCGCTAAGGCAAGATACCGCCTTTTATAGATGACGGCTATAAACTTGCTGGATAAGATTAAAAAATAACAGGTGCAAATTACTGGTGTTTTTCCATCATGTCTGTCATATTTGTCGCAGTTCTGAGGCCTCAAGCACATTTATGTCAACCTCGCGGATTAACCCTTTAAAGTGCCACCGTGGCACTTTAACCCTTTTACCCTGTTGCTATTGGACAGCGGGATATGGTGTATGTTTACACAACATTCTACATGTGATTCAGAAGCCAAGAAACAGCAACAAACACCGATAACGGAGCCTTGAGTAGACGGAAGCAGTTTGGATGATGACGTGGCAGTTAGCTGGCAACAGAGGCTGTCGCGTTGGCACCACAGAAGGAGAAACTGGTTTAGGTCAAAACTGTGGCATTTGTAGAGAAGTGAGAAGAGCATAGAGCAGCAAGGACATCTCATTGGCAAAAGCTTTGGAGCAGCCATAATGTAGCTGAATGAATGAATTATGCAGCTCTGATGTTGGAGAAGTTAGTTTTGAGTTCCAAATTGGACAGGATCGACCGAGGAATCTTGAAGTGACTAAAGGCCTAGACTTGTCCTTGTGCTCTTATCCCCTATCCTATCAAACTTTGAACCACTAGTAGGAATGAGTCTCCTTCCTTCACTGGTATTGAATGGAATCACAATCTGCCATTGTATGGGTCCATGCATGTGCCCAATGCATTGTAATCATTACACAGTCCGTGTGGGTACATTCCTGCCTTGTGCTTGCTGCTCATGTAAAATGCTTCACTGTCATAAACCCACGATGTTGTGGGCCACAGCTATGCGCAATTGGCTGCCACAATTTGCCCATAAAATATACAGTCAACTCACTTTACAACGCATTCTGTGAAGTGCGTTGAGATGTCTCAAAGACGTGATAAGGCGCTATATCCAATGTAAAGATTATTATTATGCACAAGGTGCAATTCTTCTGAACCACTTGATGGCGCTACAGTAACATAGCCCAAGACATGGCAGACCAAACAACACGGAATAAATAAAAGATTGGTTCGGGTGAAGAAGGCCCTATAACTGGTGTCATCTCTCCACAATGTGCTTTATATTATACTGCTTTATACAGTAAAAAGCCTGTTTATCTGGCAAACTGGGGGGGGGGGGGACTAATTGACTGTGCCGGATAATCGGGCGGCAGGTTGACGAAAGCCCAACACAAAAAAATTATTTATTTTAAAACATACTATATTAATAATATACTAAATAGTAACAGAATATTGTATAGCTACTTAGCAATAAAGATTTCACATTCAGTAGTAAAAAAAAATTCCGATCAGTAAAAATCTCCAAGTTCATAAGTTTAATAAGTGCGCACGCGCAAATTGAATATACTCACGATTGCTGGAATGGGGACTTGCCCCGGGAAGGGGTCGAGCAGTCCGGTTAATTGGGTCACGGATAAATGGGCTTTTACTGTACTATCCTCTCACCATAGCACCAAGCTGCTTTTTAAATAAATCGAATGCCCTGGCCTCAACCAATCGATGTGACAACCTGTTCCAGTCATTACTCTGGGACGGGAGAACAAACAAGATCAAAAGATGTGTTACCATATTGAAGGGTCTCAGTACTTGTTACCCACTGGAGCCTGATTCTCTAGTTGAGTGATATTGGAGCAGAGGAATGTTGCACCATAGAGATCTAGAATTCTGTGGCTCGTATCCTCTACTGCTCCAAGCTTCGTGACCCCCATCTCCCCCATCCTCGTCTGACTCCAATGGCTCCCCATTACCCAGAGGAGTCAATTCAACATCCTGGTCCTCGCATTCAAAGCCCCCCGCAACTTTGCTCCACCCTACATCTGCGACCTCATAACCGCCTACCAATCTGCCCCCCCCCTCAATCTGCAGGCTCCAGCCTGTTCCACATCCCCCAAACCACCCACCATTGGCGGGCGAGCCTTCAGCCACTATGCTCCCATCCTCTGGAACTCCCTCACGCAGTCCCTCCACCTCGTCCCCTCCCTGGCCTCCTTCAAGTCCCGCCTCAAGACCCTCCTCTTCGCTGGTCCCATCGGTCACCCCAAATTCCCCCCCTTTCTTTCCACCCTCCCCATCCCCAACTCCAGCTCAGATCTGAAACAATGACTGTCCAGACACCAACAATTATTTTCATTCCTAAGGGTAATCAGCAGTTGAAACAGGCTTCTGTGAAGGGTGGTGGAAGCCAGGACACTGGACTTTTGATATTGTTATGGTAAGACTGTGGGGATAGTTATTATGGAAGGATAAGATCAAATGGAACCCAAATGCCTTTAACATATAAAACCTTCTTTTGATCTTGTTTGTTCTTCCGAACCAGCCCTCAGTCTTCCCATGACCCTGACCACAGTCATGATGTAGAATAGAGGGCCTGGAGATACAGAGCATTGATCAATTTTTAACGCTGTTTACTTTCCGTGGGTTGGTGGCTGGCTCACAGGTGCTTATCGTCAGATATTTCAGACTCTTTAGCAACAGGATTTCATACTTTTAAGGTTGTGTGTTTACCATCTGAGTTTGTAAGTAGAACTAGAGGACATAGTTTCAGGGTCACAAAGGGTGAGTTCAGCAGAAAAGTTGCTCTATCCACTGTATAATTAAAAGGTTGCCAGGAAGAGTGGTTGAGGCCAGGACACTGGACTCATTTAAAAAATCATAGATCGGTCTTATCATGGGAAGACGGTAGAGCCTTTTGCCCACAAATATACAGTCGATTTTTCTGCTCTCCTCTCCCCTAACCCGGCCCTTCCCATTACCCTCTTTTCCCCCCTTTTTCTCCAAACCCCACTTCCATGACTGTTTGTGGGACACTGTTGTGCGCAATTTAGCTGCCGCGTTTCTCTCACAAGTATACAGTCAATTTTCCTACTTTCCTTCCCCCAACCACGACTCCTTCCCCCCTGCTCTGGTCCCTACCTCTTTTCCCCCCTTTCTTCCCTCTTGTCTTCTCCCTCCTCCCCCCGCTCTGGTCCCAACCTTGGCACGTTGTTGTATTCTGTGAAGCGCTTTGAGACATCGATAAGACATGGAAAGCGCTATATAAATGTAAGGATTATTATTATATATCAGAGTGGGTGAGATGGTATGAGATCAGTTGGGTCAAAACAACAATCCACGTGCCTTTCCTTGTCCTCTGGGTCTCCAGCCATTGCGCCCATGAATGACATCATTAGTGTTGGCCATGAGCTATCAGCACTCCTCAGATGGTTTGTAAACTTGTGTGGAGTCCCTTGTAAAAAAGTACCATGGTAATGGTGGTGATACCATGGTAGTACCTCATGGTAGTGAGCTTTTCTATTGTGGAGTCTTGTAGCAGAGTGGTCAGTGTGCTCGCCTCGCAAGCGAGAGGATCCGGGTTCAATTCTCAGGCGGGGAGAAACTTTAAGCAAGTTTCCTTAATCCACACCCCTCTGTTAACCTACTAGTAAGTGGGAACCGGGTTGTTACCTGGTCAGTTGGCGGATCACTTTCTGGGGGTAACGAACCCCTCCAAAAGATAATTTGGTCACTCAATCCATGACTGCTTACGGGACTGCTGTGCACAATTGGCTGCTGTGATTCTCCCACAAATGACACAGTCAGACCACTTTATAATATATATGGTGAAGCTTTTTGAGACGTCTCAGCGACGTGATAGGGCCCTATATTCAAACGCGAGGGTTATTATTATTGGTAGAAATGATTTTGTCATGAGGGCACAGCCAGCAGTTAAGTCATGCTAGCCATGTCCTACATGTATCCCCCACATCCCAGCATTGGGCAAATGATTGCATTTACAAATCCCTTTTGTTTGAACTCCGAATTCTGTACATGTTTAATGCGTGATTTAATCCTCTTGTGTTCTCAGCCCTTGTTTTTGTGTGTGGTATGGCCTCATTTAATTGGAGCAAAGAGGAAAACAGGTAAAGCTGTAGCCAAATGAATCATTTGTATTTATTTCTAAACTGGATGAGAATTGTCTTCCTTTTGACACCCGTTGTGTTTTTCGCCCTCTCGCTGACCTGGTGTGAAGTATTTCCCCTGATACGAGTGTGATTGACAAGTGCTGGGGAAAAACCAATCTGCTACTGCATAGCATTACTAAGCTCCCTCTCGACGACTTGAATTCAATTTCGATGAATGCTGAATTTCATTTTGGACAGGGTCTTAATTGCCAGCTGTCACTCAGCACACATCGGGGAAAGGACGCTAAGTTGCTTGCATCTGGTGCACATTAGTAGGAAATCATTTTGTTCAGCCACGACCAGCCTGGCTTCATGTCCTTCGCCCTCTCTGCCCCACCCTCGGCAGGCAAGCTTTAAGCAATTCCACCTCTGCTCTCTAGGAATCCGCGTTGGAGTCTCTCTGACTCTCCACCTCCCACCTCGTTCCTGACACGGCTCGACAGCTACCTCTCTGACTCTGCTTTCGGTCATCATTTTCCCCCTCCCCAAACCCTTCGGTTTCCAACCCCAAACTGGCCAGCTCAGCGCCAAACACTTTGATACATTCTCCCAGACTTGAAAGCCGTTATGTAAATGCAAATTCAATCCTGTGCCTTTGAGCTGAGGAAGTGGTACTGTGTGTGCCTGTGTTTTTTTTCTCCTGTGTCTGTGCACTGAGCTGTCAGGCTGTTATCACATAGCTTTTATAACACGGGATTTTACATAGTAGACTGTGACATCTTAATTATTATTACCTCTGGCTATAATTTGCAAATCACCAACATTGTCATCAGTGACAAGCCATTGGAGTATGTTGGAGGATTATAGATTTCTGGTACAAAATTTGCCGATTCTGTGGCGGTACATTGATTTATTTAGCTCTCTTATTTAGTGTTTTATAGCCTTTCAAATTGTATATTTAATTGTTATTCCCCTCGTTTTGTATGTGCTGGTTATTTTGTTATATGAGAAAAGCTTGGTCATAAAATGCAAGTGGTGTGTGTGTGCGGTTGGGTGGGGGGTACACGATAATGTTGAAAATGAACACGGGGTACGTTACTGAAAAAGGTTGAGAAACCACTGGTCTAGATTGACACTTCATGGCAGCGCTAGTGGAAAGAGAAGAGAGTTTCTCCCGGGGTCCAACAATTACGCAGTGAAAAGTGATCGTGGCTGTTTGTGGGACATCACTGTGTGCAAATTGGCTGCTGCATCTGGCTGAAAAAATACGCAATCACTATATTTTACAGTTTGTGAAGACATCCTTCTGGCATGAACTGAAATCAAACCCTGGCTTCTCAGAAATCATAGCCGAGTAAGGAGAAGCGGACAACTTGGTGCAGAAATACTTTCACTTTATTGAACTGTCGCACGATGGTCACACCCATTAGGAATTGATGTATTGATCAATAAAGGGACGCAGGTTGGCAACACAGGAGTAAATTGCGGGAGCATATACGTTGCAGTTACTGGTTCCCCAGGAAACCAGACCAGCCAGATTCCAGCCACCGTTCCCATAACAAACGAAAGGGCCACCAGAGTCTCCCTGGAATAAAACATGTTACAGGCTGAACGAACAGTAGAGAGCAGAACGCCAACACACATTGAGCCCCCTCCCCTCTCTCTCTCCTACTCTCCCGCCATCCCACTACCAAACAATTTTTAGAGAATTTTATAACTAATGATCAGGAGTGAGAATATCGGCTGATATTTCTCCTTAAGATGATGAGGCCAATAACAGAACCTTCTGCAGCTGGATCCCAACTGCTCAGCTAACAGCCCCAAGTCGGTTTTTCAGACCTGAGTGAGGGAGTCAGGATCGGGGAGGGTGGAGGACAGGAGTAAAGAAGGGTGATCTGACCTGCAATTTTAACTAATTTTCCTCTCTCCATAGATGCTGCCTGACTCGATTTCAAGATCCTCACTCTTGTTTTCAAATCCCTCCACTCCTCTGCGCCCCCACCCCTATCTCTCTGACCTCCTCTCTCCTCACAACAGCACCCGTTGCCTTCGCTCTACCGGGTCTGGCCTCCTCCTTATCACCTGAGTCCTCCGTTCCACTGTCGGCAGCCGTGCCTTCAGCCACTACGCCCCGAGGCTCTGGAACTCCCTTCCCTTCACCTCGGCCTCTCCTTTCCCACTTCCAGGTCACAGCTAAAGACCTTTCTATTTGACCGCACTTTTGGTCATCTTTTTCCCCCTCCCCCTGCCTCGGCCCCATAATCCGTCATTGTGAAGCGCTCTGAGACGCCGTCTGGCTTGGAGGGCGCTACATAAATCCAAGTTGTTGTTGTTGACTTTTGTGTTTAGACCCTATTAATGTCTGCCCCAAACACATGGTTACCTACCTGACATGAGGAGGATCCAGAGGCACCAGCACAAATCATCATGTCAGTAATTTTATTCCCCCAGTATTGCTGGCACTGTTGTTTTTCAATGACAGGTAATG
Source organism: Hydrolagus colliei (assembly GCA_035084275.1). NCBI lineage: Eukaryota > Metazoa > Chordata > Chondrichthyes > Chimaeriformes > Chimaeridae > Hydrolagus > Hydrolagus colliei. The sequence goes on from CM068756.1 coordinate 11,218,314, forward strand.
TTGTCTGCATGAGCTTGGTAGCGCTCGCTATAAATAGAGAGAACATAAGGATGATAATGAAGAACTAATATAATCCTTTCATTTGGTATAGCAGCCTGGGACATTCTCCCAAACGAAAGGCGCTGTACAAACGTAAATTTGTATTGCATGGCACCTTATCACGTCTTCGGAACATCTCAAAGCACTTCAGAGAATATGCTGTAAACTGACTTGATCATATACTTTGGGGGCGAAACGCAGCAGCCAATTTGCACACAGCAGTGTCCCATAAACAATCGTGGATGGAGTGACAACATTTTTTTAAAAATTACAAATTCTTTTTGAAGGGATTATTACCCTCGAAAAAGAAATCTGACTATCAAATAACAACTGAGTTCCTATTTACTGCTACCTGAACAGAGGTGTAAGCGTGCCTTACGTTTCACCCTATCTTAGAATCAAACCCGGGTCCACTTGCTTGTGAGATGAGTGCTCTTAACCAATAAGTGACAGGACTCAACATATAATAATAATATTAATAGTCCTTGCATTTGATATAACACCTCATCACATCTTCTAGATGCCTCAAAGCGCTTCACAGAATAGACTGCAAAGTCAATTGACTGTATATTTGTGGTCGAAGCGCTGCAGCCAAATTAAAGTAACCAATTTATTATTATTTTTTCTTGAGGGATTATTAACAGGCGTGTGGAGCAAGGACACTTGCCCAAGGTTTTGCCCTGACCTGCCTAGAATTGAACCCAGGTCTCTTGCTTGCAAGGCTAGTGCTCTAACCACTGAGCTACAGGACTCCATATATTGGTATATATTCCTGCAAGTTTAGTCATCTTCAGTGAAGTACTTAACAGCTTCTTACCACCGCCTGGCACGGTCCTTCCCCATCCAGTGGTGACACACATTGTACCTCCTGGAAGATAGGTGCCCCGAGGAATCAATGTGATTGGCGAAACATAACTGTTGTAGCTGGCTGGGGATGAGAGTCTGAGTAGGGTACAGTCATAGTTGAAGTTTTGGTAGTTGTAGTTAGGGTGGGTGATAACCTGAAACAAAGGCACAAGGCATTATTTCATCGGAAAAAACTGACGTGGGTTTTAAGCTTTAATAATATACTATAACCAGAAATTGCAATTTCACTTTTTCTATTTCAGAGTAAATGGTTATTTGAGATGTTACTTAATTTGTACTTACTTGTGAAACAGATATCTCTTGCAGACGTTCTGATGAAGAGTACATGTCAAACTCTCCGAGCACAACCATGTGATAGTAGTAACTGTAGTGGTAGAAAACATTGATACTGTTAATCTGTGGAGACATTGGGAATCTCTGTGAAGGTACCGGGAAAGTCTTATATCTAGAATAGACAACGCACAGCCTTGCACAGCTCATCCAGTACTTTACTCAACACCAAATAATAATAGTTGCATTTGACATGGCCCCTTTCACATTGACAGGATGTCAATGTGTAAAGCACTTCCCAGCATTTATTGTACAACAACAGCAACAACAAAATTGCATTTATGGAGCACCTTTCACATTGGGAGGATTGTTAACCAGGCCACCAGGAAAAACATCATTTACCTACAATAGGATCTATAATGTCTGCCTGAACAGGACGTTGGCACCTCGGTTTTAATGCATCATCCCACGCACGGCTTCTCAAATGATGCAGTGCACACCCAGCACCCTGCACGAATGCGAGCATCACAATATGAGTTCAAAGTCCTGATGTGGGACTTGAACAATCCATCAACAAGAGACTGTCGTTTGGAGTCCTGTAGTTCAGTGGTTAGAGCGCTTGCCTCGCAGAGCGAGAAACCCGGGTTCCATTCCCGGCATGGCAAATCCTTGGGCAAATTTCCTTACTCCACACGCCTGATAATAATCCCTCATGAAAAAAAATACATAAATTGGTCACTTCTATCCACGACTGTTTGTGGGGACACTGCTGTGCGGAATTGGCTGCGATGTTTCGCCCATAATTATACAGTCAATTCACTTTACAGTTAATTCTGTGAAGAGCTTTGAGACGTCTAGAAGACATGAATTATTATTATGGTGATGACGATGATGTTTGCGATTACGCTGTTGCTGAGGATTATTATCAATACAATTGTAAGGAAACAGTCACCCACAGTTAATAACCTCTTGTCAAATACTCACTTGAATTGACAGTGGGCGGCAGTGATCACCCAATACTGGTTTACCAGAGATCCCCCACAGAAGTGAAAGCGATTGGTGTCCTGTGCGGAGAAACATCAACCAATTTTGAGAGGTTATGAAGTCTAAGGTACATTGTATGGGATGGCGATCGCAGGCACGTTCGAAGAGGAAAGTCTACAGGTGTGATGGGTAAAGAGACTGCAAAGCGGAGGCATTAAGGCAGTTAGATCCAGACATTTGGGACAAAATGGCTGAAAGGCACGGCTGCCGATGATGGAGCGGAGGGGTCGAGCGACACTCAGCAGCCGAGCGAAGTGACTGGGAGAGGAGGAGCAAATAAATGTTGACTTGACAAGTTTAAATGGTTTAACAATGTGACGGATATTACATATAAGAGTACAATTAAAGAGGAAATGTTACCTGCAGGGAGACCTGCCAGGGCCAGGCCCCTGGACTTGACACCTCTCCATTGACTATACGGGAAGAGTCTCTGTCAGGGTCAACTGCAGGAGCACCAGCAACTGGGAAAGGAAAAAGATTTCAAACAAAATATTCCTATGCGCTTGTCACTTTCTCATCCTCCTGATCCTGATGGTCCTGCAACAAAGTCCTGCAACATGTTGCTTAGAGCACTCGCCTCGCAAGCGAGAAGGCAAGTTCCCTTACTGCACATACCTCAGTTTGGTAGCAGTAAGTAGGAACCCGATTGCTAGTTTCATTGCAAATTACTTTCAGGGGGATATTAATCTCTTCAAATACATAAATAAGTAAATTGTTTGGTCACTGAAGCCACGACTGTTTGTGGGACACTGCTGCGTGCAATTGGCTGCTGCGTTTTGCCCACCAAATCTACAGTAAATTAATTTTACAGTATATTCTTCGAGACGTCGCAATGACACATTAAGGTGCTATTCAAATGCAACGATTATGATGATAAATGTTATCTTTTCAGCTTCTTTATTGGATAAGAGCATAAAGAAAATCAGAACAGGCATAGATCACTCAGGCTATCCAACCTGTTCAACCACATTTAGTTTAATAGATCATGGCTGACCTGCCACTTAGTCCCATTTCCTGCTCTTTTGATACTTCTTTTGATATCTTTGTCAACAAAATATGCTTAATGAGAAAATCCTTCCATTTGGTAATGTGCCTTTCACATCAGGAGGATGTCTCAACGTGCTTCACAGGATGTAATTCTCTTATCAAATGTGCGATGGCACCATTGATATCCACCTGGACAAGGCAGACAAGAGCTTGGTTCAGCATCTCATTTAAAGGCAGCAACACATCGCATTGTGTCCTCTCGTTCCGGATTCCGGCAATCAGAGGGGAAGGCTTCTCTTTATGGACTTTGTCACATCCCTTTCTAACATGATATCAGCACCTCCTCCAATGAACCTCAAATCACATTGCCAGTGAAAAACAACAACACAATTACACTTCTATAGTGCCTTTCACGTTAGGACGACATCCCAAGGCACTGGACAGTCACTATGTCAGACCCGAGCTGGGGAGGGGGGGACTAGGAGCAGCCAATGGGACCATTGAGGAGGAGAGGTTTGAGACGGGACTTGAAGGAGGCCATGGAGGGAGCAAGGTGGAGGGACAGCGGGATTAAGTAGTGTAAAGATGAAGAATTGTGTAGAAGAAAAACAATTAAAAAAAAAAAAAAGTTTTAACATCTCCTTTAAACGTTAAGTGTAAAACTATCCTTGAGATGGGACGTTCATAGAACAATAGAATTTTACAGCACAAAAGGAGGACATTCGACCCATCGAGTCTGTGACGGCTCTTTGTAAAGAGCTATTCAAAGTCAATCCTATGCCCCGGCTTTCTTCCTATAACCCCGCAAACCCGTCCTCCCCAGATAGACGTCCAGAAATCTGAAAGTATAAACTGAGATCTGTTCAGCTGGATGTAAAGGATCATATGGTACCGCTCAAAAAAGACAGGAGAGTCTCTTCTAATGTGCTGGCCAATAATTCCTCAGGTAGAATTGGTGATTCGCTTTGTGGCTGGTTGTGGGTCATTACTGTGCGCAAATTCATTGCCCCTTTTGCCTCCAGATACATAATCAGATGCAGTACATAGTACAGTAATACTGTGAAACAGGTTGAGACTAGTCGATGATGTGATAAAAGTACTGTATATCAAATGCAAGGATTATTATTATTTCTATTGAAATGATTTTGACCTCTGTAACTCTCACTCACCATAGACTGCCCCTGCAATAGCGAAGCACAAGATCCATGTGAAAGTCATGTCTGCCTCTCTTGTGTTGCTGTTTCCTCAGCTCGTTAGCTTTTATATTTAACTGATTGTGGGCAGTATCTACAACAGATAAGGAATATCAATTCACAGAAAGGTGCAATGACGCTGTATGCTGCTCACAAACGCACTTAATTTTTAGGTCTTATTCAATAGTCCTTGAACAGCAAACAAAAAACCTTTTTCCTGGCAAAAATTGATCCAGATTCAGACTAGGATTTCACTTTGCAGTCATGTAAGATTGATGATTGCGTTTCACCTTTTGCAAATGGTGTCTGAGAGGCAATAATTAAAAAGGCAACTTTTATTCCTTGCATTTGATATAGCATCTCAGAGCTCTTCACAGAATATACTGTAAAGCGAATTGATGATATATTGTGAGGCAACTTGTGGCAGCCAATTGCGTATGCAATGTCTCAACAACAGACTTGAATTGAGTGGCCAAATTATTTTTATTAGTATTGTTTCTAAGGGATTTTTACCTCCGGAAAACTATTCACCCATCGACTAACAACTGGGTTTATACTTACTGTAAGGTGAACAGAGGTGTGTGGAGTAAGGAAACCTGCCTTAGGTTTCGTCCTATAGATTAATATAAGAATTTCACCATCATCCTTCTGCCCCTTGCTCTGGAGTTAAGCATATCTACAGGCATATCCCCTGAAACCTCTGTCATTCTGCTTTAAATCAAGCAGGGTGAAAGCTTAGGTAAGTTTCCTTACTCCACATGCCTCTTTTTGATTTGATCTGTAGTCGGGCAAGGAAGGAGGAAGGCGGAGGGAGTTGAGACGGGGAGTTCCCGAGTTTCAGGTTGTAGTGGCTGAAAGCATATCTGCCTGTTCAGGTGGGTGTTCAAGATCTTGTGACATTACTTTGAAAGAGAAGAGAGTTTCTCCCAGTGACCTGGCCAACAAACCTCCAGTTAAATGGGTGTATGTGGGACATTGCTGCAGGTAACTTGGTTACTGTGGTTTAATTACACAAATAACAACAACAACAAATTACACTTATAAAGCGCCTTTCACGTCGGGAGGACGTCCCAAGGCGCTGCACAGGAGGCATGTGACCCGAGCTGGGAGGGGAGTGTACGGGGAGGGGTGAAACACGAAGGGGAGGTCGAAAAATTCGGGGTGGAACAAAAGGCACGGTCGAAGAGGAAAGTCTTCAAACCAGCCTTGAAAGAGGAAAGGGAAGAAACGAGACGGAGGGATTGGGGGATGGAATTCCATAGGGTCGGAGCAGAAAAACTGAAGGCCCGGCCTCCGATGGTGGGGTGGTTCGGGCGGGGGGCTAGGAGCAGGCCAAGTCCTGCAGAACGTAGGGTCCGGGTGGGCTTGTAGGGGGAGAGTAAGTTGGTTAAATGCACAGTGAGTGCGCAAAACAGTGATTATGATGTTTTGGTACAACAGTACTGGCAATGTACCAAATTTAAGGATTAATATTTGTCCTTGTGAAGCAGGTGTTAAGACGTCAATACAAATTATGGCGTTTTGGGTTAAACATGTCACTGTGTTACATTTCCCCCACTATTAATCATGTTTAATATGCTTGGTGCCTAAACAAGATGCTTTCGATGAAGATTTGATGTTTAATGGTGCAGCGATTAATATGGATCTGGAAAATTGCTCCTCAGTTTCCCACACGTGGATAAAATGTTTTTCTCTGTCGCCAGGTGTTAGTTCAGCTGTAACCCACCTTCACTCAACCCTGCACTCCAAATGTTCTTATTGCATTACGCACTTGTGACTGCTTCACTTCCCCTGCCTTGTCCGCCCCACCATTGGCGGGTGGGCTTCCAGCCTTTCTACACCCCACCTTTTGGAACTCCATCCCGCAGTCCCAATATCTCGCCCCCTCCCTTGCGTCCTTCAGTCTCTAAAACCTGGCTCAGGTGGCGGCACTCATTATTAATTATTGCATCAATTATTATTAATTATTACAATTATCAATTTATTATTAATAAATCAATTTATTATTAATGAAAAATGTATTATAATTATGATTTTTTTATTTATTATTAATTATTATTACTATTACTATCCTAAAGCCTATTTGCTAAGCACCAATTCTTCTGTTTGCTATTCATCATGCTTATAGAAAATTCCAATCAATTATCTAAGCTCAACAAAGAAAGGAAGAAGTTGCATTTGAATAGCCTCTTTACTACCATCTTATTATATTTTTAATTGCTTCACAAATTAGTCTGGTGTGGTGACTGTTTTTATGTGGGAACACACACCAGCCAGTTACATTAAGAAGAAGAAGAATCCTTGCATTTGATACTGTATATTTCTGGGCGAATTAGCAAGGTCTCACAAAGAGCCATGAGCCCGATTATTGTGGAGACGGGCGAGGGTGGAGGTTATATGGTCGCGGAGGCGGTTGCGGGATAATACACGGGCTGCAGAGTTTGGGATGACCTGCAGCCTGTGAATGGAGGAACTGGGGAGGCCGACGAGGAGAGAGTTTCCGTAGTCCAGCCTCGAGGTGATGTACGCGTGCACGAGTGTTTCGGCAGCGCGGGGGGTAAGATAATTGCGGAGCCTGGCAATGTTGCGCAGGTGGAAATAAGCGGTGCCGGTCAAGGCACGGATGTGGGGGAGGAAGGAGAGTTTTTGATCGAACATGATGCCGAGGTTCCTGATTGGCTTAGTGAGGTGGAGAGTGCAGCCTTGGATGTTGAGGCTGGCAGTGCCCGATGTGCGAAGGCGCTGGCTTGAGCCAATCAGGAGGGCCTCGGTCTTACTCACGTTCAATTGCAGGAAGTTGTCCCTCGTCCAAGACTCAATGTCGGACAGACATGCTGTCAGAACATCGATGGTCTGGGGGTTGAGGGATGAGGCAGAAAGGTACAGCTGGGTGTCGTCCGCATACATGTGGAAATTTACCCCATGTTTGCGGATGACATCGCCCAGAGGAAGCGTGTAAAGGGTGAAAAGGAGGGGGCCTAAAACAGAGCCCTGAGGGACGCCGTGAGAAACTGTGCGGTGGTTTGAGGAAAAACCGTTAGAAGAAACAAAGTGTAAATGGTGGGTCAGGTAGGAATGGAACCAGTCAAGGACTGTGCCTTGAAGGTTGAGGTGGGAGGAAAGACGTTGGAGGAGGATGGTGTGATCGACTGTGTCGAACGCAGCAGACAGGTCAAGGAGGACGAGGAGGCAGAGGGAGCCCTGGTCACAGGCGGTTAGGATGTCATTTGTAACCTTAACCAGGGCAGTTTCTGTGCTGTGAATTGGGCGGAAACCTGATTGGAGGGGTTCAAGGAGTGAGTGAGTTGAAAGGAAAGTTCAGCATTATTCTTCAAAGGGAGGATAAATGTGAGTAGTAAACTTATGAAAAAGATTCCTTCGGGAGTCAGTGGAAGCACAAAATGTCAAATGTTTCAAGAGTAAATGAGGTAGATTTCTGCTAGAAAATAATATCTTGGGAAAATAATAATAATAACCCTTGCATTTGATATAGCGCTTTTCACATCTTATCGACGTCTCAAAGAGCTTCACAGAATGTACTGTAAAGTGAATTGACTGTATATTTGTGGGCGAAATGTGGAAGCCAATTGAGCACAGCAGTGTCCCACAAACAGTTGTGGATTGAAATGATCAATTTTTTATTAATATGTTTTTTGTTTGGACGGATTATTATTAGGCGTGTGGAGAAAGGAAACTTGCCCAAGGTTTCGCCCTGACCTGCCTGGATTCGAGCACAGGTCTCGCGCTTGTAAGGCGAGTGCTCTAACCACTGAACTACAGGAGCTCCAGTATACAGTATATAGTTTGGGACATGACATGTCAAGCAACTCCCAGGATGGTAGAAGGCGAATTAGATGGATCTTGGACTTCGTTCATCTAGTAACATCTCATGTTTCTATATTCTTATGAGGACAACGCTTAGCCCAGTCCAGGGAACTCCCTTTACTGAGCCCAGACAGCACAAATTTGTCCTCCCTCCCAAGATTCGCCCACAGATATACAGTCAATTCACTTTACAGTATATTCTGTGAAACACATTGAGACATCGATAAAATGTGAAAAGCGCTATATCAAATGCAAGGCTTATTATTATACCTAATTATTATTAATAATATTATTAATAATACTATTATACCTATTATACCTATAAAAGCGTTATAAGTACATTACAGTATTGTGTCTATGTTTCTTGACAGTGTCACAAGTTTTTAATTGTTTGTACTGAAACGCATTGAAGAGGACAACGGTCTCCTGCCTCGAATGCTGAACCTGTTAATTCACTAATAGCCATTTCTTGCTACGCAGAGAATCACGTGTTAGAATGCGTGTGGAGGAGGAAGCATCATACAGGTAGGAAAGAGGGATACAAGCACGCTATCCTAAGAGACTTTGAGACGTCCTCCTGATGTGAACGGTGCTGTTTAAATTTGTATTATGCTGTAAATGTATATTGGATAGTAAGACTGTACCCTGGAGAAAGAGCAATACAGACTAAGGTGAGGCAATGGTTACTAATGTGATAAACATCTGACACCCTGTAGCTCAATGGTTAGAGCACTTTCCCTACAAGCGAGAGACCTGGGTTCGATTCCCGGCAGGGCGAAACCTTACTCCACACACTTCATAATAATCCCACAAAAAAAAATTGGGTCGTTTCAATCCTTGACTGTTTGCGAGACACTGCTGTGCGCAATTGGCTGCTATGTTTTGCCCACAAATATACTGTCAGTTCACTTTACAGTATATTCTGTGAAGCGCTTTGAGACGTCGAGAAGATGTGGAAAGCGCTATGTCAAATGCAAGGATTATTCTCATTATTATTCCAATTAGCAAGGCAAAATGGAAGTTGCAAATTATTTATTTAAAACGTAAATTCATTTGAACATCTGTGCTGCGTTTAATTGTAAGCAATCGTCTGATCGATCCACGATTTGAACAGTGTCACCCGGGTGTAAACAGCGGGCGTGCTGGTGGAACAGTAGCCACTGCCCCAAGAAACAATTCCCACCAGATTCCAGGCTCCTCCTTCATGACACACGAGAGGGCCACCAGAGTCACCCTGGAAACAAAACAAGTCAGAGTGAATGTGATGGCTGCGGACTTCAGCTTAAGAAACATCTGCCGTAAGGACAAAGGCATTCGACTGCCAAAGCTCATCCCTCCAGCATACAACCTCCCCCCCTCACCCCCATCTCATTCTGCTGTGAATCCCACAAGGTCATCTACCACTTCAAATACAACCTGTGGTCACCCATCGAGATGAGTCCAACCCCAACACTGTCTGCAGCCCTCGCAGATGCTATCCTGTTTGAACAACCCAAAGGCTCTTTTGTGCCTCTGTTGTGCCACTTGTCAGGTTAATCCAAGCGTTGATCACCCATTGACGTTTTGCCAGTGTCAGTTTAGATTTACTTCCCACCGATTTGTGTTTGGCTCTTACGTTTTCTTACTGGCTTACTTATGCTTCATCTGATTCCCAACCATTTACATGTTAGTGCGGTCCTAGGTGGACAAGCCGCGGAATCTTCCAATTGGCGCTATCAATGGCAAGATGTGCGGTTATAGCTGGTTAGACTCCAGCATTTACCCGAACGCCCACTCTGGAGTCCACAAGCCTTGGCTCTTGCCAACCAAAGTCTAAAACCTTCCGGGATTAGGTGCACCAGGATTCCTCCCTCCCTCCCTCCCTCCCTCCCTCCCTCCCTCCCGAGAGAGAGAGAGAGAGAGAGAGAGAGAGAGAGAGAGAGAGAGAGAGAGAAAGAGATTGCGTTTTCCACTCCAGCAATCTAGCTCTGGGATGTCCACGTGCAGGTGGAATTCTCAGATTGGTTTGGATACTCTGAAGCATGATATCCGCATGACACTCTTTACACATGGGATCTGCTTAACACTGTCGAATGTCGATTCCTGAATATCAGACATACCATGCAGGAGGTGGCTCCAGCTCCTCCCGCGCAGATCATGGCGTCACTGATCATGTTGTTCCAATGTCTATCACACTGTTCGTAGGTGAGCAGAGGGAGAGATGCCTGCTGCAGGATGCATGGAGTATTGGAGTCTGATCAATCAGAGAGAGAGAGAGAGAGAGGTTTTAACATATCATTACATTTCAAAATAATGCTAACGATAATTCTTCCATTTGATATAATTCCTTATCATATCGTTGAGATGTCTCCAAGTGCTTCACAGAATACTGTACTGTGTATTTTGTAGGTGACATGTGGCAGTCGGTGGCACACAGCAGTGATCCCACAAATGGTCAATTTTATATGAATATAATCTTATACGAACTTACATATTTTCTGCCCGGGTTGGTGGGGATGGGTGTGCCTAAAGTTCAGCCCATCGTGATTGTGACATTGTTACCCATTTTTCGAAACCGCCTTTCTACGAACTAACACCATTTTCCATTCCCCTCCCAATTCGAATTAACTCCTAGAACCATCCAATGTGAAGTCCTGCTGGAGTTCTAACTTTCAGCAGTTAAATGACAACGAGGTATTGTGGGGTGGGGGGGGTGGGGTGCTATCCTGCTTGGCTCATGTCAACACCTTCTCGTCTCAGGCTTTGACCTCATCTCCTTCTGGATATTCAATCAGCCTCACAGAGCCAGTGTTGTCGCCCGTTTGACCTTCAATCGCCATGCTTCAAGCTCTCACTCTCTGAGCTTTTCCTCAACTCTACCTCTGGCCTGACATCTCCCCCTGGGCTGCCCAAACCCTTGCTCCAGTTAAAACACGCCCAGGCTCGATCGTTCTACATGCCCTGCTCACCGGACTCCCCTTCTGTGGAATCGGTTGCGTGTTGAATCTGGCGAATGGAATAAATTAAGATGCACGCAGGTATCAAGCTCACATACCATATGGGTTGGTCAGCCCCCATCCTGAAGTCATGCACATCATGCCGCCAGGGAAAAGATTGGGATTCGAAGCCAGACATACAGGAGATATACGAGCAGTGAAGGACACCGAAGATCTCAGTTTGACCACAGTCACATCATTGTTGAGGTTGTATGAATCCCAGTTAGGGTGGGTGATGGCCTGCAACAGATGATTTCAGAATTACTTATAGTAAATTAAGATTACATCAATTTTAAAAGAAAAGGCTCTGCCTCCCGCCCTCCCCCACATTGGGCAGAAACACGAACAGTTTATTCTGGCATTCTACCCTCATAGAAAAGCAAGTGACAATTTGCCATTGTTTACTGAAACCTCAATAACTAAAAAATAATCCTTGCATTTGATGTAGCGCCTTATCACGTCTTCTAGACATCTCAAACCGCTTCACAGAATAAACTGTAAAGTGAACCTACTGTACATTTGTACCTTGTATAGTATATTCCATCACCCACTGAATAACTACTGAAACCTGCAATCAGACTGTGGTGTTTCAAGGAAGCCAGTGGAAAGCTTCTTTGTATAGATGTTAGACTGCTGGGATAGTTGGGTCTTGCATTGACATTACTCTAGATAGAATTCAAAATTCTCGTACTCACTTTCAAGACCCTCCATGGTCTTGAAGCTCCTACCTTTCTGACCTGCTGACCCCCCCATCAACCTGTCCGCTCCCTCCATTCAACAGGCTCTGGCCAGCTCCAAGTCTCGCACCTAACCTACCCTACAATTGGTGGCCAGGCTTTCAGCCTCTCTGCCCCCACCCTTTGGAACTCCATCCCACAATCCCTTCACCTTGCTCCCTCCCTTGCCTCCCTCATACCTGACACAAGATCTTCCTGTTTGACCGTGCCTTCAGCCACTCTCCTTCCTCCCTGCCCTCCTTCATCCCAACCCTGCCCCCACCCCCATGCTCAGGTGACTGAGCCCTGACTGTTCAGTGCCTTGGGATGTCCTCTTGACGTGAAAGGTGCTCTATAAGTGTAATTTTGGTTGTTCTTGTGTGCAAACACAACAGGTGAATCCAGTACAAAAAGCCAACAGGTGAAGTCAACAGGTGAACAGTTGATGTCCAAACCCATTGTTCTGGAGAAGCCTTTGGCTACTTTGGCTAAAGGCCGCTGTGTACAGGTTTCACTATTAGGAAATCTCCACATACCGTTTGGACACCAACAGACACGTTATCTTCTGAACTGGAACATTTGTTATGCACTCCGAGAACCACCACGTGGCTTGAGCTGTAGGTAAAAAGTAAATGACTCTCAGGAAACGTAGAAATAATCTTTGCATTTGATAGAGCGCCTTATCACTCTGGTGAGATGTCTCAAAAAAGAGCTTCACTCTAAAGTAAAATTAAAGCAATTCATTTTTACACTCTAAAGTAAAATTGCTGCAAACTTGGGGAGAAAAGTTCACAATGAGGTTGTAAAACTTACCTGACACCACAATGAGCAGCGGTGACCACCCAGTTTTCATTGATCAGGGAACCCCCGCAGAAATGCCAGCCACTGTAGTCCTGTTAGAGATAGAAAGTGGTCAACACTGTGCAGAAGTCCACCGGCAGCAATCTTGTAAGTACTTACTCCCATATAATTCGCACTTTGGAATAACAGTGATGGCTGAACCGTGCATTGGCCACTAATATTCCAACAAAGAAAGGAGAGCTTTCAAACATACAGTAGTAAGTTAAAGGGCTCTTTAGGTGAAAAGTCTTAAACTGTTCAGTGACCATGCACTTTGTGTAACACGTTCCTGCAGTCAGTTTCCATCCCTCTCGTGAGCCTTTGCTACAGGCACTTTAATTGGAACAAGTCATGGGATGGCAAGACAATAAAATCTGAGGCCTGAAGTTCTCATTGTCTTAGCTTTAGCTTTCCAAAATTCCACACGATCTTATAATAATATAATAACCCTTGCATTTTCAAAGCTCAAATGATGAGAACTTTTCAGCTTCTAGCTACAGTAAAAAAAATTATTGCATTCCTCGAAACGGTGAGTTTCTGAATGTGACTTTGTCTTACGTGAAATCAAACTTTACTATCATCTCTGGACTATCATCATCAGAGAAGCCGTTTTATTTTTTTTTAAAGTACGGTAAATCTTATAGGATATTTCTTTTTTTAGTAAAAGTTATTATATTCTTAACAATGTTATAATGTTACAGTTTGAATTTGCAGAATATCTAGTATCAGCCTCAGTTATTGATGGGCTTCTAACAAAAATAATAATATTTGATACAGCGCCTTATCACTTTGTTGAAACATCTCAACATCATTCATAGAATATATTGTAAAGTGAATTGATTGTACATTTGGTGGAAACACAGCAGGCAATTGTGCACATTTTCAAACGCAAATTGAATTTCTGCACTAAAACATTTCACCTGGTAGGATATGATCCACTGGATCCAAATTAATTGATTAATTCAGTATTTTCACAACATCTAGAATTTGGCAAAGTCTTAAATACATCTTTAATTGTGAACTTTTTTTGTACGTTTCTTTTCAAAACTACAGTAAAAAAAAGACTTCAAAATTGAGACAGAATTGAACAATTTGCCACATTTCTATAAGAAAATAGATTCGAGACCTGGCAGGTAATTCCCGCTGTACTGTGGTTCATAACACAACCTGACAAATTCCAGACAGACAATCTATGAACAGCCAGAAACATCACAGATACCAAATAACATGTTGAAAAATGAGCTGTGATAGTTTCCTTCCCATGACTTGTTCCAATTCAAATATCAGTCCTCAATAAGAGGGGTCACAGTGACAAGAACTGTACCCAGTTCTGTAAATGCGCTATACAGCTCGAGTAGGGACTACTGGACTTCTGAATTCAACTGTTTGGACAAAATAGTAACCAGCATTCTGTTCAGCTTGTTTGTTGCACAGTGACACTGTTTTGACATGGTGATGAATGACTGAAGTAATTTCCTTGGATCTATGTCAGCTTCTCCCTTGACAGGTCCTATCCCATCTATGAGTTTGATTCCTCAATACTGTCTCTCGTTTAGATGAGCAACAGCCCACCTGCCATCCCCGAAAGAAATAGGTTTTAATAGATTTGTCCAATTTACTTACCTGCAGCGAGATTTGCCAAGGCCAAGACCCTGAAACAGCATCTTCACCATTTACTATCCTGGAGTAGCCGGTAATAACAGGGCTGATCGCAGGGTGACCGCACTCTGTATGGGGAAGGAACAAGCGCACAGAATAATATTCCGTTCAATCAAAGCATCTCTATGTAAAATAGAAACTACAAGGTCTCTTAGTACAGTACATTCAGCTTACCCCGTCCATAAGCAGCATTGATGAGAGCAAGGCACGAGAGAACCCAAAGGAAAGCCATGATTCTTGATTTGTGGTTGAGAGTTAGTGCTTCCACCTTTATATAGTCTGCAGGCAAAGGTGGGTATCTAATAGATAAAGTTCTTAGCACTGTAGCCATGTGTACATGGCAGTATTTTTTCCAGTGGTAAATTGATATTGTAGAAAGTACACATCATTTAAAACGTTGATAAAAGATAACTGTTGATAGATTTAACAGCTTTGGCAAAAGTTTCATAGATACTGTACAGAGTTAGCTTGCCACCAAATGTCACAGTGGAAATGGCCAATCTTTTGAACACTTGGCCACACTGTGGGAAACTGCCTTCTCGTCTTGTATTTGGCTAACCTTGGTCGACATCCATTAATGGAAAATTAACTTGTTTCCACTCCAGATGCTTCTCACTGCTCTGAGAAGCTACACGTGGAACACACTGGCAGCTTTAATGGTAGAGCAAACGCCCTTGGTTGGGACCTGAACTCTTGGTCCAATGGAGTGATCAGGGAGTCTTTCATCTCAAGGACGCGAAGAGGTGCTATATCAACAACAACAACAACAACAAATTACATTTATAGAGCGCTTTTCACGTCGGGAAGACGTCCCAAGGCGCTGCACAGGAGGCGTGTGACCCGAGCTGAGAGGGGAGTATTTGGGAAGGGGTGAAACACGAAGGGGAGGTCGAAGAGTTCAGGGTGGAACAAAAGGCACGGTCGAAGAGGAAAGTCTTCAAACCGGCCTTGAAAGAGGAAAGGGAAGAAACGAGACGGAGGGATTGAGGGATGGCATTCCATAGGGTGGGAGCGGAGAAACTGAAGGCCCGTCCTCCGATGGTGGGGCGGTTCGGGCGGGGGGCTTGGAGCAGGCCAAGTCCTGCTGAACGGAGGGTCCGGGTGGGCTTGTAGGGGGAGAGTAGATCGGTTAAATAGGGCGGGGCAAGGCCGTGTAAGGCCTTGTAGGTGAGGACGAGGATCTTGAACTCGATCCTCTGGAGAATGGGGAGCCAATGGAGACGGGCGAGGGTGGAGGTTATATGGTCGCGGAGGCGGGTGCGGGATAATACACGGGCTGCAGAGTTTTGGATGACCTGCAGCCTGTGAATGGAGGAACTGGGGAGGCCGACGAGGAGAGAGTTTCCGTAGTCCAGCCGTGAGGTGATGTACGCGTGCACGAGTGTTTCGGCAGCGCGGGTGGTAAGATAGTTGCGGAGCCTGGCAATATTGCGCAGGTGGAAATAAGCAGTGCCGGTCAAGGCACGGATGTGGGGGAGGAAGGAAAGTTTTTGATCGAACATGATGCCAAGGTTCCTGATTGGCTTTGTGAGGTGGAGAGTACAGCCTTGGATGTTGAGGCTGGCAGCGCCCGATGTGTGGAGGCGCTGGCTTGAGCCAATCAGGAGGGCCTCGGTCTTACTCACGTTCAATTGCAAGAAGTTGTCCCTCGTCCAGGACTCAATGTCGGACAGACATGCTGTCAGAACATCGATGGTCTGGGGGTTGAGGGATGAGACAGAAAGGTACAACTGGGTGAAATTTACCCCATGTTTGCGGATGACATCGCCCAGAGGGAGCGTGTAAGGATTATTATTAATTTGATTAGAATAACCAAAAGCAACCATAAAAATAACCAAAGTGTGACTTTTTGCAGAAGATTCCCTCGTTCCACTTTCTCCACAGTCTTCACAGGACTGTCCTTGAGCGGGTATTGACTCAGTGCCTGGCCATCTAATGTGATTGTTAATCTAGTGAGGAGATTGGGAGCTGAGTACGTGTAACTAACTTCACAGATGGGGCAGATGGCATCGAGTTGAGGCAAATACAAGGGAACCGACTTGACGCAATAGTTCGATACTGGCCTTTCAACTCCCGAGGCCTGGGTTTGATTTCCAGATCCTCAGCTTTTACCTGTGTGTACAATGGAGGTGCAGTGTTCAGCAAATTACTTGAGTTATAGGGTTAGAGATCCTCTCACTCGTTTTCAGATATTTTACATGCTCTCGCACTTCCCTACCTCTCCGATCGGCTTACCCTGACTCCACCACCCCCTGCCTCTGCTCGACTGGCTCCGGCCTCCTGTTTGTCTCTTGTGTACTCTATTCCACCCTGTGTGGCAGTGCTTTCAACCACTATGCCCTCGGAACTCTCTCCCTCAATCTCTCTGCCTTACGCCCTCCCTCCCACCTTCAAATCCCACCTAAAGGTCATCCTTGTTGACTGTGCTTATGGTCACCTCTTCGCTCCCTCTCCCCCTGGCTCGGCATCAGAGTCCACCCACCATCAAGCATTCTGGGATGCTACCCCGTGTGACGGGCGCTGTATAAATGCAAGTTGTTGTTGTTTTTGTTGTAGAGGCAGGTTAACTGGTAAAAGTTTACCAACGTCTTGGGAAGTCCTGGCCTCCCAACGTGAAAGGCGCTCTATAAATGTAATTTTGTTGTTGTTGCTGTTGTTAACTGAGTCAGAGGCAGGAAGAGTGAGGAAATCAGAGAAAGAAAGGTAGAGAGCATAGGTCAGCGAGAGACAGAGAGACAGAATGAGAGAAAACAGGGACTGGTACTGTGTTGGAATCAAAGTGGCAGTTCAACTATTTAGGATGGCAGATGTTTTCGGTTAGTATTGTAGCCAATTTGTACTTTGCGTGAAAACCTAAGGACTGCACTGTTTTCATATCCATAACGGAGCTGATCCTAAGTAGTGTGGGTATCAAGCTCTCTTCTATATTGTTTTTGAGGGATGTCCTTTTATCTTCGACAGAATTATCTTGAAGTGGTTCCCTCTGCTAATGTTATTAAGCTGGTCTTTGACAAACCTAAATTTATCCATCTAAGGAGTACGTAAAGGTTTATGTTCTCATACTTGTTCTCAAGTCCGAGTGATTCAACTCTGTCAGTGATGGCCAACCCATGGCCCGTGGGACCGCCAAGAAGTTTACCCCACCGAACACTCGCTCAGGTCTAGGTAAGTGTTTCAATCAAGGTTTAGTCATCCGGTTATCCAACATTTATGGTGTGGCTATCAATCAAGAAATATTCAATCAAAAATATGTATTTGGTTGTTGGTCCAAAAGGTTTGGCCACCACTGAACTGCTTATACTTCCCAAATAGTCTCTTCATTGCTCACAAAAAACAACTCTAACATACAGCTGCCCTTGTCAGGAAGCAATTCACACATGATTTTGATCAGCCTGATCTAGGCTATGTTGGGCTGATTAAAATATTCCTTCAGTACTATATGTCAGAGCCTTGGGAACATCCTCTTGACATTAAAGGCGCGAAACAAATGTAATTTGTTGTTTGCTGTTGCTGTGCCATTTCAGGCCATAGGAGTTCCCACCCCACCCCACACCCCCCAACACAATCATAACTCCAGACACCCTCGGGAGGATGCTGAAGGCGCTGAACAGTCAGGTAGGGACCAAAGTAGGGGTGGGGGGGAGATGGAGGAGTAGGGGGAAGGAGAGTAGGAAAATTGACAGTATATTTGTGGTATATTTCAGGTGAGCAGCAGAGAGAAATGGAGGAAGGTTTAAAATGAAAAACAAAGGGCCCTTTGACGTCTATTACATCTCAGTTTGTTTCTCTTCTTCTGAGGATAACACTTGATTTATTTACGTTTTTCTCCCCCATCCCCCATTCACCACAAGGTGGAACTGAGACGGAGGTTTGAATGAGCCTCCCCACAAGGTTCTCCCAATGCTTCACAGATAAAATATTAGCAGTTAACACATTGTTTAGCTTGACTCAGTTGGGAACGTTTACTTCTCTCTTCTTTTGAAAAACGTTTCGAAAACAATTTTCTTGATGTGGCTGACTGATTTAGTAATAATCCTTGCATTTAATATTATAGCGCCTTATCATGTCTTCGAGACGTCTCAAAGAGCTTTACAGAATACACTGTAAAGTGAATTGACTGCATATTTTGGGGGCAAAACGCAGCAGCCAATTGCGCTCAGCAGTGTCCCGAAAAACAGTCGTGGATTAAGTGACCAATTTACTATTATTATTTTTGAAAAAATTATTACCCCCGGAAAGCGATCCGGCAATTACTAACAACCAGATATTGTACCTAATTATTGCCGGGCGGAGGTGTGTGGAGTTAGGAAACTTGCGAATGTTTCGCCCTGCCGGGAATGGAACCCAGGTCTCTCAGTAGCGAGGCGAGTGCTCTAACCACTGAGCTACAAGACTCAATGCAAGAATGTGAACTTCAGTAATCAGTAAAGGAGACACTGGACTAAGCGTAGACTGCTGCCATTTCACTTTATTTGAGTTCCATGTTATATTCAATGCGTTTAATTGGCGGCAATTGTCTGATCAACCCAGCTGCGGAATTTGCTCACACGACCATAGACTCCAGGCGAGTTGGTGGAGCAGAAGCCACTGCCCCAGGAAACAATTCCCGTCAGATACCAGGACCCTCCGTTTTGACAGATGAGGGGTCCACCAGAGTCACCCTGTTAAAAACAAGACAGGCCAGAGTTAATAACGCAGCGATCGTCAAGTCAGCACAGCATTGCGTAAGGTAATGCGTAAGAATATAGTGTAAACTGACTATATTTGTGGGCAAAACACGTCAGCCATTGTACACAGTAGTGTCCCACGAACAGTCGTGGATTAAAATGCCCAATTTATTATTGCTTTTTTTTCTTGAGGGATTATTATCAAGTGTATGGAGTGAGGAAACTTGCCCCAAGGTTTCGCCCTGCCTGGAATTGAACCCAGGTTCTCTCGCTTGTAAGGCGAGTGCTCCATCCACTGAGCTACATGACTCAGCAAATTGTATGCGTTATTTGATTAGTCTGGGCTTTTACACAATACCCTGATCACATTACAATACAAATGCGATACAAATCACATTAAATGAACTAAGCAATGAATGCAAAGTTTCCTAACAAATGGAGGTGCAGCATACATACCATGCAGGAGGAGGCACCCGCTGCCCCAGCACAGACCATGACGTCGGAGATCTTGTTGCCCCAGTAAGCCTCACACCCCTTGTTGCTCAGGAGGGGAAGGGCAGCTTGCTGCAGTTTGCATGGCGTGCTGCCAGCTGAAGAAGTTATTTTTTTTTAAATGTGTCATTTTTAGAAAAATATACATTCGCAGTGACTTTCTTTGCATTTAGAAAAGGTCAAACTCGCTTCTGTTTTGCTGCAAAGAACAATCTAACTAAAATGTGTGATGTGCTGTGGCTAGCCACCTCTTATTATTAATAGTAATCCTTGCCTTTGATATACAGTAGTGCCCTACCACGTCAATGGAATTGAAAGGATTAGTTGAATAGATCAACCATGATCGAATTAAATGACGGAACAGACTTGAAAGGCTGAATGGTTTATTCCTTCGTTCCATTGGGTTGTCCCAAAGTGGGCTTCACACAATGTGAATTGACCGTGTATTTTGTGGGTGAAATTCAGCAGCCAATTGCGCACAGCAGTGTCTCACAAACAGTTGTGGATTGAATGATTAAAAGATTATATTCTTTTTTTTGAAGGAGGTGAAGGGCTTGCAGGAGGTCCGAGCCAGCTGAGCAAAAAGGCTGGTAGAGAGGAGAGGAGGGTGGAAGCAGGTCAGAGAGGTGGGGATATGCCAGGGTATCAAAAATGCTTTGGTACCAAGGATCTTGAAATCAATTTGTTCTGCAATAGTGGAGCCAGCGGAGCTTAGAATCATAGAATCATAGAATCATAGAATTTTACGGCACAAAAGGAGGCCATTCGGCCCATCTAGTCTGTGCCGGCTCTTTGAAAAGAGCGATTCAATCCCACTGCCCTGCCCGCTCCCCATAGCCTAATAGACCCGTTCTCCCTAAATAAAGATCTAATTCCCTTTTAAAAGTTGTTATCGAATCAGCCTCCACCACCTTTTCAGGCAATGCATTCCAGATTCGAACAACTCGCTGAGTGAAAAATTTCTCCTCAGCTCCCCTCTACTGCGCCTTGAAACTATTTTAAATCTGTGACCACGAGTCACAGATTCACCCACGAGTGGAAATAGTTTTTCTCTATTTGCCCTGTCGAAACCCCTCATGATCTTATAAACCTCTATTAGGTCTCCCCTCAATCTTCTCTGCTCCAGAGAGAATAACCCTAGCCTATCTAGCCTCTCCTCATAGCTGAAGTCCCTCAATCCTGGCACCATCCTAGTAAATCTTCTTTGTACCCTTTCCAATGCCTTCACATCCTTTCTGTAGTGTGGTGACCAGAATTGAACACAGTATTCCAGCTGAGGCCTCACCAAAGTCCTATAGAGGTTAGTCAGCACTTCCTGACTTTTGTACTCTATACCCCTATTTATAAAGCCTAGTATCCCATATGCCTTCTTAACAGCCTTGTCTACCTGTCCTGCCACCTTCAACGAGTCACTAACACAAATCCCCAGGTCTTAGCATATTTTGCCCTCTTGACTATACAATCTCTTGAAAACTCCTCTATAAAAACACCTGTTGCTAAATTGCAACCTTGAGTAGATATAAGAGTTCTATTGTTGTTAATGGTGTTATTTTTCTAGAGATATGGAAAGGAGGGCATTACCGAAAGGATTAGTCAGTCCCCATCCTGTGGTGACACACATCGTGCTTGCGGGGAACATGCCCTCTGAGGTGTCCAGACAGACGGGAGACACACGTGCATTGAAGGAAGCTGGTGTCTGGAGCTTCACCAGGGTGATATCATTGTTGATGGTGTTGGAGTCCCACTGAGGGTGGGTGATAGCCTGAAATGGACAAGATGAAGTCAAGTTATACTGAAATTCTGTTGGGAGGATGAAAAAAAAGCTATTGTCCTTCACCAGATAGGAAGACGGAAAGCTTGCGAATCTAGTAGATTATACAATCCAATAATCCAATACAAACGGTACATTTATGTAGAGCTTTTCACATCGGGAGCACAGGCCAACGCACTTAAAATAATAGTAATAATCCTGGTATTTGATATAGCGCCTCATTACGTCTTTGAGACGTCTCAAAGCACTTCACAGAATATACTGCATAGCGAATTGACTGTATATTTTGTGGGAGAGCTATATTATAGTACAGGTTAGAGACCAGTTTAACTGACAGGAGTAATATAGGAGAGGGAAAGTACAGCATGTGATTTTATCATGGGTGATATTAGTGGTGGTGGTATCACATGCCACATTCCCTTCCCCTCACCCAAACTCACATACTTTATACCTTATTATGTCATTTCACATAACTCATACAGTATGTCTTCAAGATATCTCGAAGCACTTCACAGAATATACTGTACAGCGAATTGACTGTATATTTTGTGGGCGAGCTATATTGTAGTTTAGCTTAGAGTCCAGTTTAACCTTTTGGAGTGATATAGGAGCAAGAAAATATGACAGGTGATTTTATCGCAGGTTATATTAGTGGTGGCGGTGAGATAACATCCCCCACCCCCTTCACCCACATCCTCCCCAACCCACTGTAGAAAAAACACATTAAAATGTTAAAAATGTACCGTTGCAACTCGAAGGGTCTGAATTTCTACATCAGAGGTGCATTTGTTGAATTCTCCAAGAATCACACGATGTTGAGTCCTAATGAAAAAGAAGACATTGCTCTGAGTAAATCACTTGTGTCTGTGCACAGTCTCTGAGCATTCGTATAGAAGTATTGAAGCTTACCCCACACCACAGTGAGCAGCAGTGACAACCCAGTTTTCGCTAATCAGTGATCCACCACAGAAATGGAAGCCTGTGTAGTCCTGTCACACAAAAGAGATTGGTGTTCAACATGGAAATCAATGTGTGTGTGTGTGTGTGTGTGTGTGTCCCAATCATTGTAAGGAATTTCTGGCTTACAAGCTTTATGGAACATTGCCTGGTGTTGTGCACTAGAGCATTCATCGCATAATAATAATAATACTATTCCTTCTATTTGACACATCACTTTATCGCGTCATTGAGATATCTCAAAGCGCATCCCAGTGTATACTGTATACACAGTAAAATGCATTAACTGTATATTTTGTGGGTGAAATGTAGCAGCTAGTTACGTACAAACAGTGAGTGCTCAATTTTGTATTGGGAAATAAAGATGAAACTGTCTGCGGAAGTAGTTCCCTGCAGAAGTCAGGCTAGTGCAACATTTACTAAACTCGCGTGATCACAAGATCATGTTTTGGGAACAAAAGTGAAATACAAAATTAATTATTTTTGAGAACAGAAGGCCATTTAGCCCATTGAGTCAGAAAATGTTCTGTGAATCTATCATCTTGCAATCCCTCTCCATCACAGCGGTTCTTTTTCTGAAATCAACGCAACTGCAGTCCTCTAAACTTATCTAAACTCTCTCTTTTGCGAAAAAACTAACAAAAGTCTGATCTGTGTAAATCGTGTAATGGCCTCAGGCGTACATCTACCCAGTTCCCGTTCAAGAGTTCTTATTCTATGTAGGTTTTTACATCACTCATACTTTGCACAAGTCATATTAAATGTATGGTCCCAGCTGATATGACCTATGTGAGGTTTACTGTTCCTGCTTAGTATGCTGATTCTGCACAATCTTCACTCTGAACACCCTTTTTGTGTTGAAATCATTGCATCAACCCATTGATTCTATAAACCTCGGGACCATGGAACATATTGCCTCCCTCAATCTTTCCTTCTTCCTTCAATACAAAGCTCCATGACATCTAACCATTGCTTCTTGAACGATTTTGTCTTTTATTCCTTTGGTTTCTGCTCCTTTTCTAAGTCTATTGGTTTCTGCCCAAGCTATTGGCCTAGTTCCCTCACCTTGATTTCTGAATGAAGAGAAACCCAAACCTGATACGGTAATGGGAATTCACTTCCAAACAAAATTAAATTCAACCAGCAGCACATTAGCTGTACAGAGTGAAGCATCAGTAATATAATATGTGCCTTAGACTGTCTCATCCACTTACCTGGAGTGAGACTTGCCAAGGCCAAGATCCTGGTACAGCTTCTTCGCCATTTACAATTCTCGAATAGCCAGTGATAACAGGGGGAATGGTAGGGATACCACACTCTGTGTTTAAGTAAATCAATGCATGGAATAAGAGTCAGTTCAAAATAGCAATCACCATCGGAGAAGGCGATAGAGAGAATGGTAAAGGAGAGGGGAATAGGAGGGGATTGGAGCTGAATTGGAATATAAACTATGATGCAGACTGGTTGGGTCGGTTGCCCATTTCTTGGCAGAATCACTCTGTGTAAGTCTACGTAAAGCGCTTCTTATAAAATAGAAGTGAGAATTTGTCAGTAAATCCAGCTTACCCAGTCCATAAGCAGCATTGATGAGAGCAAGGCTCGAGAGAACCCAAAGGAAAGCCATGGCTGTTGATTTGTGATCGAATGTTGGTGCTTACACCGTTATATAGTCCAATTTAAAAATTTCCTAATCGATAAGAGCTCTTAACAGCATATGTACAAGACAGGGTTTATTTCCAAGGTGAATAAATAGTTGGGCCACTATCTATTGATAATAGAGTTCTGCGTAATTCAGTACAGTGTGAAGAAAGTAATTACATCATTTATTATAAAGAAAAACACCACACACTGTACCTACAAAGTATTAATAAAAATCTGCATTTCATCAACGTGACATAAGAATTTTATGAGTTTTTCAATATAAAGGATCACAAGTAACACACTGTCTTAACATGATTTTCTTGTAACAATTTAGTGTCAGGTTGATAAGAAGGCATTGTGCTTCTAATGTCCTATATGCAGACAGAACATGAATGAACAGCATAAACCGACTGTTACGATATATTCACAAATCCCTAACACTTTACAGCAAGACCTACAGCTACTATATACTGTATATAAAACCTAAATAGCAGGAGATGTGAAAGGATGTATATGAGCAGGAGAGACAAAATAATATAAAACGTATCTTGAGTTTGTTAGGAATAGAAAGTGCTGAATGTTAGATCTCAAACACCATCTGCAGTGATCTTAATACGTGGAGTCCTGTAGGTTGGAGCACTTGCCTCACACGCAGGAGAACTGGGTTCGGTTTCCAGCATCGTGAAATGTTGGGCAAATTTCCTTACTCCACACGCCTCTGTTTACCTAGCGGTAAGTAAGAACCTGGTTGTTAGTTGATTGGTGGATCGCTTATCCGGGGATAGTAATCCTTTTAAAAAAAACTATAATAATTTTGTCACTCAATCCACGACTGTTTGTTGGACACTGCTGTGCCTAATTGGGTGCTGTGTTTTGCCCAACGAATATACAGTCAATTCACTTTACGGTATATCCTGTGAAACTCATTGCGACGTCTAGAAAACGTGAAAAACGCTATATCAAATGCAAGGATTGTTATTATTACTACTGTACTAGTATTAAATACAAAAGGCAACATAGCAGATACATTTCTTAAATTCACTGCTGCGTTCACTCACAAAACACATAGTCACTACGCTTTACAGTGAATCCTGTGAAGTGCTTTGAGACGTCCCCACCGATGTGAAAAGTGCTGTACCAAATGTCCAGCTTGTTATTATTATTAATATTAGATGTGTAGGGCTGTCGGCTTTTGATTTTAATTGGTAAAAATTGCTATTTGTCAGGTCTTCCAATTTTCTACAAGTCACAGAAAATGAATTCCCAGGATTATATGTAATTGTATTCAGTTTTTTTAAATGAAAGCAAAACACAAAATACTACAGATGCTGGGAATCCGAAACAAAAACAAAAGTTGCTGGGGAAACTCAGCAGGTCAGGCAGCATCCATGGAGAAAGAAAAAAGAGTCAACGTTTCGGGTCTATAACCCTTTGTCAGAACTGGGGCTAAAGGGTTGTAGACCCGAAACGTTGACTCTTTTTCCTTTTTCCATGGACACTGCCTGACCTGCTGAGTTTCCCCAGCAAGTTTTGTTTTTGTTTCAGTTTTTTAATGATGTTTTTACCCTGGAATACTACAGATCCGTTTTATTCCAGAACCCTGCTCATGACAGCACAGTCATCTTGGCTCATTGGCAGCACCTGGAAGGGCAGATCAGTCACTGGGGGCAGGGATTCATTCCATTCAGGTCCTGTTAACACTGCAAGCCACAGCCCTAACAGGTAGGGTGGTCCTAACTGGACAAGCTGCGGGAAAACTTGCCACATTCAAAAAAATACTCCACCTTTAATGCTCTATGCTGTTACCCTTACGTGAAGCAATTAATAAGTTATTGCTGTCGTCAGCACAGGTGTCACTTTGTGCATGTTAAGCATGAATTGATGACCTTCGTGGTGATCTTATGACCTTTCAGAAGTTGCCCATTTTCTGGTAGCGTGAAAATTGGAAAACTTTGATTTAAAAAATTCATGGTGATATTATACGACGAAAATGAAAAACAAATAAAACTTGAAAAACACAACTACACTGCAGGAAAACTCAGTATAGATTGTTACGACCTTCAGTAAAACATTAAGTTGTGAGCTGCAACGTGACAGATTATTGCGAAGGACAAGTGCCTCGTCAGCACTTCAGGTGCAGGGATCACAGGACGCGGGGTAGAAACACCTCACTCTGATAACAACAACAACAACTACAACGTACATGTGTAAGGTTACAAATGACATCCTAACCGCCTGTGACCAGGGCTCCCTCTGCCTCCTCGTCCACCTTGACCTGTCTGCTGCGTTCGACACAGTCGATCACACCATCCTCCTCCAACGTCTTTCTTCCCACCTCAACCTTCAAGGCACAGTCCTTGACTGGTTCCATTCCTACCTGACCCACCGTTTACACTTTGTTTCTTCCAACGGTTTTTCTTCAAACCCCCCGCACAGTTTCTCATGGCGTCCCTCAGGGCTTTGTCCTCGGCCCCCTCCTTTTCACCCTTTACACGCTCCCTCTGGGCGATGTCATCCGCAAATATGGGGTAAATTTCCACATGTATGCGGACGACACCCAGCTGTACCTTTCTGCCTCATCCCTCAACCCCCAGACCATCGATGTTCTGACAGCATGTCTGTCCGACATTGAGCCCTGGACGAGGGACAACTTCCTGCAATTGAACGTGAGTAAGACCGAGGCCCTCCTGATTGGCTCAAGCCAGCGCCTTCGCACATCGGGCACTGCCAGCCTCAACATCCAAGGCTGCACTCTCCACCTCACAAAGCCAATCAGGAACCTCGGCATCATGTTCGATCAAAAACTCTCCTTCCTCCCCCACATCCGCGCCTTGACCGGTACCGCTTATTTCCACCTGCGCAACATTGCCAGGCTCCGCAACTATCTTACCCCCCGCGCTGCCGAAACACTCGTGCACGCATACATCACCTCGAGGCTGGACTACGGAAACTCTCTCCTCGTCGGCCTCCCCAGTTCCTCCATTCACAGGCTGCAGGTCATCCAAAACTCTGCAGCCCGTGTATTATCCCGCAACCGCCTCCAACCATATAACCTCCACCCTCGCCCGTCTCCATTGGCTCCCCATTCTCCAGAGGATCGAGTTCAAGGATTATTATTATTATTATTATCACCAATGATGGTGATAATAATAATAATAATAATCCTTGCATTTGACATAGTGCTTTTCGCATCTTCTCAACGTCTCAAAGTGCTTCACAGAATATACTGTAAAGTGAATTGACTGTATATTTGTGGACGAAACGCGGCAGCCAATTCCGCACAGCAGTATCCCACACACAGTCGTGGGTTGAAATGACCAATTTTACTGTGTTTTTTTGGAGGGTTTATTATTAGGTGTGTGTGTGTGTGTGTGTGGAGTAGGGAAACTTGCCCAAGGTTTCACCCTGACCTGCCTGGATTCAAACACAGTCTCATGCTTGTAAGGCGAGTGCTATAACCACTGAGCTACAGGACTCCAATACGATGATGAGGTCAAACGCAAGGATTATTATTAACATTATTGTTGGAGAACACGGTGTATCAGTTCTGTGCAACATCGAGGCAACTCAACTCTTTGCTTCCGAGGCTTTGGATTGCGAATGGCTTCACATTAAATGTAGGCGATAAAGATGGGTGCGTTCAATTCAATTTATTGGTGATCAATTTGCTGCAATGATCTGCTCGATCCAACTAAGGTGTTTAGTCACTCGGGCGTAGACGGCAGGGATAGTGGTAGAGCAGCTGCTACTGCCCCAGGAGACAACACCGACCTGGTTCCACACACCGTCCTTCTGGCAGACGAGAGGACCTCCAGAGTCACCCTGTGAACAGAGAGCAACAGTGATGTTAGGGGGAGATATGATTGTGGCCTTGAAGATTAACAAAATATAGTCGATTCACTCTACAGTCTATTCTGTGAATCGCTTTGAGATGCCTTGAAGATGTGATAAGGCGCTATATCAACTCCAATGACTATTATTATTATTATTATTATTCTGAAAGGATATGGGACAAGGTCAGGTAACCAGGACTTGAGGTACAGGTCAGCCTTGATCTTATGAAATGGTAGGAACAGGCTTGAGGAGCTGAATAGCCGACTCATGTTTCTATGTGTCTAAAGGAACTAGATTTACCCTGCCTAGTACAGTAGAACCAGAGCACACGGCCTGCAAGTGAAGGGAATGGGGGTAAATTCAAAACAGATCTACACAGGGAACGCTATTTCAATGAGCAACTAGTAAATATCAAGTGCAAGGATTATTATTATTAGTATTCATATTATTATTATTATTAGGTATGGGAAAGATTCGGGAGACGGCAGAAGCAAAAAGTGTTGGTTGCTTCTAGAACATATTAGATGTATTTCTGTTAGGAAAATAATATTGTGGGATACAACAACAACAAAATTGCACTTATAGAGCGCCTTTCACGTCGGGAGGACATCCCAACGTGCTGAACAGTCTGGTCGGGACCCGAGCGGGAGGGGTGCGGAGTGGGGTGTGGGGGAGGGTCGAAGTAGGGGGAAGGAAAGTGGGAGAGGGGGAAGAGTTAGTGGAGCAGCCGAAGGTGCGATAGAAGAGGAAGGTCTTGAGACCGGCCTTGAAGGAGGAAAGTGAGGAAGCAAGGCGGAGGGGCTGCGGGATGGAGTTCTACAGTGGGAGCAGAGCGGCTGAAAGCCCGGCCGCCGATGGTTGAGCGGTTAGGGCGGTGGACGAGGAGCAGCCCTGAGTCTGCTGAACGGAGGGTGCGGGCAAGCTGATAGGGAGACAGTAGGTCAGAGATAGGCGGGGTCAAGGCAATGAATGGCCTTGAAAGTGAGTATATAGTTGGCACAAGTCTTGTCATTTGACTGCCAGAATGGTGGAAGGTGAACTGGATGGGCCTCGGTCTTCTTTGTCTAGCAATTCTCATGTTGTTTTTATTTCTCTCAGCGGAGAAAGGGCTAAAATATCTCTAAAACTAATAGGCTCATACCATGCAGGATGTGGCACCTGCTGCCCCAGCACAGATCATGCTGTCTAAGATATTGCTCCCCCAGTAGCTCTTGCATTCGGCGTTCGTTAGTAGAGGCAGAACTGCCTGCTGCAGTTTGTTGGGACGTTCAGCAGCTGGAGACAGAGCAGAAAACATGTATTTATTGAAATATAATAGTGTTTGCAACGATCAATGAGAGTTACAGTCACATTTCGGCACCAGCCCCTGCTTATTTTGAGGGTTGAGAATTTTAACTTAAAGGCAATCGTAATTTACTTGATGCCACAACTGATCATTTTCTGTACCAGTGACAGTCAGTGTAGTGTTCTGTGAAGTGTACAGATCTCAGATTCACTCTGAGTAATAGTCACAGACTGTTTACACAGTAACCGAGTGCTAGAAACATTTAGGTTAAATGCTGGTTAGGGTTTCTGATGAACAGATAAACAACTGATCACTCTGGGTGTTTTCAACCTAATTCTGTTGTAGAATCTAGGCACCCACCCAATGCAAACCTCTAGAGAAAGGTTGGTTACTCTTAACATTTTTTGCATGTCCAAACAGGCTACTGATGATCACAGTCAGTGCGAGTATTTTTCAAGTGTTAAGAGATTCCACCATCCAATCTGAACACGGCCTTGACATGGGACTCATTATGTGTCCTTTACTGAAATGAACTGTTTCAGGCAGACTATAACACTCACTCACTGGTGTTATTGGCAGGAATATCAAAAAGTAAAGAAGGTTAAAGGAATACCTTATTATTATGGATAATAAAAAGCAAAACATGAGAAGAAACATTGAAACCATTAATCCCCAAAAGATATCCGTCTCTCGTTTACGTTTTAAAGTACAGTCGGAACAACATCCAGTGGATTATTATTTGGTATAGTAGATTATTTGAAAGAGTTTAGGACTCCTGTAGCTCAGTGGTTAGAGCACTCGCTTCGCAAGCAAGAGATCTGGGTTCAA
The DNA here is from genome assembly GCA_035084275.1 of Hydrolagus colliei. NCBI lineage: Eukaryota > Metazoa > Chordata > Chondrichthyes > Chimaeriformes > Chimaeridae > Hydrolagus > Hydrolagus colliei. The sequence goes on from CM068756.1 coordinate 11,248,204, forward strand.
TTCCTAGCAGGGTGAGATCGATTATCAGGCGTGTGGAGCAAGTTTCCTTGCTCCACACGCCTGATAATAATCCCTCCAACATAAAGCGGTCCTAAATAATCGGTCATTCAATCCGCGACTGTCCATAAAAATACAGTCAATTCACTTTACGGTGTATCCCGTAAGGTGCTTTGAGACATCTCGAAGACGTGAACGGCGCTATATTGAATGCAAAGATTATTATTTAGCAAATAGCAGTTTACTGACATTATAAAAAAGGAAATGGTGACAATGACGTACGATTGGCTCGAGTTCTGCCCCATCCTGTAGTGATACACATGGTGCCGCTGGGATATTCATCCACAGCGAGACACACGGGGGAGACACGGCTTGTGAACGCTGGGGAGGATTTGAGTTTCACTAAAGTAACATCAAACTCGGTAATCCTCTGAGGATGAGTAAACACCTGTAACAAAGAGAGAGACACAGACAGAGAGAGTTAAATACACAGTCACTAGACTTTTCACTATATCCTATGAAGGGACATCCTCCCGACAGGAAAGGCGCTATACAAATGTAATTTTGTTGTTGTTGTTGACCCAATGTGAATGGTGCCATATTAAATGCAAGGATTATTATTGATAATATTTATTATTCAAATCAATTGAGACCGTACTGAGCGCTAAATTTTAGAAGACCTCAGCATCCATACATACCTTTTCAACAGACATGGTTTGTTGAGTTGGTTCTGACCAACTTTTGTCGTGTGCCCCTAGGATCACTCTGTCCGATGTACTGTTTCAGACAAAAAAGGCAAGCCAGATACAACAGTGAGTAAAACACAAGCTCCAGGAACCTGGCACAGGAAGCAAACTCTCAAGCCTCGTTGCGCTTCACGAATGAAGCTTTGGAGATCAATTATTTTCCGTCTTATTTTTGTGCCACCGCTTACCTCACACCACAATGAGCAGCAGTGACAACCCAGTTTTCGTTGATCAGGGAACCACCGCAGAAATGCCAGCCACTGTAGTCCTGTCACACAAGGGAAAATATCAACCCACTCAAGGTTATGAGATACATCAAGAGATTTCAGTATATTTTTTTAAAACAGGTTTCATTTAAGTTTCTCTATAAAGTTTCAAATGCCCCAAGGGAGGAGAAAAACTCAGAGCTTAGAGAGGGAAGTCATTTCTGAAATGGTGGGTGTCTCTCCGACCTTTCCTTAAAGTGGGGACGCTAACAGCACTGCCCAACACAACAGCCAACATCTAAACGATACAAACAATTAAAGAGCTACAGAATGTACAATAGATTATTAACAGGGAAAAACTGGGAATGAAAAATACCAGCAGGAAAAAACAGAATAGAGGCACGATGAACAAATGATCTTCTGTGTTGAAAACTGTTGGTGTATCTATGATAAGATCAGAGCTATGTGTGCTGTTGATCTCTCATATCCTATGTCTCTGTGAATTGTATTAAATTGGAACAATTTTAAAGGCAAAGTGCAAATAAATGAACCTTGCATTTACTCTACACATCTCTGTCCATGTACCTGGAGGGAGACTTGCCATGGCCAGGAGCCAGGCTCGGCCTCTTCACCGTTTACAATTCGTGAGTAGCCCGTGATCACAGGAGAGATGGCAGGAACACCACACTGAAGGCCTGGATTGAGGAAGGAATCACATCAGTTTCATGGTCCAAACGGAAACGCAATTCTCCATTTAACTTCGGAACAGCAGAGCTTTGAAGCAAATGAATAACTGTACCATGAGCGGCAGCGAGGAGGGCACAGCAAGAGAGGAGCCAGAGGAACATCATGGTTGCACTGATGTGGAGGTGGAAGGAGCCCTATGGTTTTATATGCTGCCGTCACCCTGACCTTTAGATGTTGCTCAACGTTAATGTTGGAAGAAGCTCAAAAATAAGGCAGATTAGAGAGATAAAAAGAGCATTAAGATCTGCACGTGTTGCGGATTCGTTTCCAAATTAAATAACAGAATATGTAGAGATTGAAGGCTTTTTGAAAAATTTGAACCGAATAGAAATTCAATATTTTCTGTAACACCTGATGATAACAACTCTCATCCCAACTAATAATAATTATAATAATAATAATAATAATAATAATCCTTGCATTTGATATGACACTTTTCACATCTTATCGATGTCTCAAAGCGCTTCACAGAATATGCTGCAAAAAGTGAATTGACTGTACATTTGTGGGCGAAATGCGGCAGCCAATTGACACAGTAGTGTCCCACAAACAATCTTGGATTGAGTGACCAAGTTACCATTGTTTTTTTCTCTTGAGGGATTATTATCAGGCGTGTGGAGTAAGGAAACTTGTTTGAAGTTTCACCTTGCAGGGAATTGAACCCGGGTCTCTCGCTTGTCATGCATACATCACCTCACGGCTGGACTACGGAAATTCTCTCCTAGTCGGCCTCCCCAGTTCCTCCATTCATAGGCTGCAGGCCATCCAAAACTCTGCAGCCCGTGTACTATCCCGCACCCGCCTCCGCGACCACATAACCCCCAACCTCGCCCGTCTCCACTGGCTCCCCATCCTCCAGAGGATCGAGTTTAAGATCCTCGTCCTCACCTACAAGGCCTTACACGGCCTTGCCGCATCCTACTTAACCAATCTACTCTCCCCCTACACGCCCACCCGGACCCTCCGTTCAACAGGACTTGGCCTGCTCCAAGCCCCCCGCTCGAACCGCCCCACCATCGGAGGCCGGGCCTTCAGTTTCTCCGCTCCCAATTTATGGAATGCCATCCTTCAATCCCTCTGTTTCGTCTCTTCCCTTTCCTCTTTCAAGGCCGGTTTGAAGACTTTCCTCTTCGATCGTGCCTTTTGCTCCACCCCGAACTCTTTTACCTCCCCTTCGTGTTTCACCCCTTCCCAAACACTCCCCTCCCAGCTCGTGTCACACGCCTCGTGTTCAGCGCCTTGGGACGTCCTCCCGACGTGAAAGGCGCTCTATAAATGTAAATTGTTGTTGTTGTTGTTGTTGTTGTTGTTGTTGTTGTCAGGTGAGTGCTCTAACCACCTCTAACCACCTTCAAGTTTTACATGGACTGTTTCTCCATGACTACAGGAGCTTTATGAATACTCCAGTGCCTTCTAATGTGTGATTTGTGCTGTACAAATACAGGTTAATTTTGTTGTTGATGACTCTCATTTAGATGTATGATTCAGTAAAGCTCATTTAATTCAGACAAGTCAGCCTCGATGTGCTCAGCCTCTTTACCTTGAGGTGAATCTCAGTGAATTATTCCCAAATTTAGCAGAAGTGTATTTTACATTCAATGAGCATTCACGTCTTGTCTCTGCTTTCTAACCGTTACATGCAGAATCTCAATAAAGTTTACTGTGTGAAAGGTTACATGACCGAAGGCACTTAATATGCTTTTTACTCCTTGTCCAAGTGACTCAAAAGCCATGGTCTGGAGTCCCATAGCACAGTGGTTTTCCCTCCCCCTTCGCCTCACCCCTTCCTTCCCCATCTTCAGTTCGCCCCTGAAGTCCTTTCTATTCTATTCGTGCTTACGGTCACCTTCCCCCCTCCCTGGCTCGGCCTCGGGCTCGGTCATTGTTAAGCGCCCTGAGACGCCGCCCGGAGTGGAGGGCGCTGCATAAATGCAAGTTGTTATTGTTGCTGGCGAGTGTGCTAATCTCGTTAGCGGAAGGAATCGGGTTCAATTCCTGAATTGGGCGAAACTTTATTCAAAATTCCTCCGCCCACAAACTTCGCTCCCGATTACCCCAGTCCTTGCCAGACTTCACTGGCTCCCTGTCTCAGAACGGATGGATTTCAAGATCCTCACTCTTGTTTTCAAATCCCTACACTCCTCTGCAACCCCCCAGCTTCCTGACTTCCTCTCTCCTCACAATGGAACCCGTTGTGTTTGCTCTACTGGGTCTGGCCTCCACCTTGTACCCTCTCTCACTCCTCTTTCAAAATCTTATTAGTTTATCGCCCCCCCAAACCCTCCCCCACTTTCATTTCAGACTTTTCTTCACTTTTAACTTCCCTTTGTGCCTCCTCTGATCGCCTTATTATTCTTGGCGATTTCAACCTCCATTTCACCCCCTCCTGCCCCATTTCCTCTGAATATTCCTCTTTACTTTCGTCTTTCAACTTCTCCCTTCACATTAACGCTGCCACCCACACTCACGGCCATCCTCTCGATCTAGTGATCACCCAAGGCCTCAATGTCTCTGGCGTCACCATCACAGACAAGGCCATTTCCGACCATTTTTTCATTTCCTGCAACACCTCTATCCCTCCCCCCTCCACTTCCAAACCCACCACCATCTTCTACCAGCCCTGGAAGAAGATTCCCCTTCAAACTTTCACCTCTGCCCTAGAAACCTCCGACCTCTTCCCACAATGGCATTCTTTTTGTACCGACCCATCCTCCGCCTCCACCGCCCTCCACAACAGCCTCTCCACTACCCTTGACACCCTGGCCCCCCTTACCTCCAAAACCGTCTCCCATTCCCGATCATCACCGTGGTACACAACTCACCTCCGTTCCCTCAAAAGCCAAGTGAGAGCAGTTGAACGCACCTGGCTCAAATCTGGCCTCACGGTCCACCGGCAAATCTGGCTGGACCGCATCAAATTTTACCGCTCCGCCCTAGCCACCGCCAAATCAGCCTTCTACTCCAGGATAATCCTGGAAGCGAAGGACAACCACCGCCTCCTCTTCGCCACCACCAACCAGCTCCTCCGCCCCCCCCCCCCCCCCCCGCCTCACCTTGCAGATCCTCTCCTCAAACGTTCGTTGTGAGGAGATGCTGGATTTCCTCGAGTCCAAAATTGAGAAAATCCGCTCTGCGGTTTCCTCCACCCACCACTCCTCCACCTCCGCGCCCTCATCAGTTACCTCAACCCCTACTCACCCCCCATTTCACACTTTCAACCCCACCACCCCGCTTTCAGTCACAAAAACAATTACCTCCATGAAACCCACCACGTGCTCATTGGACCCCATCCCCACCCCCTCCTCCGCACCCAGCTCCATTTGTTAGCCGCGCTCATTTCTGACACCATTAACCTTTCCCTCTCCTCAGGAACCGTCCTTACCTCCCTTAAAACAGCCACCATCACCCCTATCCTGAAGAAACCCTCCCTTGATGCGTCGCAACCATCAAGTTATCGACCCATCTCCAACCTCCCGTTTCTATCTAAGGTCCTTGAAAGAGTGGTTGCCTCCCAGCTCCGCTCTTTCCTTTCAAATCACTCACTTCTTGAACCCCTCCAATCAGGTTTCCGCCCTATCCACAGCACAGAAACTGCCCTGGTTAAGGTCACAAATGACATCCTAACTGCCTGTGACCAGGGCTTCCTCTGCCTCCTCGTCCTCCTTGACCTGTCTGCTGCGTTCGACACAGTCGATCACACCATCCTCCTTCAACGTCTTTCCTCCCACCTCAACCTTCAAGGCACAGTCCTTGACTGGTTCCATTCTTATTTGACCCACCGTTTACATTTTGTTTCTTCAAATGTTTTTTCGTCAAACCCCCGCACAGTTTCCCACGGCGTCCCTCAGGGCTCTGTCCTCGGTCCCCTCCTTTTCACCCTTTACACGCTCCCTCTGGGCGACGTCATCCGCAGACATGGGGTAAATTTCCACATGTATGCGGATGACACCCAGTTGTACCTTTCTGCCTCATCCCTCAACCCCCAGACGATCGATGTTCTGACAGCATGTCTGTCCGACATCGAGTCGTGGACGAGGGACAACTTTTTGCAATTGAACGTGAATAAGACCGAGGCCCTCCTGATTGGCTCAAGCCAGCGCCTCCGCACATCGGGCGCTGCCAGCCTCAATATCCAAGGTTGCACTCTCCACCTCACAAAGCCAATCAGGAACCTCGGCATCATGTTCGATCAAAAACTTTCCTTCCTCCCCCACATCCGCGCCTTGACCGGCACCGCCTATTTCCATCTGCGCAACATTGCCAGGCTCCATAATTATCTTAACCCCCGCACTGCCGAAACACTCGTGCATGCATACATCACCTCACGGCTGGACTACGGAAATTCTCTCCTAGTCGGCCTCCCCAGTTCCTCCATTCACAGGCTGCAGGTCATCCAAAACTCTGCAGCCCGTGTCCTATCCCGCAACCGCCTCCGCGACCACATAACCCCCACCCTCGCCCATCTCCACTGGCTCCCTATCCTCCAGAGGATCGGGTTTAAGATCCTCGTCCTCACCTACAAGGCCTTACACGGCCTTGCCCCATCCTACTTAACCGATCTACTCTCCCCCTACAAGCCCACCCGGACCCTCCGTTCAACAGGACTTGGCCTGCTCCAAGCCCCCCGCCCGAACCGCCCCACCATCGGAGGCCGGGCCTTCAGTTTCTCCGCTCCCACCTTATGCAATGCCATCTCTCAATCCCTCCGTTTCGTCTCTTCCCTTTCCTCTTTCAAGGCCGGTTTGAAGAATTTCCTCTTCGATCGTGCCTTTTGTTCCACCCCGAACTCTTTTACCTCCCCTTCGTGTTTCACCCCTTCCCAAACACTCCCCTCCCAGCTCGGGTCACACGCCTCATGTGCAGCGCCTTGGGACGTCCTCCCGACGTGAAAGGCGCTCTATAAATGTAAATTGTTGTTGTTGTTGTTGTTGTTGTTGAATCCTCCGTTCCGACATCGGCGGCCGTGCCTTCAGCTACTACACCCCACGGCTCTGGAACTCCCCTTCCTCACTACCTTCGCCTTGCCCCCTCCTTTCCTATTTTCAAGTCACACCTAAAGACTTTTCTTTTCGACCGCGCTTTCGGTCACCTCCCCACCCCCACCCCACCCACCACCGGCTCAGCCCTGGGATCCGTTATTGTGAAGCGCTCTGAGACACCATCTGGCATGGATGGCGATACATAAATCCAAGTTGTTGTTGTCGTTATCACTTTCTGCAGGTAATGTTGACTCACAAAAATATTTGGTCACTCAATCCATGACTGTTTGTGGGTCACGGTGTGTGAGATTGGCTGCCATGTTTCTCCCACAAAAAACTCTTGTCAATCCACTTTACAATATATTCTGTCAAGTGCTTTGAGACCTCTCAACAAAGTGATAAGACGCTCTATCAAATAATACTGTAAAGCGAATTGACTGTGTATTTTGCGGGCTAAGCACAGCAGGCAACCAATTACACACACCAGTGTCCCACATACAGGTGTGGATTGAAGTGACTAATTTATTATAAGGATTATTATTACTATTATTAGAGAACGTAGTGCATCAGGGCATTACAATAATGAGGCGATTCGAGTTTTGCTCCCGAGGCTTTGGATTGTTCATGACTTCAAATGAAAGGAGGCGTTAAAGAGACGTGAGTTCAAGTCAATTTATTGTCAAATTTCAGCTGGCGATCAGTTTGCTGCAACGGTCTGCTCGATCCAGCCCTTGAGTTCAGTCACTCGGGCGTAGACCCCGGGGATATTGGTCGAGCAGCTACTGCTGCCCCAGGAGACTATGCCAACCTGGTTCCACACACCGTCCTTCTGGCAGACGAGAGGACCTCCAGAGTCACCCTGTGAACAGAGAGCAACAGTTATTGCTGGTGCGTATGTGTACGTTAGGCGTGATACTCTTGCGGTCTTTCAGATTCTACAAAGGGGCTTGATAATGTAGACCCTGATAAGCCGTTTTATCTGGCGCGGATCAGGAGAACCAGCGGTCACGGCCTGAGGTCGAAGGGGGCCGTAAATGTGAAACAAATCGGAGGAAACGCTACTTCGGTGAGTGGCCGGTAAATACGCGGAACAGGCTCCCGAGGGAAACGGTGGAATGGGGAGTAGAGGTTGTCGTTCACCGGTCTCACGCCGGGCTGAATTATCTCTGATACAAACAGGCTCATACCATGCAGGAGGATGCACCGCTCGCCCCAGCGCAGATCATGACGCTGGAGATCTGATTGCCCCAGTAGTTGCTGCACTCGCTGTTGGTTAGCAGAGGCAGGGTTGCCTGCTGCAGTTTTGTGGGACGCTCAGCAGCTGCAGGCAGAGCAGAAAACGTGCATTTATCTCAACGCAACAGTGTTTGCGCTGCTCAACGAGGGTTACACTAACATTCCAGCACAGATACCCATCAACAAATGCCTGTTTCCCCAACTAAAGAAACTTTACAAAATGCACACAGCGCACTGCTTTCCAGTATAAGATGTGAAGCGCTTTGAGACACCTGAATGACGTGACGGGGCGCAGTATCTAACGCTAAGGACGGTCGCTCTTATAACTGTTACCCATTGCGCTTTGAAACGACTTGGACGTCTGGCCAACCTGAAAGGCGCCATATAAGTGTACATTTTTATTGCAGCTTGTATTATCACTGTCACTTTACCAGCTAAAACCTCATCGCTTGCCATTGCCGTTGAGAATGGGAGCTAAGTAGGAAGGAATCACTGCTTCCAGCGAGTGGTTTGCTCCTTCAACCTCTGCCCATGAGCCTAAGAGCCAGGCTGGCTGGTCAAACGTGAGGAATGCCCCGCAGTGCCTCAAATCTGCCTGGCTCAGCAACCAAATTACCAACACGAAGGCTGGGCGACCCACAACATTGACTCGCTTTCCTTTCTCCATAGATGCTGCCTGACCCCGCTGAGTGTTCCCAGCGACTTCTGTTCTGTACCAGATTACCAAGACTGGTACAGAGGATTGACTCAATTCTGAGCTTTGGTTGGTAAGCACATTATCTTGGGAGCCAGCTGAGCTCCAAGGAAATATTATTTACCTCCCACCATCCCTCCAGCCCAAAGGAGGATACCTGGTAAAGTCCAGTCATAGTGACATCCAATGTGGGCAGAAACATTGACACAGTAGTTGGTCATTTTAGCAAGTAACACTGACTTTAAAAAATGATGGTGTTGACGTACGATTGGCTCGAGTCCTCCCCCATCCGCTGGTAACACACATGGTGCCTCCAGCAAAGTCTCCCGATGTGAGACACACAGGCGAGACACGGCTTGTGATCACTGGGGAGGAGGCAAGTTTCACCACCATGACATCGTTGTTGATGGTATAGGAATTCCAATCAGGATGAGTGAACACCTGGAACACAGATATAGAGAAGGTGGGGAGGTGGGGGAAGGGGGTGTGGGGAGGGGAAGTTACTTTAATAATAATAATCTTTGCATTTGATATAGCGCTTTTCACATCTTCTTGACGTCTCAAAGTGCTTCACGGAATATACTGTAAAGTCAAATCACTGTATATTTGTGGGCGAAACGCAGCAACCAATTGCACACAGTAGTGTCCCACAAACAGTTGTGAATTGAAATGATCAATTTATTAGTGTATTTTTTTTCCCCAGAGGGATTATTATCAGATGTTTGGAGTACGGAAAGTTGCCCACGGTTTCACCCTGTCTGGAACTGAACCCAGGTCTCTCGCTTGCAAGGTGAGTGCTCTAATCACTGGGCTACAAGACTCCTTAATTTCCTTAATTAATGCTATAGAATTGTCAAGGAGGTTTCAATCTCTACAAATCCATTTTGCTGCCAGTGTCCCAAGCAATGGCTCGAAATTCCTATTTGAAGGAGGATTTCGGATCAGGAGCATCGTTTTAAAATTGAAGACTCTTTTTTTTTAGAATCAGCATAAAATCAGTATAAAAAGGAGCTGTGGAAAACCTGCTTCAAAATTAAGACTGAATGTTAAGAATTTTCCAAAAATCTGCAATGGTTTTTCATTTTAAGTCAATGGTTTTTTCGCTAGGATCGTGAGGAACCATTAGAGTACAAGTCAGGTAAACACACTAGCCCCCTGTCCCTCTCTCACATCATGGTATATGTAAATCATATCAACAACAACAACAAAATTATACTTATAGCCTTTCCTGTCAGGAGGATGTCCCAAGGCACTCCAGGGATCAGGGATCAGGGATTCGGACCCCTATATCAACACAGCTGTGTGAAATCGGCTGCCACATTTCACCAAGATCATATATCTTGAGAAGCAGAATGTCTTTGAGATATCTCCAAAACAGTATTCATTTCACAGTATAGCTTGTGAAGCACTTTAAGACATCTTGAAGACATGGTAAGATGTTATATGAAATGCAAGGATTATTATAATATTTGGGGCATTCTACAAAATACACAGTCACCAGACTTTTCACTATATCCTGTGAAGGGATATCCTCCCGACAGGAAAGGCGCTATACAAATGTAATTTTGTTGTTGTTGTTGATGACCCAATGTTAATCATGCCATATTAAATGCAAGGATTACTATTGATAATATTTATTATTCAAATCAATTGAGACCGTACTGAGCGCTAAATTTTAGAAGACCTGAGCATCCGTACATACCCTTTCAATAGACATGGTTTGTTGAGTTGGTTCTGACCAACTTTTGTCGTGTGCCCCTAGGATCACTCTGTCCGATGTACTGTTTCAGACAAAAAAAGCAAGCCAGATACAACAGTGTGTAAAACACAAGCTCCAGGAACCAGGCACAGGAAGCAAACTCTCAAGCCTCGTTGCGCTTCACGAATGAAGCTTTGGAGATCAATTATTTTCCGTCTTATTTTTGTGCCACCGCTTACCTCACACCACAATGAGCAGCAGTGACAACCCAGTTTTCGTTGATCAGGGAACCACCGCAGAAATGCCAGCCACTGTAGTCCTGTCACACAAGGGAAAATATCAACCCACTCAAGGTTATGAGATACATCAAGAGATTTCAGTATATTTTTTTTAAATAGATTTGATTAAATTTCTTTATAAAGTTTCAAATGTCCCAAGGGAGGAGCAAAACTCAGAGCTTAGAGAGGGAAGTCATTTCTGAAATGGTGGGTGTCTCTCCGACCTTTCCTTAAAGTGGGGACGCTAACAGCACTGCCCAACACAACAGCCAACATCTAAATGATACAAACAATTAAAGAGCTAATATACCATTCCAATGTCTACAAGAATGTCCAGTCAGCCTTTAAGCACCTAATAGGACTCTACTTGAGTGTAGACCGAGGAGCAAAGAATTTAGCAAATAAAATTAGGATTGGGAGAATTGTGTTTGATCCTAAATAGGACATAGATGGGATAAAATTCCACCATTTTACTCTATTAACACAGCAATTCTGAGCACCTGGAATTTGAGAAGGTGTTAAATAAAGCCTTAAGAGGTACAGGAAAACAGCTTCAAAGTTAAGGCAATGTAATCAGCAATTTACCAGCTTCCAGCCACTCTGGAATAGTGTGTTAATAGAGTGAATGTAAACCCTGGTGTAATTTAACCCAGCACTGCCCCCCATTAAAAACCATGCTGGAAGCAGAATGTACAATAGATTATTAACAGGGAAAAACTGGGAATGAAAAATACAAACAGGAAAAAACAGAATAGAGGCACGATGAACAAATGGTCTTCTGTGTTGAAAACTGTTGGTGTATCTATGATAAGATCAGAGCTATGTGTGCTGTTGGTCTCTCATATCCTATGTCTCTGTGAATTGTATTAAATTGGAACAATTTTAAAGGCAAAGTGCAAATAAATGAACCTTGCATTCACTCTACACATCTCTGTCCATGTACCTGGAGGGAGACTTGCCATGGCCAGGAGCCAGGCTCGGCCTCTTCACCGTTTACAATTCGTGAGTAGCCCGTGATCACAGGAGAGATGGCAGGAACACCACACTGAAGGCCTGGATTGAGGAAGGAATCACATCAGTTTCATGGTCCAAACGGAAACGCAATTCTCCATTTAACTTCGGAACAGCAGAACTTTGAAGCAAATGAATAACTGTACCATGAGCGGCAGCGAGGAGGGCACAGCAAGAGAGGAGCCAGAGGAACATCATGGTTGCACTGATGTGGAGGTGGAAGGAGCCCTATGGTTTTATATGCTGCCGTCACCCTGACCTTTAGATGTTGCTCAACGTTAATGTTGGAAGAAGCTCAAAAATAAGGCAGATTAGAGAGATAAAAAGAGCATTAAGATCTGCATGTGTTGCGTATTAGTTTCCAAATTAAATAACAGGATACAGGTACACGGAGATTAAAAGAGGTTGAAACTAATAGAAGTTCAATAATTTTCTGTAACACCTGATGATGACAACCCTCGTCCCCAAAGTTCAGGGATGGAGCTCGTAATCCTAATATGAACGTTTAAGGACAGCACATTAACCTCCAATTCTATATCCAACCCAACTTTTTGCAGTATCCCTCAAATCTTTCCCCCTCCTCTTTGTCGAACCCATTTCTGCTGCAACTTCATTGTCACAGTGAGGAGCTCAGTGACCTATGCACAATCCATGTGAGCGATAACGTTTTCCCCAACTTGAGCAATGTCTTTTGGACGTTTTGATAGTACCCTTGGGTGTCCTGTAGCTCAGTGTTTAGAGGACTCACCTTACAAACAAGAGACCTGGGTTCAATTCCAGGCAGGGAGAAACCTTGGGCAAGTCTCCTTACTCCACATTTGGTGCTGCGTTTCACCCACAAATATACAATATACACTTTACAGTATGTTCTGTGAAGTACTTTGAGATATCTAGAAGACGTGAAAGGCGCTATATCAAAGGCTAGGATTATTATTGTTATTTATTACTCTGTCGTGGGCCAGCCTGACTCAGTTGGTAGCATTCTCCATTCGCCATTCAAATCAGAAATGTCTGCTTCTTTAATCCTAGGCTGACACTCCAATGCAGTGTTAAGGAGTGCTACATTGTTGAGTTCAGCTGAGACATTCAGTGGAGGGCCCCTCTGCTTGTTCAGGTGTGGACGTTGAAGAATCCGCACTATTTGAAAAGAGAAGTGAGTTTCTCCCGATGTCCTGGCCAACAATTGATCACTCACTCCATGACTGTTTGAGGGACATGGATGTGTGCAAATTAGGCTGCTGCCGCTTGCCCACAATGACGCAGTCACTGCACTTTACAGTAAATACCATGAGTCCTTTTGAGACATTCGCCTGACATGAAAGGCGCCGCAACAAAAGCAACGATTATTACACGCTGTACAAGTGTGAGACCTGTGTTCAAATCCAGGCAGGTCAGGGTGAAACCTTGGGGCAAGTTTCCTGACTCCACGTACCTAATAATAATCCCCTTAGTCATTTCAATCCATGACTGTTTGTGGGACACTGCTGTGCGCAGTTGGCTGCCGTGTTTCGCCCACAAATTTGCAGTCAATTCACTTTACAGTATATTCTGTGAAGTGCTTTGAGACCTCTAGAAGATGCGAAAAGCGCTATATCAAATGCAAGGATTATTATTATTATATTTAGTCTATTTGCTTAATCTCTTCAACCATTCAGGTTCCCAACTGCTGTTGGCCTTTTATTTTGAACGGCCGCCAGGTTCAACAATTGATTCAATTCAACCCTCTCCCCCGGGAACATCAACTGACGTAACCCCCTTTGATGTCACATACGTTGGCGTAGGCACTTTAGAATGGTCAAACTGTCCTGAAAACGATTCTCAACAATACAGCGCAGCGTTCAGGTATGAAATGGATAAATTTTATGTTAATTTGACCCGAGAGAGGGAGAGAGAGAGAGAGCGAAAGAGAGAGAGAGAGAGAAAGGGAGGGAGAGCGAGAGAGACAGAGAAAGAAAAAATGGACCGACGACAGACTAAAGCATATTTTGCAAACCCATTTTATTTTTCCATTCATGTTACAGTTAGTTAGCAGCGAGGATCCCATCGACCCAAGCTCTGAATTTAGTCATTCGAGCGTAAACGCCGGGGAAATTGGTAGAACATCCACTGCTGCCCCAGGAAACAATGCCCACCAGATGCCACGAGTTGTCCATCTCACAGACCAGAGGCCCCCCCGAATCCCCCTGGAATAACAGAGCATCAGAGTTATAGCAATGGTAACATTAATAATCCTCGCATTTGATAAAGAGCCCTATCGGGTCGTTGAGACATCGCAAAGTGCTTCACTTTGTGGGTGAAACGCGGCAGCCAGGAGAGTCCAACAAATAGTCGTGAATTGAGTGACCAAATTACTTTGGGTTATTTTTAGTTTTCTAAATCAATAGTTACCCCTGGAAAGCGATCCTCCAATTGAATAGGTAAACAGAGGCTTGTGGAAACTTGTCTAAGGTTTTGCAACGACCGGGGAAATCAAACCCAGGTCATCTCGCTTGAGAGGCAAACATTTTGACCAATACACTACAGGACTCCACAATACATTTGATATCCCAGCCTTCACATGGGGAAGATGTCTCGAAAAATTTTCATAGGATTCACTGTAGAGTGAAGTGACTATAATAAGGAGACCAAGATGTGTGGGCTCATTTTGAAGAACAGTTTGATGCTGTGATGGATGGATGGATTGTTGGGTGTGTATTCTGGAGTTTGGTGGTGGATGAGATTCAATTGGCCAAAAGTCCTTCTTCATCCAAACCAACCTGGTGATCTGGTAGCAAATGCTTGAGATGTGGCCACGCACACCTGTAATGAACAGGTAGTTAACCTACCATACAGGAGGAGGCACCTGCCCCACCAGCACAGATCATGACGTCACTAATCATGTCGCCCCAGTATTCCTGACAGTCAGTGTTGCTGAGGAGGGGAAGACTTGTCTGCTGAAGTTTATTGGGAGAAATTATCGCTGAAACGCATAGGACAGAGGGGAGAGAGAGCAGACATTGCCGTTAGTCTCCGCTACATCAACAACAACAAGTTACAATTGTAGCTCCTTTCATGTCGGGAGGACGTCCCAAGGCACTGAACACATCTACAGCACCCCAAAGTGTCACTTAGCTTTTAGCCTGTGTACAATTGTAAAACTCCACGTACTACCGCTTCCGTTGCTAGGCATTTCTCCAGTAACATTTGCGGGGCTGTGTGTGCTTATCGGAACTGCGTCTCTTTACAAAAGTTTGGGAACGGAGGAGCGTACCACAAATATAATCTCGACTGTACTATGTACGAACAATTAGGGATCTCTAGGTCTTTCCATTATTCATCTTTCCTTTGCGTCTGGGACACATGCAGCTGACGAGATTATCTATCGTTCGGACGTTTAACTTGCCCTACCGTTGGCGCTAGTCATTCCCCATCCGGATGTAACGCACTTCATGGATGCCGGGAAGTCATGCGTCGGGGTGGGCAGGCAGACGGGAGACACGCGGAGGGTGAGAACAGCAGGGTCTGAGAGCTTTACTACAGCAATGTCGTTCCGCAGTGTCTGCCGATTCCATCCAGGATGAGTAAAAACCTACACGTTACCAGGGAAGGGAAACACTCCAATATAATACAAAACATCAATTACATTTATAGAGCACCTCTCGGATCGAGAGGACATTAGCTGGGCTAATTCTAAGGTTTAATGTTGGTATGACATCAAATGCAAGCTGGTGGTGAGGCTAAGTGGGGCATTATTAGCATAGAAAGACCATCATGATCCTAGCTGAGATAAGGTAACTGGAAGCTTCCTTGTTTGTACAATACATAATCCTTCTTCAGATAAAAGATCCATGGAGTTCTGTAGCTCAGTGGTTAGAGAACTCGCCTCGCAAGCGAGAGACCTAGGTTTGATTCCCAGCAGGGCGAATCCTTGGGCAAGTTTACTTACTGCAAACGGCTGATAATAATCCCTCAAGAAACAAAAAATGATAAATTGGTCACTTCAATCCATGACTGTTTGTGGGACACTGCTGAGGGCAATTGGCTGTTGCATTTTGCCCACAAATATACAGTCAATTCACTTACAGTATATTCTGTGAGGTGCTTTGAGACGTCTAGAAGACGTGATAAGGCGCTATAACAAATGCAAGGATTATTATTATTATTGAAAGATCCTTTGTTGAACAACTTTGCATATGTAAATACTCGTTAGCAATCCCCTCTAAGATATGAGTTATCCAGTCCTGAATACAATCAGTGCCTCGAATTCCGCAGGGTGAGAAATGATCACCAGTGTGTTTGGTTGCAATTCCTTGACACTGTAAGAGGTTCTACGCTGAAAATGATTGGTCTAAACACAAGAACAGGAGTGGGCCATTCAGCCCCTCGAACCTGTTCTGCCATTCTATTAGATCATGGCTGATCTCTACCTCAACCCCAATTACCTCCCTTTCCTCATTAGGTTTGAAGTGAATTGAAAAGCAAGTGATGTGGCCAAGAGTAACTCTGGACATGTACGCACCTTGGCGATGGACTTGATCTGTATCGATTCATCCGAGGACTTCCTGCTGTGCTCACCAAGGATTACATAATGCTTGTTAGCGCTGCAGACAAAGAAACACACCAATGCATAATAATATAATAATAATCATTGCATTTGATATCACGCTTTTCACATCTTACCGACATCTCAAAGCGCTTCACAGAATATACTGTAAAGTGAATTCACTGTATATTTGTGGGCAAAACTTGCCTTTAGAGGGCCTGTATAAAGCTGGCGGGACCTGTTAAGGGGAGGTATTGCTGGGGTTCTGTATGACATTCAGACTTACCTCACATCGCAATGGGCAGCTGTAAGGACCCAGTTTTCCTTAATCAGAGAACCACCGCAGAAATGAAAACCAGTTGCATCCTTCAGTGAGAAAAAAAGACAGAGGCTCAGCGTAGGACCCGGGCTACACATATTTACTTGTATTAACATTCAAGAGAAGATAAAGGCATATTTTAATCACAAACCCACTCTGTATCGTCCCTGTATCAGAAAGGAAGAAAAGAGCCACAGAGAGAGAGAGTCTGTGAAGTACACTAAGCTACTGATAACTCGACCCTGGTTTAACTTGTCATCACCAGTGAAGTCAGCACGCTGTCAATATTCCGGCCGCACTTATCGATGTATTTATTGATACACATGTCTAAGTCACCACTCCTGATAACTAGTCACAGAGCAGCTTTCCCTCAGTGCGATGAGTTATCGGATGTTTACCATTGAATACTGCAGTTTCTGTATCTGAACACAGTGATAAGGTGAACTGTGGCGCAGATCGCAGAATGTCAACGAGAGGAAGCCAGAGTGAGTTACCTGAAGGGACACCTGCCAGGGCCAGGACCCTGGTACAGCCTCCTCACCGTTCACAATCCTCGAGTAGCCGGTGATCACAGGCTCAATGGCTGGCACACCGCAGCCTGCATCAAAACCTGGTGTGGTAAGAATTGATCGTGGATCACCGAGTAACACACAAAAAATTCCATCAAATGCTATCAACGATTAACGTTCAGAATCATCTCCCTCTATTCCATGCTGGACTACAGCTCCAAAAGCAATCTGTCAGCGCTTTCCAATACATTGACCAACTGTCTGGTTTTCATGTCTGAATGCAGGTTATTTGACCTGGTGGGGGGGAATCACAGCCAAGTCTTGTCCTGTCCTTACCCAATGTCCACACACATGTGGTGTCCAGCGTGAAGTCATTGGACAACGATCAGGAGTGGGAACATTGGCTGATTCTTCTCCCCCCCCACCATCCATTCTTCCCTTCCATTGTCCCCAGGAACAATGAGACTAATTTAACTCACATTTTGCCCACAAAATACAGTCAATTCTTTTTACAGTATATTCTTGGAAGCATTTTAAGATGTCTCAACAACGTGCTAAGGACTATATCAAATTCAAGGATTATTACTATTGTTATTATTATTCAGTGCTGCACCATATTGCGTATACACTCACTGAGCCACCTGGAGAATCTTCAAGCTTAGAAACACAGAAACATAGGAACCAGAGTAGGCCATTCATCCCTTCGAGCCTGTCCTGCCGTTCTGAAACGTTGAATGAATTAGTCTGACTTACCGTAAGTAGTAGCAATGGATGCAAGACAGAAGAAGAGTCTAATGGAAGTCATGGTTGGAGAGTGATGTGAGCTACAGGCGATAGTGACCACTTTTATACAGTTTGAGATCTGCACTTTGACGGCTGTATCTCTGATCTAATCAATAGATTCAAGGATAAGCAAACCACCACTGATAAGACGAGGTGAAAAATAATGAACAGGTGCTCTTGATCCCATATTATTCCAAAGTTAGAGAAGGAAAATCAGACACAAGATAGATTAAATCAAGTAAATTGACGGACTGAAACCCTATTAATTGCAATAAGATTTTATTTTGATACTTATCACATAATCTACCACATGTTGATCATGCAATAACCATATAAATACACTCACTGACTGCACTTTACAGTACATCCTGTGTAGCTCTTTGAAATGTTTCAACAACATGATAAGGAGCTATATCAAATGAAGGATTCTTATAAATCAAAGAATTCAAATGTCAAAATAAAGCATTAGTGACCAGTCTTTGAAACTCCCCCCCAAAATTCAGATCCTTGATCCAACTTAAGCGACAAAGGGCAGGTAAACTTTCGGTAATGTTTTCGATTTGGAGATTCAAGATTGAAAGCTGATAACCATCAGATAACTCGTGGTAACTGAGTTCTTTCACCGCATGGCTTCTTCCCAAGATGTTGATCAAAGCGCTTATTTCACCACAGGGATAGATGTTGGTTGATTAATAACTGTGTGTGTTTGTATGTGTGATTTGTGCACTTGACAAGGTTAGGATCCACACAAAAAAAAGTCAGAAGTTGCCATTGGAGTTCACTGCCTTCAACCCTGAGGTAACTGAGTCCATAGAAAAAATTAATCCTGATTTCTGGTGTAGACTTCACATTGTTGAGATACGTCAAGTGCTTCACAGATATACTATAAAGTGGGGTGGACAGTATATTTTGTGGGAGAACATGGCAGCTGATTTGCACGTAGCAATATTCCACAGTCGTGGAGTGAGTGACTGATTTTATTTGGGGGAATTATTGGCTTGGTGTCCTGACCAGCAATCTCACCAGAAAAAATTATACTGGGATAATATCTGACAGTAGAGACAGAGTCTCCCTTTAGAGTAACACGTGAAGCGGGAAAAATGCAGATCCGCAAATGTTTTTTTTAGAATAAAACACCTTGATTCACCTGCTATACTTACCTGAGAGTGTGTAGTCATAATAATCCTTGCATGTGATGCAGCACCTTATCATGTCTTCGAGACGTCTCAAAGTGCTTCACAGAATACATTGTTAAGTGAATTTTACAGTATATTTTGCGGGTGAAACATGGCAGCCGATTGTCCACAGCAGTGACCCACAAACAGTTATGGATTGAGTAACCAAACCATTTTTTACTCAACACCCAGAAAAACGATCTGCCAATCGACTGACAACCAGGTTCCCACATTACTGCTAGGTAAACAGTTGCTAGTTGCAAACGGACGAGTAAGGAAACTTGCTCAATGTGTCGCCATGCTGGGAATCAAACCCAGGTCCCCTCGCTTGCAAGACAAGTGCTCTAACTTAGGTGCTTGAAAAAGAGTCATATTACGAGTGGGTTAGACTGGGTGGCTCATGCGTGGAAAAATATCAGCTCTGGACTGACGGGCCACACATCATATTTTGGTGCTGTAACATTCTTCTATACTTCAAGCAACTTTTCTGCACTATTTGAGACAATACTGTACACTTGAAAGTTTCAAATGACACTCTTATTGTCTCTCCTGGTTGTAAAGACTCTGAACAAGGCTTTCAGTTACAATCAAGCTTTTGTCGGTGAAATCCCCTCTACTGTGATTGATATGTGGTTGGCATTTGCCTCCGAACATCTTCAAACCTCCCTTCATATCATATCATATCATATCATATCATATCATATCATATCAAATCATATCATATCATATGGAACTACCTCTCACAGAGGGTAATAAATATTATAATAATAATCATTGCATTTGATATAGCACTTTTCATGTCTTCTTGGACGTCTCAAAGAGATTCACAGAATATGCTGTCAAGTGAATTGACTGTATATATTTATGAGTGAACATGGCAGCAAATTGTGCACAGCAGTGTCCCACAAACAGTCGTGGATTGAAGTGACCAATTTATTATGTTTTGTTTCTTGAGGGATTATTTCACAGGCATGTGGAGTAAGGAAACTTGCCCAAGGTTTTGCCTGGCCTGGAATCGAACCCAGGTCTCACACTTGTAAGGTGAGTGCTCTAACCACTGAGCTACAGGACTAAAAAAAATAGATTTCATAATGAATGCTTTAGGTCCTTTGGAGTAACAACCGTAAATCTACTATTTTATTTATCCAACTACTGCATAACTTTCCAGAAATTTTCATTTTTATTTTAAAACATTTCCAACTTCAGCGCCTCCCGACGTGAAGGGTGCTCTACAAATGTAATTTTGTTGTTGTAAAGTAATAAAGATTGTTTTTGTTTCTTTGAGATACTCAATTTGTTTTAATTTACTTGAGTGAGATACGAAATCAATTCTAAGTTAATTCTACACATTTCAAAATGAAAATGAGTTTGGTTTTCCGATTCGAGCTGAGTAACAATTGTATACAAAGGTCCTGTTCGGGTGGAATGCAAAGCTCCCGAGGCACTATTCCAAAAGGAAAAGGAATTTCTCCCAATGTCCTGGCTGAGATAAAATGGTCATTCACTCCCTGGCTATTTATACGACCCTTGCTGTGTACAAAATGACTGTCAGATAAAGCCACTGCACTTCAGAGGAACGATCCCGTGAAGGGCTTCGAGGGAGTTTGACGATGTCAGGTGACATATCAAATGAAATTATTATTCTTGTTTCTTTGTCTAAAGATGTAATCATAATAATATGAATAATAAGAATCAAGTCATTTTTGAAAAGGAATGAATTTTGAACCTATCAAATTCCAAAAGATAACGTAGCTTTTCCATCCATCTGGTGCATTCCCAAACAGCTTCAGCAAACAACATTCACCACACGGCTATTTGATGGATTTGATGGATTGCTACCTGCAGCCTCGATGACCTCTTTGTGTCAGTTTGAATAGAAATTAGTATCCAGACACGGCGAAACAAACTGACTTCATCGAAGCTTCGTTCTAACGATAATTAATGTTCCGATATTGGATGAGATGTTAAAACGAGGTCCCGTCTGTCTGTTCGGGTTTTTGAAGAACCCGTGGTGGTATTCAAAAAGAAACGGGCTTTTCTCCTCAGTGTCCTGACCAACAATCCCCCAGATAAAATCAGTCGCTCACTTCATGGCTGTTTGTGAGACGTTGCTGTGTGCAAAGTGGCTGCCACGTTCGCCTACAAACTGTGCATCGTATCCCACAAACAGCCATGGAGCGACGAATTATATTTCGGAGACTGTCGACCAGGGTGTCAGAGGAAAATAATAAATATAATAATGATCCTTACATTTGATGAGGCGTCTTGTCACGTCTCAAAGCGCTTCACAGAACATACTGTAAAGCGAATTGACTGTGAAAACACAGCACTGTATATATATATATATATATGCAGGTAGTTTTTTCATTTGTTTGGGCTTAGAGTGCCACCTTGTGGTTATTTAATTGCCCTGCGGCGCTGATTCAAGGAATGCTTTAACAACCGCTAACGGTTTTTCACATTCTCCAGGAATTTCCTGATGATATTTTACAAAGTTATTGATTGAGAACATTTTCAGCCGTTTCCTTCCTGCATCCCACAGTGATGGGATGTAGTGTTTCACCAGCGTGTCTCAGAATTTTCTGTAAACTATGTATTTGTCAATCAATCAATCAATCAATCAATCAATCAAAATTACATTTATATAGCGTCTTTCACGTCGGGAGGACATCCCAAGACGCTGAACAGTCAAGTAGGGACCAGAGCAAGGGGGGGAGGGGTCAGGGTAGGGGGAAGGAGAGTAGGAAAATTGAATGTATATTTGTGGGCGAAACACGGCAGCCAAATTGCGCACAGCAGTGTCCCACAAACAGTCGCGGAAGTGGGATTAGGGGAGAAATGGGGGAAAGAGGGTAAGGGGAGGGGTCAGGGTAGGGTGAAGGAGAGCAGGGAAACCGACTGTATATTTGTAGGTGAACCTGGCAGCCAATTAGCATACACCAGTGTACCATACATAACTATGGTAGCGAGGCTCTTACGCTGAGCCACCACGGGTGTTTTACAGCAATTCTGTTCAGTTCTCCAACATGTAACCAGACCCCAATGGATGCTGTAATCTTTAACCCGTACTGATTGCGAAGGAACTCTTTGAGAATAACGAGAGGTTAATTTGCTTCCGTCTTGTGCGTAATCAGTTTATTTCAGCTGCAAAAATATTAGTCTCACAGCATTCTCAACAGTGACACAGCATAAATCGGGTGCAGACATTCTGTTCGAAATAACCACCACAACAACAAAACAACCAAATTACATTGATCAGACGCCTTTCAAAATCGGCAGGACGTTCCAAGGCGCTGAGCGACCAGTGGGAATAAACACCGGACAGGAAAGCATCCAAAAGGGAAAAAAAATAGATTGACATTTCGTCCGAATTCTTCCATTTCCCAGTGAGCGGAGCCTTCCCAGCTGGAGGATTACACGGCGCTTTGTCAGGACTAGTTCTTACCCCGGTGGCAGATGTTACCAATTTTCCTGCAATAACAAATGGCTTTAAAAAACCTGCAGTGACAAGTGGCGCAGGGGTCACAGCAGGGCATCGAGTGATCAAAGCAGGATTCCAGGTGCCGGATACATCTTCTGGAGAAGGGGGCGGATCTGTTTTCAACCTCCAATGCATTGGATATCACCTGCGAGATAGTTGAAATCGAGCCATTAGGGTCTTAAGTGAGGAAACCACTATCGAATCGATTGAGAGTAACAGGCATGCAAGCCCTTAATTGTCCAGTGCCTCGGGACATTCGTCCGAATATACAAATGTACGGTCAATTCACTCTACAGTATATTTTGTGAAGCGCTTTGAGACGTCTAGAAGACGTGAAAAGCGCTTTATCAAATGCAAGGATTATTATTATATTATTATATAAATGCACCCGAGCTGGGGGTTGGAAACAAGAGGGATGGGGGGGTAGAAGGCGCTGAAGTACTGCAATATAGACACAATTACCTTAGGTTCAAGTATGTTCTCCAACTGAGGCTCCTCCTTGATTGCGCCTGCTGTTATTTGTAACACAGAGCTGGACATCAGACCTGGATCAACTGCATTCACAACATTAAAATACTGGCATTGTGTGGGCTGCACATTGGCAACGCATATAGCGTTGCTGCTACTGCACATTGCTCATCTCACAACAAGTAAAACACAGCCCCAGTGAATGATCCATTATTACTGAACAATTCCACGCAAACTTTTAACAACAAAAGCCAAAGGCAGCATCAGGTTAAAATAATTCAGCTTTATGATTCAGGGACCTGAAGCTTCACCTGGTGCTAGACTGAAGCATCACTTTGACTTACAATTTGAGATCACGGAGGATTGCGGAGAATTCTTTTGATTTAAAACTGTTGAAAAATTCGGGAAAACCGGCTTCCAGATTCACAAACGAATTTTTGAATTTTCCGGCTAAGAGCGGGTGGAATTTCTGGCCTCGGGTGTTAATGTCTCTACCAAGCAACAAGCATCAACAACAGCAACAAACGATATTTGTATAGCATCTTACACATTGGGAGGTTGTCCCAAGTCATTGGACAACTAACTCCCAAGGATATAAATCGAAACCTTGGGGTTAGGCGCCAGTTTTGAAATATTTTATTCTGGTGCAATACAAAACAGTTTTCCAAATAGCATATTTAAATGTGAGTCTAGCCTGTATCCTTGAGCATCTGAGTTAACAGTAGTTAACAGAACAGTGAACTAGAACTTAACTGCAAGGAAAAACTATTGGTAAAACTCTGCCCAATTGCGAACAGTTACAAAGTGACATGAGATGTATTCATATATTTTTTAACATATACATTTTCAATCTGTCCAGTTTTTCAAGAGATTTAAGTCTCGGTTTGTTCTCTGAACTCAGCAACATCTCATTGTAGTTATACCCTCAGCCACACACACTTCTTTGCTGTAATGAAAACCATAATGGAATCGATCTGCTGACTATTTTCATTTGCAGTTGAACTTTAAGAATTGTTACGTGTTCCTGGGTGCGGGGTGGGGAAGGTGGCAGCTGCCGTCCCGCAGTCCCTCCGCCTCACCCCCTCCCCGGCCTCCTTCAAGTCCCGCCTCAAGACTCTGCTCTTCGATGGTCCCATCGGCAACTCTTAATCCCCCCACTTCCCTCCCCCACCTGTCCCCCAGCTCGGATCTGACACAGCGACTGTCCAGCGCATTGGGACGTCCTCCTGACGGGAAAGGCGCTATACAAGGGTAATTTAGTTAGTAGTTGTAGTTGTACCTGTTGGAGCCTTGATCTTCCTGACCAAAGCCGAATCCACGTCTCTCGCAGCAGCATCCCGCATGACAGTAAAGTTCAGGTCGTCCACTTCAGCACAGCTGGTGGTGAGAACCACCTGCACCGCGTGCAGAGCCAACCAGCACCTGATCACAATGTTTAACATGTTGCCCGGAGCCCTGCAAACAAAAGGCACCTTCAAACTTCCTGGCAAATGAGACCTAAGATCGTCAGAATTTGTGGGGCAAAAAGGAGACTAAGGTCCATCCAGTTCACCTTCAACCACCGTGGCGGTCGCATGCACATGTCATGTCCCAGGCTATTGGACTGAATAAATAGAATTGGATTTATTACTAAGCAACCGAAACGCTTCACATAAGTGCACACAATTTGATAACACAATGAAAGAGGATCCAAACTGAACTCGAACCCCCAACCATCCCCCCCCTCCCCCCCCATTATAAAGTGTCGAGTTTTGCATCAAAATAAATCTAATCGGATTGATCACTAAGAAACAGAAACTGCTTTGATTAAAGCGCATCACTTTAAAAATACAAGTGATTATAAACCATGGGCTTTCACTCACCGGTCTCTATGGTAAATTGAGAGCAACACAAAGTGATGTGAGCCACAGCGTTTTGCTCTCTTCTTTTGGATCCTCTAGCTCTGACAACCTGTTATATACCCGAGCTGCTGTGACGCCAAAGGGAAGCAAGTGGATGCTTCCGAGTGTAATTGAAACATACAAGAAAACAAAAGCGATTTTATAAAACTCTCTCCAGGTTACTTTTGCATGAAGACAATATTGGTATCTTATTTTGTTAATTATAATAATAATAATAATAATCCTTGCATTTGATATAGCCTTAATCACATCGTTGTGACTTCACAAAGTGTTTCACAGAATATATTGTAAAGTGGATTGACTGTGTATTTTGTGGGCAAAATCTGACAGCCAATGTGTGGTGACAGTGTCCCATAAACAGTTGTGGATTGAGTGACCAAAGTTTTTTTTGAGGGATTATTACCCACAGAAAGTGATCTACCGATTAACAAACAATCCTACTTACTGCAAGGCAAACAGAGGCGTGTGGAATGAGGAAAGTTGCCTAAGGTTTTGCCCAGGTTCTCTCACTTGCGAGCCACACTTTTGGGGAGTTTTTTTTTACACACACCATGTACAAAAAGTGTGACTA
Source organism: Hydrolagus colliei (assembly GCA_035084275.1). Classification (NCBI taxonomy): domain Eukaryota; kingdom Metazoa; phylum Chordata; class Chondrichthyes; order Chimaeriformes; family Chimaeridae; genus Hydrolagus; species Hydrolagus colliei. The sequence goes on from CM068756.1 coordinate 11,273,526, forward strand.
AATAAGGTTCAGGTGGACATGGCACTGCTTGAAAAGAGAAGGGAATTTCTCCCAGTTTCCTGGTCAACAATTCTCCCAGCTAAAAATTGGCAAAGATGAGTAGGAATTCTGGGCTATCACTGTCTCAAAGCAGTTCACATGATGAATTACTTTGAAGCGTATTGACTTGCTAAACCCCTGATCTCTGCTAGCAATATTTCATCAGCAGTAATAATAGTTGAGATTTGGATGTAATCTTAACAATATATTCCGTGAAGAGCTTTGAGACGTCTAGAAGATGTGATAAGTTGCTATACCAAATGCAAGGATTATTATTATCATGGGACATATTGAGCTTCAAGGAGGAGGAAGGTGTGGGGGAGGTATTAAATACTCACAAGACAAACAATTTTGCATTGTAAAATTACAACAATTACCTGGACTATTTCACTTGAGTGGACTAATAGCAGAATAACCGAAGTCCGTGGAATCCAGATAAAAATAGATGATGAAAAGGTCAATAAAATCAAAACGGTGCATTTGTGATATACTAATAACTCAGGTGGAGTAAAGCATTTTAATGAAAGTCGATCAGAAATCCATTAAGAACCGAAAAGGGAATTTGTTTTTCGCTGTATATGATTATAGTTTAATTTCATGCTTTTGCTCAGAACGGATATACACGTGACGTTTTAATGAGTAAGGGCCTAAAAGGTACTCGTGCTGTCAAACAATATCCGTTTGCACTGAATGTCCTACTCTCCACAAAACCATGAGTTTCCCATCAGATCAACATGTACTAACATTAAATGATAACAAAAATAATGCTTGTGCTTGACAGTGGCTTAATACATTGGATGGCTCAAAGCACTTCACTCAATTATTTATTTGGAAGGGTAGTGACTATAGTCTCCAGTGATCCGCCCTTTCTATCCAGCTTCAAGTCCCTCTTCAACTGAACCTACGGTCACCTCCTCTCCTTATAGCCTGAGAAAGTAAGTGCAAGTTAAACAGTGAAAGAATGAGGAATATCTACCAATTGAGTGTTTACGAGAATAAATAGCAGCACCAGTATGAGGAATATATCACCGTCTTAGTTACTGTTGGAAGGGCAGACCAGTCCTGTGGGTGGGGGGTGGGGGGGGCAGGCAACAAGCTCTGATCCCTCAGCTCCTGTTACCCAAGTAAAGTCCTAACTGGTAAGGATGTTAAAGCTGTACAAGCAGCAGCAAACTTGCCAGACAGTGAGTGATATCAATGGCAAGCGTTCCAGTTGGTAAACTCTAACAGTATTGCAACACACAATATCTCCTTTTTCCATTTTCTAATGCCAAAAAAAACCATTCCTTTGTTCACGGTACATTTCTCCCCCCCCCCCCCCCCCCTCCCCCGCAAAGGTAGCGCACACATTTTTCCTGGGACGCTCCCTTTAATAAAGTCAGGAGTTGCTCCTTTGCGCACAACTGCAACCATATGTGCCCCTGCGTACACCCTGATGAGATCCCCTGCCACTTTCGGAAGGCACACCAATGTGCCCTGTATGTGCACGTTTAATAATAATAATAATCCTTGCATTGGATATAGCGCTTTTCACGTCTTCTAGACTTCTCAAAGCGCTTCACAGAATATACTGTAAAGTGAACTGACTGTATATTTGTGGGTGAAATATGTTTACCTAACAATCCTCCAAGTAAAATTGGTCACTCAACCCCTGGCTCTCTGGGGGACATTGCCGTGTGTGAATTGGCTGCCGCGATCGACCACAAAAAGCAGTGACAACGCTTTACAGTGTGGAGTCCTGTAGCTCAGTGGTTAGAGCACTCGCCTTACAAGACCTGTGTTCGAATCCAGGCAGGTCAGGGCGAAGCCCTGGGCAATTTTCCTCCAAATAAAAATTGGTCATTTCAATCCACAACTGTTTGTGGGACTGTTTGCTGTGCACAATTGGCTGCCACATTTCTCCCACAAATATACAGTCAATTCACTTTACAGTACATTCTGTGAAGCGCTTTGAGACATCTGGAAGATGTGGGAAGTGCTATAACAAATGCAAGGATTATTATTATTATCATTATTATCAGTGCTGGTGGAGAGTTTCCAAGCAGTCCAACTTCCTCAATAGGAGACATGCAAGGATTATTAATAATAATACTAATCCTTGCATTTGATATAGCGCTTTCCACATCTTATCGACGTCCCAAAGCGCTTCACAGAATATACTGTAAAGTGAATTGACTGTATATATTTGTGGGCGAATCGCGGCAGCCAATTGCGCACAGCAGTGTCCCACACACAGCCGTGGATTGAAATGACCAATTTTATTATTGTGTTTTTTTTGGGAGGGATTATTATCAGGCGTGTGGAGTAAGGAAACTTGCCCAGGGTTTCACCCTGACCTGCCTGGATTCGAACACAGGTCTCCCCAGCTTGCAGGACAAGCGCTCTAACCACTGAGCCACAGGAGCTCCAGTAAATGGTTCCGAGCAGGGTGGCTCCGGCCGCATGCGCAGTGGCTGGGGGGTGGGGGCAGGCAGGGGAAGCGGCGCATGCGCAGTGGTTGCAGGCTATGTGGCTGGGGGCAGGGGAAGCGGCGTACGCGCAGTGGCTGAAGACGCGGCGGTTGCGGGAGCGGCGCGTGCGCAGTGCCTCCTCGGTCACATGGGAAGGCGGGCGGTCACGTGAGCGGCGCGGGTCAGGTGGCTGTGTTTGCTGTGGTTCGCGGCCTCATCCCTCGCACCGACATGGGATCCTTCAACGAGCTGTACTTCAACGTGGACAACGGCTACCTGGAGGGTCTGGTGAGGGGTTTCAAAGCCGGTATCCTGTCCCAGGGGGATTACCTGAACCTGGTGCAGTGCGAGACCCTGGAAGGTGAGGCCTGGGGGGAGAGAGCCGGGCCTGGTCCCAATCCTGGCCCTTTTTCATACACACATACACACACACACACACACACAGACCCCAGTCCTCACTACCCTGTGAGGAACAGTATTATCATTAACCTATGGTTTATATCCTCTAATGCAATGCTGGGGTGTGGGCGTGGGGGGTGTGTTGTATTGCCAGAGGTGCCATCCTTCAGATGAGACGTTGAACTGAACTCCCATCTCTACCTGTTCAGGTGGACGTTGAAGATCCCATGACAACACCAATAACAACAAAATGACATTAAACCGAGCGCCTTTCACTTCTGGTGTCTGTCACACTGGACACCCCAAAGCCCTGGGACAACATGACAACCCCCCCCCCCCCCCCCCCCCGAACCCCCAATAAAATCTGTCACTCCACTCCACAGCTGTTTGTGGGACACTGCTGTGCACCACTGGATGCTCTGTTGTGCCCACAAAATACACAGTCACTGCACTTTACAGTGACGTGCTCGCTCTGAGGTGTTTTGATGATGTGGTATGGTGCTGCACTGATTGCAAGGATTATTATTACTGTATGGGAGAAAGTAAGAACAAATGGAGACATGCGAGCCTGCACCACTCGGTCCCATTTTGCGGCTGGTTCAGCAGCTCCGTGTAGGGCTATTGCTGGTGATGGGTTTCTCATGTGTTTACCTTCTGTGCTCTGACACCTAACTGCAATGTGACAGACATCTGAGTAATCTGACCTCCCTACGTGCTATATTCAATGCTGAACTAAGGGCCAATGTTGAACATTCTGAATTTGTCATGTAGATGGACAAAGTGTGGAGGCTTTGCCTTTTCACTTTTTCAGGGAACCATAGGTGCTTTATCTCTGGACAATGTGAATGGCAGAAGACCTGCCCTGGTGTGTTACCCTCTGTGAAAGGCACTATATAAATGCGATTTGTTGTTGGTGACACCTTACGGATACAGCTGCAGAATTTGCTATTCCAAATTTAGTTCTGGACAAAGGATTTTAAACTGTTCAACATTAGTGCGATCTGGCAATTGATGACGGTTATTGTGGTAGGACTATTTAAGGTGGCGAAGGTGGTACACTCCTTTAACACATCCTGATCATCCTCCCGCCTATTTTGTGGAGTCCTGTAGCTCAGTGGTTAGAGCACTCGCCTTACAAGGTGAGACCTGTGTTTGGAATCCAGGCAGGTCAGGGCAAAACCTTGGGCAAGTTTCCTTACTCCACATACCTAATAATAATCCGTCCAAAGAAAACCTGTAATAAACCTGTAAAACATCATTTCAATCCATGACTGTTGTGCACAATTGGCCGTTTTGCCCACAAATATACAGTCAATTCACTTTACAGTATATTTTCTGTGAAGCGATTTGAGAAGTCTAGAAGACGTGAAAAGCGCTATATCAAATGCAAGGATTATTATTATCAGTGCTATTGGGAGAGTTTCCAAGCAGTCCAACTTCCTCAATAGGAGACAAAAAAGTTTCTTAAGTTGTTGTGAAAATTTGGAACTTTGTCAGTTTCACAATTGATTGTAATTTAGTATTTTGTTTTTATGTATGATGACTGACTCAAAACTGCACTTGGTGAGTTGAAGTTAGTTCTATTGCAAGATTTGATTTATAAACAAATTCTTAAGATAAGACTGCTTTGAACCGGTGCAAGAATGCAGTAAAGGTGGCTGTTCTGAAGGTTTGAAGTGAAAGGGGAACAATACAGTTGAAAGCTTTGTGTTGAAATGGTTAGAATCGACCGAGCAAATATGCTCGCATTCATTTCCTATTACTAAAAATTTCAGTTGACGAATAAATAGCAAATGTCATTAGTCACAGTTTTAGAACGTTCCCATAGCTGCTGTTAATTTTCAGTAGTACTGTACTTAGTTTTTTAATTTATAGAATTTTAACTGGTTAATTTACTGTGGTCAGATGATAGGATGTCTGTTTTGCATATAAAAATCAAATTTTCAATATATAGTGAACAATGCTGTATGATTAGGCTGGATAATTATTTGTTTCCATGATAAATTGTGAATGTTGTGCAGGTGGGGTAGCAGCTCTGAATGTCAACAACCTTAACTGAAATAGTAATGTGTAGTAACTGAAATGTAAATTTTCTCTTTTTCCTGCTATGAGATTCTGGGGAGAGATAAGCACTTTACCTTCTTAAACACCATTTGCTAGCTGTCTCAAGTAGCATTCTGGAGATCAGAGGGCAGAGGCTATCCATACCCTTGTTATCCTCTGTGGAATAGGAGATAGTTCCTAAATTTAAAAAAATCAGCAGTTATAATTTGTGTAAAAAATTTAGTTTGGATTGGGTGAAATTGCATCTTTTGTCAACAAGGTTGCCAAAATGAGTTTTACCCAGATCCCCTTCAGAGCCTTCTCTTTCTGTGGTGTTATTACTATAAACAGGAGAGACTTGTGATGAGGATTCTCCTCTAGGTTATTCTTGCAGATTTAGCTTTTTCAAACAGCAGCTCTGAATTTTTTTTGTATATACAGTAAAAGCCTGTTTATCTATCACCCTCGGGACCTGACCAATGTTGGTTAAACAGCATGCTGGATATTCAGATGGATATCCAACGCCAAAAACCAACACAAAAAAATTAACTTATTTTAACACGTACCATATTAATAATGGACTAAATATAACAGATAATAACAGACTTTTGTTATTCAGATAAAAAACATCTTTGCTGGTAGATGCCTGGTTTGAAGCCATGATGCTGGAGTACAGGTGTACAGTCTATCGATAACTTCTACAATGGCGGACGCGACACAAGGGAAAAAAACAGCAGCAGTACCTTAACGCATTATTAGCAGCATTCCAAAATACCGATGCAAGGGAAAAAAAAATGCGCCGCCGCGATTGTGCCGGATAAGCGTATCCGGTTATTCGAATGGGGATTTAGCAAGCACTTGGAGAAATTCTTAAGGAAAAGGCAGTATATAAATGAAGAATCCCTCCTGAAAGGGAGTGGTCTGCCCCTTGATGTCTTTTCCATAATTCAGGCTGCCTTGTCTGAAATTGCAGACCAACCTGGCTCAGTAACTAGACTACTGAGTCAGGTTTAGAGGATTGAGCTGATTCTAAAATTCCATTACTGAGAATGTCGCCTTGAAGCCAACTGAACAGCAATGAGACCAGTTCACCTCCTGCCCGCTTCCTCCATCCCCTCCAACGATAATCACTTGTTAGTCCTTTGACATCAGACAGTGCAGGTTTGAGTTCTCAGTAGTGGATAGAAAGCAATGGAAACTTATGAACTTATTGGTGAGCAGCACAACTCAGCATGACATGCATAAAAACATTGTTATCATCTTCCTGTCACAGGTCGGACATGTGTTCCAAGCCTTTGAGCAATGTTTCCACCAGATGGAAGTGCAGGGTTGTTAGCAGATAACCAAGAAGCAGTTACCAAGGAAGTAAAGCACACACAGCAAACGAACAAATACTCGCACCCGCTGCTTTTCATCTAACAATTTTATCAAGAAATGCACTAAAAGATTAAAGAACATATGCATAGGCTGTGTAACTACATATTAAGACCACATGCCCAAAGACCGTATTACAATAAAAGCCTGTTTATCTGGCACCCTTGGGACCTGGCCAATGCCGGTTAAAGTGCGTGCTGGATATTCGGCTGAAAACGCCCCCTCCCAAAAAAAATTTAATGCATTTTTCCGGATAAATTCTGGTTAATCAAATGCGGACTTTTTTTGCGATGCCGTTTATATGGAAGTTACGGTTGATCGGGTACCGAATAAACGGGCTTTTACTCTATTTTAAAAAAATGCAATTTTGACACAACTGAATTCCCAATTGTCCACATGTTACTATTGGCTGATATATTGGACAACTCTGCCCTGGAGGAATTACGATAAGACTGAATCCAAGAATTTGCTCCGCATAGTCTTTCTCACTTTCACATAGCATCGCAAATGATTCAAGATTGTTGTTAAAGAAAAAGACATTTTGATTTAGTTTAACTTGTTTTCTGCCAGCTATCATGGTGGCAGAAAACACCATGATAGCTGGCAGCTATCATGGTGGTCAGGCTTCACACTGGAATGGTTTAAGATTCAGCAGCTAGCTTATTAAGCACAACAAAAACGGAAATCGCTGGGAACACTCAGCAGTTCAGGCAGCATCTATGGGGAAAGCAAAGTGAGCAAACGTTTCGAGTTGGCGACCCTCAGTCAGAACGTCAGAACCCTTCTGACGAAGGGTAGTGGACCCGAAACATTGACTCACTTTCCTTTCTCCATAGATGCTGTCTGATCTGCTGAGTGTTCCCATTGACTTGTATTATTGTTTCAGATTTCCAGTGTCTGCAGTATTATGTGTTTTTTTAAAAATTATTAAGAAGTGCTTCAATTGCAGGTTTTGGTAAGTGGAACCAGCACTTCACTATTTTTAAACCTGCTAATTGCGAAATTGAGCAGTTTTAATTTTTTTAAGACTACTAATCTGTCATGGAGAAATCAAAATGTAACTGATTTTGTTCTACAAATATTCCAATCTTTGAAAATAATTTAAATTTCTCAATTTCAAACTGGATATAATGTGACATTTCTCTGTTCCCTAAATCTGGCCAACCAAGTAATATTCCCTGCCGTTTATAATGCGGCCACATGACCCCCCCCAGAGTCCCACATTGCCGATCTCTCACTGATTACATATTCTTTCGTAACAGCTAAAATGTGCAGTTTTCAAGCCTTTCCTATGTTATGCTGGTCTCTTGGGAAACAATAATAATCCTTGCATTTGAAATATTGAAATTAATTTGACACATTGGAAGAACATCTGAAAGCTAATCACACTAAAAAGTGCTATGACTATATTTTTGCAGCAACCCAATATTCTACAAATAGTCATGAGGTAAATGCCCAATTTTAAACTACTGTGAGGTTTATTCTCTGGACACTGGCCAATTTTCAAGTCGCTCCATGCGATCTTTCAACATCCACCTGAACAAGCAGAGGGCTTGCAGAGTTTTTTGTTTCACCTGAAGGGAGACATCTCCAACAATGTAAAATCATCCCCAGTGCAGCATGGGATTGACAACTTGGTTGTGAACCCACAACTTTCTGACTCCGAAATAAGTGAGAGTGCTACCAAGTGGGCCAACTTGATGCCAACATGAGAGTATGGGAACTGTTAGGAAATCCTGGCTGTTAACATGTGCTCAACCACTCTTGATGCAACATATTGGTCAGCGCTCAATTGTACTGTGCCACTACACCATTTGTAACAGCTGGTGTGAGATCATTCTTTCAGCTCTAAAGTTTTCAATTTTGCTGGTCCATCTCCAGACTCGATCAATCTGAAAATTGATGGTTAAAAGATGTTTTTAGATACCTTATTGGGATTTATGTGAAGATTATCTGCCTATATTTATCACAAGGAATGAAATAAAATACACTGATACTCTGATGCAGGTGGAGTGCTTTGTTGTTATTTGAGAGATTGAACTGAGGGTTCCTTCTAATGTTACGATTCCACAGCAGAAGTTGAAAGAGAAGGAATTTCTCTTGGTGTTCTGTCTAACAAACGTCCAGATATATTGGTCTTTCAGTTTATGGATGTTGGTGGGACTGCGCTAGGACTCTAATGTCGGTTGCTGTGTTTGCCTACAAATAAACAATCTTGATAGCAATTATCAATGCAGTGCTGAAATGCCACATTTAAACATTGTACAGTAGAAGCCCGTTTATCGATGAATCGGCACTTCCGTATAACCGGCACGCCAAAAAAAAGTCCCTATTCGATAAACCGGAACTTATCTGGAACAATAGCGGTGGAGCATTTGTAAATGCATAAATAATAACATAATAATAGAATATTGTATTGGTACTTATTGTTAAAACGGAGCGCGATTTTAAAGCCATACTAGCGGTAAGCTGATAACCCACATTGTCGTGCGGGTGCAGTATTTTGGTTTGCCACTTGTAGATTCTAGGGTTATCGGTTTGCCGCTAGTAAGGTTTAAAGTCGCGCCTCCGTTTTTTTCACCTGCACGGCATCCTCCATTTTAAAAAGAATCACTGGACTATAAACCTCAACCAGTAAAGATGAGAAGCACAAGAGAGTAGTTTTAACAATAAGTACCAATACAATATTCTGTTATTATCTGTTATTATTTAGTCTGGTGTGTATGGTGTGTGTTAAAAGAACTTTAATTTTTTTTGTAGTGGGTTTTCGGCTGCGGGACGCCCGAATATCTGGCAGGCGCTTTAACCGGCATTGGCCAGGTCTCGTGGGTGCTGTATAAACGGGCTTTTACTGTATTGGGGTTATATGAATTGCACATATTATTATACAATATTTAACCAATGTTGCTTGCAAGGATGATTTCCACTGTTGTAAATTGATTGATTTCTGAGAGAGTCCTTACTCTCTCCTCAGTCAAAGTGTTTTATTTTTGTATGTGAGTTGTGACACACTGCCTCACCCCCTCAAGCTGTTGAAACCCTTATTCATGTGTTCATCACATTCAGACTTGACTTTGGCAATACCCTGCTTGTTGACCTTCCCAACACTGCTCTCCACAAGCTGCAGATCATCCAGAACTCTTTGTCCTCGCCAGGACCAGTCTGCATGACCCCCACCCTTGCCTAGCTCCACTGGCTCCTCATCACTCAGAGGATAGAGTTCAAAATCATCATCTTCAAGACCCTCCACGGACTTGCCCCTTCCTATCGCTGTGATCCTTATTAAACTTGCTTCACATCTCCCACCTTGCCCATCAGCAGCAGTCGTGCCTTCAGCTTCTCTGGCCTTTTGGAACTCTATCCCACATTCCCTTCACCTTGCTCCCTCTCTTGCCTCCTCCAAGGCATGTCTTAATCGACCGTGCCTTCGGCCATCCTCCCTGTCCTTCATCCTCCCCTACCCCCACCCTCTGTTTGGGTTCAAATCCGTGTAGCAGCTAGGGGCGTCGTACCAACTTGAAACGTACTATACAAAGTGCCTTTCAAAGTGCCGTATTTATTGGCATCTTTACTCCTGCCTTTCACATCGCTTAAGGTGGATGTTTGTCTTCCTCTTCCTCCCCTACCCACTCCCCAAAAAGCCATGGAGTCTGATTATCAAATAAAAATGTAAACAATCAGCTTTTCCTCCTGCGTTCCTGGCATGCTGATTTCTCGTTTATAAATTAAGAAAACCGGTTTAATATTGTCCATCTTATTCCCTTATATATACACCCAATGTCTGATAAAGTACAAATGCCTGATTTCTGTGTGTTTTGCCCCATCTGCACCTCATTTCCTATGGAATTCAGGAATTCTGTAAACTAATAAGTCCTAAGTTGTCTTTGTTTAATGTGGTTTTGGATATTTCCTGATTCTAATAACACATAAAGATGCAGTGATTTAAAACTTCAGAGTGTAAAAGGGCAGATTTCTTCAGAAGAACATTTTTCGTTTTTATGTTGCTGTTGAAGGATCAGCTTTCATCATCTGTACCTTTCATCGCTGAAAGTTGTTGAAAGTTAAAACTGGGACAATTAAATAAAATGCACCATTTTAATAATTTCAGGGAAGAACAAGTAACAATGGTGATAAATTTCCCCTTCTATCATCACAAGTAATTTATTACCTTGAGTGCACCAGTATTCTGTTGGTAGGCGCTTGTGTAGCTTATGCTATGGTTGTACTGTTAGGACTGGTTCAAATATCCCTTTGTAGCCTGAACCCAAATATTAGTGGCAACATTAATACAACTCTGGCTTTTAGTTTTGTAAGTTATTGGGATTTTCCTGTTCAGGCATCAAATTGATTCTGTGTCTGAATAGAAAATCTCGAGCTTCACAGGATTTTACAACAAAGTGTAATGACTGTGTATTTTGTAGGTGAACCAACAGCCAACTTGTGCACAGCATTGTTCCATAAACAACCATGAGCCTCATGTGCAGTGACAAAGTATCACGTATACACTTACGGATGCACTGAATTACGCATGCTCAGTGCAGATTATTGATTATGTTGAATTTTATACAAATTATAGATATTAAATGTTACGTTCCTCACTGATACGATTTATGTGAGTTTTACTGTATAACCTCGATACATTTTATGAATGAATTAGTTGCCACTATCTAGGGTGGAGAGGACCAGAATTTTAGTAAGGAGTTCCTCAACTATCTTAATGTGTGCTTTTTTTTGGTTAAAAGCTGCAGAATGTCAAAATGCTGCAGAGTATTTTGTTTTAACATATTGGTAGCACAATTTTCTCATTCAGAGTGAGAACTCTCTTTAGTGCTTATCTTTTAAATGTATTGAAATGTATTAAATGTGAAGTTCTTACAGAGACTCCTACATCTAAAATGTGTGGTTGATGCAAGCGAGCTTTCTGATCTCTAGAGGGCAGATGTGCTATACTGGATGTCAAATCCTAGGCGCAGTCAATGTGTATCTATCGGGTTGATATTTTTGCCTTCTATGTTTGGTATATTCCGTGAAGTGCTTTGTAGGGTCTGTCGATTTGGAAATTTTCTGATATCGATATATCGGTGGGCTCATATCGATACATACCGATATATCGATGTTTCCGGGCTTTTTTATACTGCGCATGTGCTCGCATTCGGGGGTACGCACGCATTCGGGGGGTGCGCGCGCATTTGGGGGCATATGCGCATTCGGGGGTGCATGCGCATTCGGGGGTGCGTGCGCATTCGGAGGTGCGTACGCATTCCAATATGCGCACGCATTCCTTGCTCTCGGCCCAGGAGATTGCAATGCCGGCAACAAGGTAAGATGGAAAAGATCACATAATACCGATATATCGCCAGAAACGATATACTGATATTTTTTCATATCGAACTTTTCGATATATCGATATATTTTAAATTCCGATATCGGCGTATTGATATGAAAAATTATATCGATATAACCGATATATCGCTGGACCCTAGTGCTTTGAGACATTCTGAAGACATGATAAGATGTTAAACAAATGCAAAGATTATTATAGTAATAGCTCATGCCTATGGTATAGGAATAGCATAATCAGATATGGTAAACGGATAACAAGAAGGAAGCTAACAAGAAGGATTTTTCAGAGGATTGCCAAGATTATTATTGTTATGTGTGGAATCCTGTAGCTTAATCCTGTAGTTAGAGCACGTGCCTCGCAAGCTAGAGACCTGGGTTCAATTCCAGGCAGGGTGAAATCTTGGGCAAATTTCTTTACTCCACATGCCTAATAATAATCCCTCGAAACAAAACAATAATAAATTGGTCATTTGAATCCACCACTGTTTGTGAGACACTGCTGTGCGCAATTGGCCGCTGCGTTTCGCCCATAAAACATACCGGTAGTCAATTTACATTACATTGTATTCTGTGAAACGCTTTGAGACGTCTAGAAGACGTGAAAAGTGCTGTATCAAATGCAAGGATTATTATTACAGCTCGATGCAAACTCTGGCCTGCAAAGCAAATTTAACCAAGTAAAGTTGCAACATCTTGTCCAGGAGGAGAAAAGTGGTTTCCAAATGTATTCAGCTGGGCTCCTCTTCTCAAGGTCTGCATAGGATATCGGAAATAGCTGGATTGTGCACTTGACCATGGCGTTTTGTCCATAACCCTTATTTGAAAACCCTAATGCATTGCATTACTATTGATCCACTAAACCTTTACTCACTGACATTTTCCTTGTTTCAGTACCAATTTTTCTCCTGTATTTACTCACAATTCCCTTCCTTCTCGCCCTCCTTTTCCATTATTAACACACTGATTGTGCTGTACCCCTATATCAGAAATGTGTGCAAATATGGGAAGCTTCAGAGATTGCATTTTCTGATCCTCCTCGCTAGGAGGATCAGAAATTGCAACCTCTGAAGCTTTCTGTTACCTCTTTTAAAATAAACCCGAAAGGGTACAATTCCTAGTTTCAAAATTGCTTCTTGCTCTCGATGAAAATTGTAGCTAGTCCTTAATGAATGGAATTAACTGTGACTCATGCCATGTCTGCTAAAAGTATATTTCTCCTTTTGTATTGGGCACATCCATTATACAATACCTGTTAAAATATTTGTTTTGCATACACATTGTCATTAGCATGCCCACAGTAGAATTTGTAAACGACACCATCAATTATGAATATGAGATGCACAGGAGTAATCCGATCTTTTTCTGGCATTTATAAGGCACTTGAACTTTCTTTATGGTTTGTGATGCCAGACCCACTCGAGTGAATTATGGCACAGTTGGAACATTAATAGCTATTAATCATGACCACTTAATTTGTTAAGTAATGTACTTGCAAATGTTTGAAACTGTTTTATTGTCTCAATCAAATATTTTATAGTTTTATTAAAAACATTGGTGGTGAAACAAAGAAAACTTTACTGAGCACTAGTTTCTAATCGTTTAGATTAGAAAATTTCCAAATCGACAGACCCTACAAAGCACTTCATGGAATATACCAATATAACAAATCTGAAATAACAACAACAACATTCACTTATATAGTGCCCTCCATGCAGGATAGTGTCTCAGAGTACTTCTTAGTTCAGCTCCATTTGGCCTAGCTTGGCTCATTTGGGAACACTGGCGAGTCTGTAGTAATGGTAGATATTCAAGTAAATGACATTTGGCCTTGGATTGCTGTTTTTTCTGCAATGCTGCTTAATTTGGGGTGCAATTCAACAACAAAAATCATCATTTACATTTGGGTTATTGGGTTTTGCATGAATTTGTTTTAACTTATACTATTGTGAAATGGAGTGCAGTAATAGTTTGTCCATTCCCACGGCTTTCACTCAAATTTTGGTCAGGATTTGGATTATCAGTGTTCTATAGTTATTCAAAATATTACATAAACTGGTTCTGCAGTGAAATACATTAGGGAAGCAATGACAATGTTGGCTCATGCATTGCGAGCACTATCGGTAATGTTTAATGTTCTCATTTCATAATACATGATGGAAACCATATTAAAACATTTGAGAATGTTATGTATTTGTAGTGGAAATGATGTCCAGATGTTCTTGGATAAACTGCCAAACTCCTTTTCCTTAAAGGTTTTTTCTGGTGCCCGCAAAAACATATTTCATGTGGTCCTCAGATCTGGAAAAAAATTGATTTATTGAGGACAATCAATTGATAGCATACAGTGGACGACTGCATGCGTGAAGATGTTTCCTTTCATCTTCAGTAGACGTTGAACTGTTCAGACCTTGCATAGCAAGGTTTATGGTTAATTTGTAATTTTTATGAAAACCGACCATAAACCCATCTTGACAACAGAACTGTTTGTGAAAATTGTCTTTATACATAAGCAATTATGGTTTATTGTGTGGGCTGAAATGTGCTAGCTATCAAACAGATCTGGGAGATTACCTTGCAAATGGTCTAGATGAGAAAATACAAATTAATGATCAGCTGTATTGATGTTAATAAAAAATAATTGATGTTGAAATGGGGATGGGTAGGTGAGAAAGGGAAGATTCTAAACACGTATGTTAAATCTGAAGTGGGTTAGAATGTTTGCCCAAACTCAGATTATAAAATCTAAACCACTCTACACTCTGGGTACCTCATTCTATGTGAAATTTAGTATGGAGTTCAGCACTCCTATCCTTGCTCCCGACGCACTCTATAAATATAATTTTGTTGATGTTGTTGTTGCTGTCCTCAACATCTATCTGGACTTGTTGAGTGATGCATTAGTACATCTATCTAGAACTCCATGCTGGACTCTGTCCACCTTGCCTCCCTCTGCACAGTGGGCTCTGGCCTGCTTCACGTCCCCTGCCTCAGCCATCCCACCACCATTGGCGGGTGGGCCTTCAGCCATTCTGCCTCCACCCTCTGGAACTCCATCCTGTAGTTCCTTCGCCTTGCCCCATCCCTTGCCTTCTTCAAGACCCATCTCAAGGCCCTCCTCTTTGACCGTGTTTTCAATCAACCACCTTGCCCACCACCACCCTCCATCCCTAACCACAGATCAGGTTAGGAATACTGCCTGTCCAGCACCTTGGAACATCCTCCTACTATGATGAAAGGCACTGTACAAATGTAATTTTGTTGCCCCTTCTCTTTCCACTTTCAAAGCCTGGCTTTAATCCTTTCGTTTGGACAGTACCTTTAGTCACTTCTCGTCCCCTTAGCTCGGGATCCCAGTCAGCTGTATGAAAAGCTCTGAATTAGTGCAATATAAATGTAAGTTGATTGCAGTGCTAAAAAGATAGAGGCATACAATTTTAGAGTACTTTTTAAAAAAGCAAAACAGTGCAAAATGGTTTTTGTTTTCTCAATTATTCTAACTTTTAAACTTGAGTTATTGTGAAAATTACAGTAATCTGCTTTTTTCATTAAACAACTTATTTAGTTCTATTAGTACCTCTATCTGTGATAAGCTACTTGACCTGCACCTGTACCTAGAATTCCGATAGCATGCTTACCAAAGTATAAGAGACTTCATTATTTTGCAATTTATATGAAAACTAAATTCAGACCATATTTTATATGGTGATAAAAATGCTTGTTATAATAAAAGGGCAAATCAGTTCACGGGTTATAATATTTTGAATCATCTGGATTGTAATTGTGTATTTGTGCAGAAATACTGTTGGCAAAAACAAGCCCTTGTCTGTTAAGGATATTTCTATTAGTTTCTTGGACCTGAGGCTGTCAAAGCGTTAAACCCTCTCTCTCGCCCCTTGCTTAGGAGAAACAACATCTGCATGTAGTATTTGTTTTGGATACAGTTCAATATCTAGTTTTTGCTAAAATAATTCAAACAACTTTAGTTTGACTTCTTTTTACAAAACAAATGAAACAAATTGTCAGATTCATTCAATGGGTAAATGCCACATGTAATTGGTATGTATGCCGTACGGTTTTGTGTTTCATTTCCACAGATTATGTGGATAGGTAATTGTTGTTGGCCAAGGTGTTCTAGAGTGCTACATTTGGCTTTTGCACCTCTGTGCTGTACAGAGGAAAATAGGTCAGTCAGTTGTGAACATACTACAACATCAACAAAAATTACATTTGTATAGCACCTTTCATGTAGGGAGGATGCCAAGGTGCTGCACAGTCATTGTTTCAGACACGAGATGGAGGGAAAAGAGGGGATGAGGTAGTGACTGATGGGACCGTCGAAGAGGAGGGTCTTGTGGCGGGACTTGAAGTAGGGATGGCAGGATGGAATTCCAGAGATTGGGGGCAGAGTGACTGAAGGCTCGCCCACTGATAGTGGGGCAAGTGGATTGGGGGACATGAAGCAGGCTGGAGTCCACTGAGTGGAGAGCAGTGGCAGGTTGGTAGGGGGTTAGGAAGTCGAAGAGGAAGGGTGGGGCAAGACCATGGAGGGCTTTAAAAGGTAGCACCAGGATCTTTCATTGAATCCTCTGGGTGATGGGAGCCAATGGAATCGGAAGACTGCATGAATAAAGATATGTTTCAGAACCTTAGTAGGTATTGAACCGTTCAGATGTAAAACAGCAAAGTTTGTAGATAATTTGCAAATTTTGGAAAACTGACTAACATAGAACTGTTCTGAAAATTGTGTTATGTTTCTTTATAATTTATAATAATAACGATTAATTCTGTGGTGTGTTTTCGATTTCCGTATCTGCTGTAATATTTCTATGCAGCTAATCAACAATTCTCAGATATTGAACTTCGTGTAGTCACATGAATGAAAATGTGCGAGGAAATGGAAAGATCTGGGTGACTGTCTTACACTTGGTCTGGATGATTAGTCCATGAAGCCCTGGGGTGGGGGGGTGGAGCAAAAAGGTATGTTGTGGAGCTAGGATACACACTCAGAACAACAACAAAATTATATTTGTATAGCATCTTTCAATGTACAGGATATTGTACCTCTAAGAGAATACATTTAAAGCAATACATGTTTTTAAATGCCTCATGCATTAATTTATCTTTCTATCCCTTTCAAATTTTGTGAAATTTTGGTTGCTTCAAACAACCTGATTTCACTCTGTATATTTGGATGATGGCTGGAAAAAAATAACTAACTGAATACTTGGTGTGGTTTTTTTTAATCCAGTCAAAGCACATCAACATAGTTATATTGCCTAATCAGTATATATACATCACAATCCAGAGATCAGACAGATGTACAGCAAGTGTAAGCATTCAAATCAGCAAGTCTCAATATTTATTGATTCTACATTGGTTCGCCAACTGTAATCCATGGAACTTGCTGAGCTCAGATCTTACCCCAGAATCCTTACGACTACCTCTCTGCCCAAAGGCAGGCTCACAGTAACTCAAGCACAGTTCACTGCAGAGGAATCAGACTCCAAGCACTTTGTGACAATCTGTGGCCAAGCCAATAGGACTTGTTCCCTCCCAACAGCCATGTCTGCCCAGCAGAAAGTTCATGCAGCCCGAGTGTGGGTCTTTAGTCAGGATAGCTAATCTCATGAGAGCCTTCAGCTCACAAAGTTTGAGAATCACTGGTTTACTTGAGAAAACTAAATGAATGTACTATTCTGAAGGAACTAAAGGTTCTAATGTCCATAAAAATAGCAAATTAACAATCAAAATAAGATAGACTAATTGACTTCAGCTTCAGCTATGAGGAGAGGCTAGATAAGCTAGGGTTATTCTCTCTGGAGCAGAGAAGATTGAGGGGAGACCTAATAGAGGTTTATAAGATCATGAGGGGTTTCGACAAGGCAAATAGAGAAAAACTATTTCCACTCGTGGGCGAATCTGTGACTCGTGGTCACAGATTTAAAATAGTTTCAAGGCGAAGTAGAGGGGAGCTGAGGAGAAATTTTTTCACTCAGCGAGTTGTTCGAATCTGGAATGCATTGCCTGAAAAGGTGGTGGAGGCTGATTCGATAACAACTTTTAAAAGGGAATTAGATCTTTATTTAGGGAGAACAGGTCTATATAGGCTATGGGCAGCGGGCAGGGCAGTGGGATTGAATCGCTCTTTTCAAAGAGCCGGCATGGACTAGATGGGCCGAATGGCCTCCTTTTGTGCCGTAAAATTCTATGAATCTATGATATCATGGTGGTGGGGGTGTGGGGGGTAGGATGGGAACTGAGGGAAGATTCTAAAGGCTTTTTTTTAAAAAATGGAAGAATTTTATGTCAAACTCACTCAGTGGATAAATGTCACATGTGGTGTGGTAAATTTGCCACGTTTTCCAAGTTGTTTTTTGTCCTGGTTTTTGTCTATGTCGAATTAACTGCTGTTTGCCTCTCTGGGAGGGAAATTAAAAAATATATAGTTGGGGAACGATGTGGGAGATTGTCTCGTAAATAGTCTAGATGAGGAAAACAATGAATCTAGTACTCTGCTGGTTTGTCATCTGAAGTTCAGAAAAAAACGCAAATTAATAATGAGAATAAGATGAGAGAAGTGTGCTACAGCTGTGTGCGCCCATCCATCTTGAATCTACTGTTCTCAAAAAAGTTCTCAAAGTTCACCCCTCCTGAATCATTTGCGCATACTATTTAAATTAAACATTGGAAAACTGAACCCTATTCATGACTTTAAAAAAAATTCTGATTATAGGTCTACTCAAAGCAACTGTTTTAAACTTGTTGCCTTGAGGCACAGTTTTTTTTTACTGGGGATGTTTAGGTCTGAACATAACCCCAAATTCTCTGGTGATTTCATATATTTTGCAAGATTAATTGATTCTAGCAAGGAATTTGCAAAATCACCCAATCTGTGGATTTTAAGTGGCCCTAGAAACTGAAGACGAATTGTACGGGATTGTTTTTTTCCCCTTAAAGCCCCTGGTCACTTTGGTGCTTTAAGTTCTTCAGCTGCAGTGAATTAATGATATGGTCGTTCTGACTTGAGGTCATTGCAATAAAGGACATCGCCAAAATATTGCTCTAAAGGTCAATTTAGAAGTTTATTGCTGGTCACAATATTAACCATTGTTCTGGAATTTTTGTTTCAGTATAATCAATCCAGATACAAGAATCTAATAATTACAGCAACATGCAGCCTTGAATTTGATTGTGAATGTGTATTCCAGCTCCCAAATCCTTGCAAGGTTTCATAGTAGTTACAGAAACTATCCCTCTCAATAAAATGAGGCTGTCATTCCTTCCTTCCCTCCCCAACCCCAGCTCGGGTCTCAAACAATGTCTGTCCAGCTCCTTGGGACATCCTCCTGAAGTGAAAGATGCTGTACAAACGTAATTTTGTTGTTGTTGTTGTCCACTATTACCCACTTTATCTTAACTTATGAATCAATGCACTACAATGGTGGACTACAGTGGTGCAGTGGTGGATTACAGTCCTTGGGATGAAATGCTAAACTGAAGTCCTGTCTTCTCTGAAACAAAAACAAAAGTTGCTGGGGAAACTCAGCAGGTCAAGCAGCATCCATGGAGAAAGGAAAAAGAGTCAACGTTTCGGGTCTACAATGTTGTAGACCCGAAACGTTTCCCCAACAACTTTTGTTTTTGTTTCAGATTCCCAGCATCTAGTATTTTGTGTTTTGTTCCTGTCTTATCTGTTCAGGTGGATGTTAAAGGTCCCACGGCACTATTTGTAAAAAGAAGTGCATACAGAAAATAGAAAGGCAGAGTCTAAAAGCCTTCAAAAATGCCACCCACAGGAAATGTGGGATGAGAATATGTGAACACAATTCAGATTGTACAAATCAATAAAATGCACGATCATTTGGCTGCATTATTGATTCCTGCAATGGGATCATTGCAGGACTAAAACATTGTTTATTTGGTGGCTTATGGTTTGGAGAACTTAATCGACCCATTCAATTGAAATTGCATACCTCTGTTGCAATCTTTCCCAACAAAAGCATTCAATTGTATATACCGTATTAAATAAGAGCAAAGCTAGTTTTTGCTTGGTTAGAGATTACTGAATTGAGTAATAGATTTCCTTCTATGTTGAAATACTCGGTGCATTTGCAAGGTCAATGACCGTAGACTGCATGCAGGTTAATATAGTGATTCTGACATGATCTAGGGATCCACTTTAGTATGTGTTTTCTGCTTTTACGGTTTGAACTTAGCCAGAAACCCAAATACATGTACTAAGAAGTAAAGATTGCATTCTCTTTTTTATTTTAATTGGAATGGCAGAATATTTTATATAACATCTGAGTTCTAATTCTCTTTCCAAATGTGTTTTCCAGATACAATAATTGGTTTGTGAAAATTCCAAGTAACATAATTGTAAAATCTACTTCTGTAAATTGACCTTTTTGCACAAATCTTTCCAGAGTTGAACATTAGACTATAGTTTTACGTGTAATAATGAATCATAAGCCATATTTATTGCCTTAGTTAATGATTGCCTTAGTTAACGATTGCGTTAGTTAATGCTGACTATTTTTCTCTTCAAGTATGAAAAGATTTGTTTCCAGTCCACCATATTGAGTAGCAGGATATGGGTATTTTGAAGTCCATTTAAACAATAATCCTGGCATTTGATATAGCACCATTTCTGTTAGCAGAACATCTCTAAGCACTTCACAGGATTTTACTGTAAAGTGTAGTGGGCGAATGCAGCAGCCAATTTTCACACAAAAAATGTAATTATTAAATGGTTTAAGGAATTCATTTGGGACCCTGTCTCTCCCCACCACATCCCACCCCCAAAAACTAGCAAATGAATTCCTCCCAAAATAATAGCATGGCATAAAATGGCCACCATGTTCTGTTAGCTAACAGAATATAAATGTTACATTTAGATAATAGTGCATTCCCAAGTCTAAATCTAGGGAATTGTTTGAGAGATCATTTCAGCCATGCCACAAGTTGATTTTGATGGGTTGTGTTTCATGTGATGTGTAATAGCAATCCAGAGTGCTTACATTGTGAATTGTATTTTACAGATCTAAAGCTCCACCTCCAGAGCACAGACTATGGCAATTTTCTGGCAAATGAAGCCTCTCCACTCACTGTGTCGGTGATTGATGACAAACTAAAGGAGAAGATGGTGGTAGAGTTTAGGCATATGAGGAATCATGCATATGAACCACTGGCCAGCTTTCTCGATTTCATCACGTGAGTCAACAACAGCAACAAATTTTACTTGTATAGCGGCCTTCACACTGAAAAGCCATCCCAGTGTGCTGAACAATTGGGTTTGGGACCTGAGCTGGAAGTTCGGTTCAGGAGGGGTGGAGGGCAGGGGATGAGGATGGCCAAAGGCACTATTGAAGAGGAAGGTCTTTAGGCGACTCAGGTTAGTGTATGGAGGTGTGGTGTGCAAGCTATTGGGGGTGGGGGGGGGGGAGTACATCAGCTGAAAATTCAAACTCAGAGTTGGGCCATTGTGCTCCACGTTATTTCTTTATTTGGAAAAAAATTGCTTCTTCAATTTATACCTTATTGAATTTTGTATCAGACATCAAATCCTGGATGAGAGCTAACTTTCTACAGTTGAATGTCAACAAGATATTGGCTCCCCATCATCCAGAGGATCCAATTCAAGATCCTGGTCCTCAAATTCAAAGCCCTTCATGGCCTCGCCCCACCCTACATCTGGGACTTCCTAACCCCCTACCAACTCGCCAGTCCCCTCCACTCAGCAGGCTCCAGCTTGCTCCATGTTCCCTGACCCACCCTCCCCACCATTGGCGGGCGATCCTTCAGCCACTCTGCCCCCAACCTCTGGAACTCCATTTTGCAGTCCCTCCGCCTTGTCCCCTCCTTGATCTCCTTTAAGTCCCGCCTCAAGACCCTCCTCTTCGATGGTCTCATTGGCCACTCCAAATCCCTCCCTTTCCCTCCACCCTTCCTGTCCCTAGCTCGGGTCTGAAACAATAACTATCCAGCGCCTTGTGATGTCCTCCTGACGTGAAAGACGCTATACAAGTGTAATTTTGTTGTTATTGTTGTGTCATTTTGTGTAAAGTCTCGTAATTCAATTTTCTATTGTTACCATTTTTGATGTTATAAAAGAGTTCCCCAGTTTAGCGACTTGAGCAAAGAGCTTCCCAAATGGTTCATGCTTAAATTCTACTTCACATTTCAGTCCTGCTCTGTTGATAGATCTAGCATTGCATTGTGCAGATTTAGCAAACGTATGTATTCCAGAATAGACAGCTTAGTGGTTAAATGCCTTAGGTAGAATAACTTCCAGTGGAACAAAAAAACAAAAGTATTCCAAAATTAATACTCTATCAGATCTTTGCCCAAGGCTGTTAACCACAGGTCTCACACAGGACAGTTATAGCTTTGAATGTATGTAATCATCTGGATAATTAAATTAATCAAAAAGCTGTATCAAAATTAGATTTTGGAATAAAATAATTTGGTTTCTTTCTGTTAATTACCTTCTTGGACCCTTGATGATTATTTAGCAAAAAACCAAACATAGTGATTTTAACTTAAATCTAAATTACACAGATTCCCACCCATTCAGTCATTATATGAAACTTATGTCACAAAATTATTCCAGGATTATATTATCCCCCTAAATATCTTCATATGTTTAACATAGGCTTTTTCTCCTAGCAGGAAGCTTATAAAAAAACATTGAAGTGTAGCAAAAGTGTCATGCAAACATGTCTTGACACAATGCGTTTTGGTCTAAACCACATCTAAACCAGCGTGTCACTATTTACCTGCATCATCTAATGTTTTACAACCTTATTTTATACAGTTACAGCTACATGATCGACAATGTAATTCTCCTGATTACTGGAACGCTACACCAGCGATCCATTTCTGAACTGGTTCCAAAGTGCCACCCACTAGGCAGCTTTGAGCAAATGGAAGCTGTGAATATCGCTCAGACACCAGCAGAACTATACAATGCCATCTTGGTTGACACACCTTTAGGTAAGACATGGATGCACTTCAAACTTCTTTGATGTCATAATGAAAGAGATAACCTCAAATGTTTGAATGTTGACATTTTCTGTGGGTGACAAGGATGTAGGAAGAAGAAAATGCCTTTTACACACCCCAGGGTCTGTGTTCGAAGATGCAGTTTAACCAGTTGTTACTATACATTGTTTTGTTGGACATTTAGGATGTTATAATACTAATAATAATCCTTGCATTTGATATAACGTTTTTCATGACTTCTAGACATCTCAATGCGCTTCACAAAATATACTGTAAAGTGAATATGTGGGTGATTTCGCACAGCAGTGTCCCACAAACAGTTGTGCATTAAAATTACCAATTATATAAATTATGATATAGAAATACAAATAGTCTAAAGAAATAATAATTGTAATGATGGGGTTGGAGAGAGAGGATGAGATGAGTTTGCAGTCAGGAAATGTGTGCAAAATCAGATGAACATTGCTTGCAGCATGTCAGCTCTATAAATTGGTGGATAAAAGTTTTTCAAGGCTGTTTTGCTGTTATAAATGAGAATTCAGTACAGGTAGACCCCGCTCACCGAACGCCCAGTTATCGAAACTTTACCATAACGAGGGTTTCTATTTGTACCACTTCTCCGCTTAACAAAGGCTGTTTTCGCTATAGCGAATGTTTACACACATTTTAAATCTCGCGGGCTTCTTGTGCGCAGCTTCTCTCTGGTTGCCCCAGCAACACACACTCATTCTTTAGTGTGCCTCAGTTAAGCAGTGCAGTGCAGCCCCTCCTATATGGGAGGAACTTAAGCGGCAGGATGCTTCGTGGCTTCAATAATAGTAAGTGAGGACTGTCTGTTGTTTATTGTTATATATGCGAGGGGGGGAATAGAGAGATGGGGGGAGGGATAGGGAGATAATAGAAAAATGGGGGGGATAGAGAGATAGGTGGTTAGAGAGATAGAGAGGAGGGGGGATAGAGAGATTGGGGGTGGATAGAGAGATAGAGAGGAGGGAGGATAGAGAGGGAGGGGAGTGGAGATAGAGAGGGAGGGGATGGGGGATAGAAAGGGGGGGGGAATAGAGAGGGAGGGGAGGGGTAATAGAGAGGGAGGGGAGGTGGGATAGAGAGATAGAGGAGGGCGGGATAGAGAGGGAGGGGTGAATAGAGAGGGAGGGGAGGGGGGATAGAGAGATAGAAATGGAGGGGTGGGGGGTAGAGAGAAAGAGAGGAGGGGGAGGAAGAAAGAAGCATGCCCCGAGTCCAGAAATGCCTGGGTCCAGGTTGCGATATTTCATTGCGGTGACTGTGCAGATTGGCATTTTTATTCCTGCAATTTTTGTCACATTCCAGATTCCGGAACTCCGGACTTTTGGCTGCTCAACCGGTACACAGAAAATGTTAGCGCTAGGAACTAAACTGATTTTAGCAGGGAGGCTCGGGTCGGGGCGGCATTTGGCTGCTGCCAAATACAGTAATATAGTTAAATTCTCGCTTAACGAAATTTTCGCTTAAAGAAGGGTTTTAAAGTCCCTAACCCCTTTGTTAAGTGGGGTCTACCTGTACAGTATTTTCAAATGCGATTTTATTGAAAAGAGCTGGAAGGAGATCTGATCAACCATAACAAAGACATCCTAAGCATTTGTGTTCCCAGTGGTTTTGATCTTGAAACGATATTCACATCCCTACTCCAGAAATAAATACTTAAATACTATAAGTAAACTAATTAACACAAATGAAAGCATTCACATAGGAAAACGTCACCTGTCTTCAATAAAAAAATTATTTAAGAAGATGGGAACAGCAGCAAGCTCATCAAACATGTTCTGCCATTTTATTGGAGGCTTGTAGCTCAAGAGCACTCATCTTGCAAGAGCCCTGGGTTCAATTCCAGGCAGGGCAAAACATTGGGCAAGTTTCCTTACTCCACACGGTTGTTTACTTAGCAGTAAGTAGGAACCAGGTTATTAGTCGATTGACAGATCACTTTTCCTGGGTTAATAATTACTTCAAAAAATATCATTATAATACATTGTTCAAACAATTCCCGACTATTTGTGGGACACTGCTCTGCTCATTTGGCTGCCATGTTTCGCCCACAAAATATATAACAACAATAGCAACTTGGATTTATATAGAGTTCTCTACGCCAGACAGCATCTCAGAACGCTTGTCAATATAGCCAATCCACTTTACAGAATATTCTGTGAGGCGCTTTGAGATATCTAGAAGACGTAATAAGGTGTTACGTCAAAGGCAAAGATTATTATTAGTACGTGATGGCAGATCTTGAATGCAGTTTTCCCATGTTTCCTTCATATTCCTGAATACAACTTTCTTCCCAAATATCGATCTCCCCTTTAGATATTCAAGTTGATTTTATCTGTACAATCTTCTGGAGGAAGAGCTTTACACAATATCACAAGCCTCTACATATACAAAAGTTCAGATAAACATTTTTTTTTAAATCCTCCTTGTATAAAAATAGAATGCGTCAAAACTATGCAATTAAGAAAAGAACCGATAAATGAAGGATCTTGTGTTCCGTCTTAAAACAGTCTGCACTCCATCACAAAAATGTCTATGGTAGTGCCTTAATAGCCTAAACACCTCATAGTTAGAAGAGAATAAGTCTGCTTAGCTCAGCTCTGCTGTGGTCTACAGTTGACATGATAATAGTAGACTGGGATAAATAGCTTGATTTGTTTTGAGATATTATAGCCAATCGTAGCCTGTGCCCGTAAGGATTTAATATACAAAGGGAAATCAATCTTTCTACAAGATATTTTTGTAGTTTCACATATAAAAGTTGCACATAGTAATAAGATATATTTTCATTTCAGCTGCGTTTTTCCAGGATTGTATATCTGAACAAGATCTTGATGAAATGAACATTGAAATTATTCGTAACACACTATACAAGGTAATTGCGATGTGGCTACATTTTTGGTTTGATCATGCGATCATCAAGATGTATGGATACCAGGGAAATTGAATAGTTTTCCATTGAGTGTTCTGTATCAACATTAAGCACTCAAAACAAAATTAAGTTTAGCCAAGCCAGATGTGAAGTCAGTTTTACAACCAAGCTTAAATTCCTAGGAATGCGCAGTTCTGGAGGCTGCAAATTTGTATCAGATAAGAACGTGGATTTGCTGGGTGAAATAAGGCTAAAGTCCATCCAGTTCACGTTCCACCATTCTGATAGTCACCTAACATATCGTGTCCCAAGCTACAAATGTGCAGCAAACCAGTTCCCACAAGTGGCCAGGAAGTGAAGGACCAATTTTACTTGTATTGTGGGATTGTTGGCTAAGTCACAGGGAGAAACTCTTCTTGAGTCTTCTTGAACTGTGTCATGGGATTTTTAGCATCCACCAGAACAGGCAGGCAGGACCTCGGTTTAAAATCTCGTCTGAAGGACGGCACCTCAAAAATGCTGCGTTCGTTTTCCCACCACTGCATTGGAGTGTCAGATTAGACCAATTGAGTTTCAAGTCCCAAAGTAGGGCTTGAATCCACGACTTCTGAGTCAGAGGTGAGAGCACTGCCAATCCGTCTGACACAATGGTCGGGGTTAAATCTTATTGTCATTTCATTGTGTCCTATGTGGGTTGTTGCAATCTAGCAAGGTAATTGTATCATTTGTATTTCAGAATGGAATACTGTATCTAATAAAAAAAAACATTGTATAGTTTGCATCTTAAGAGGTGGGATGTCCCCCTGACGTGAAAGGTGCAATACAAGTGTAATTTTGTTGTCGGTCGCCTTTTCAGGTTGTGTTGTTTGTAAAACTCGATTCTGCTTAAATTGACTTGGCTGCATTTCTCTCCTCTCCAGGCATATCTAGAATCATTTTACAAGTTCTGCAAGGTATTGGGGGGTACATCAGCTGACGCAATGTGTCCTATTCTGGAGGTGAGAATTCAAACTCAGATACATGTTGACATCCTGTAATAATGTTTCACACTCATTCATTTTAGCTCAGTGGTTGGAGCACATGCCTCACAAGCGAGAGAATCTGTGTTTGTTTCCGGCCAGGGCGATACCTTGGGCAAGTTTCCTTGCTCCACCCGCCTGATAATAATCCCCCAAGAAAAATAAATAATAATCTGGTCACTCAATCCGCAACTGTTTGTGGGACACTGCTGTGCGCAATTAGCTGCAGCGTTTCTCGCCCACAAATATACGGTCAATTCAATCCGTGGATTCCCACTGTGAAGCGGTTTGAGACGTCTAGAAGACGTACAAAGCATATATCAAATGCAAGGATTATATATTTTTGCTGAAATATAGTATTTTGAATTTAAAGGTTAAAAGCATTCTTCTGGTATTTGAAATGATTTTGCTTTGATGGGGACAAGGAAAGTCCTGTATATTCTGGCCAACCTGCCGTATAAAAGACCTGAGTAGTTTTGGTGTCTTCCACCTTATTGCTCGCCACTCTTGGAATCAGCTTAAAATGAAAGCATTATTCTGAGGATATCACTTCCCTGATTTCTGTCTTGTACCCTACCCATGAATCTTATGTTGATTTTTGCATCTTACAGAAAGAATTCTTGTCTTGAAAACGTTTAAAATGTTAACTCACTCTTTGAATGGCTGAAAACTAGAGAATAGCTTGCATTTTGTGGTGGGGTCAACGATTTCTGGTCCCGGGTCCATCATCAGTATGACTGAATTTGTTTTAATAATCGGAGATTGACTGTGGGGAATTGCGTGTATATTAAAAAAAAGTGCTGCTTAAATTCAGAAATGGATGAATTTTTTTCTCTTCCCCGCCGAAGTTCGAAGCAGACAGACGAGCTTTCATCATCACCATAAATTCTTTTGGGACAGAACTGTCCAAAGAAGACCGAGCTAAGCTGTTTCCTCACTGTGGGAAGCTCTACCCAGAGGGATTAGCTCAATTAGCCAGAGCAGACGACTATGAACAGGTGAAGACTGTGGCGGACTATTACCCAGTAAGTAGAGCTCAGGACATCCATCATATACGTGGAATAGTTTTGTTCTATTAAGTTCTCGGAGTAGCTCTTGTTGTTGTGCTAAGGCTTGTTCGAACAAAATGCAAATTGCCTTTTCTGTTTTAAAAAATAGGAATTGGTAATGCAAGGCTAGTGTGTGTTTAACATTTGGATTGTCAGCATTGTGCAATGAAAATATAATTTCCATTAAACACTAAATGACTGGTGTTACTATAGCATCCTCTAACAAACTCGCTTTTTTCCCTTCAGTGTTGCAACACGGCTAAAAGTGATTGACATTTAAGTTCCAGAAGTTAGATCAATTACACTATCTGGACTATGAATTCTTCACATTTGTGCTCATGGGAATGTAATAACTCATGATTCTTGAGCAGTGAAATGAATATTCTAACTTTAGTTGGTTATCCATTATTTCACTCATTCCAGAGCAGGTTCCATTCAGTGCTCCTAAGTTTAGTTGAAGTTCAAACTTCTACGTTTTTTTCCAGGAATACAAACTGCTGTTTGAGGGAGCTGGAAGCAATCCTGGAGACAAAACACTTGAGGACAGATTTTTTGAACATGAGGTACTTCATTATAGTTAACATTACCAGACTGAATAGCTCAGCATAGCAATGTGGTGTGGCTATGGTATGTTCCTTATATTACAAAGTAGTGAGATAAAGAAATAGGGATGGGAATGGTGCAATCAGCATAAATATTTAGTCTTATAAATTAATTGAAGGTGAAGGCTTTACTTAATTTGGAGGGCTTAGTGTTGATAAAACAATGTAAACACATTAGGTAAAATAGAGCTCTGTTTTAACATGGAATGTAGGAGACTGTAAACAACAAACAACAACAAAATTATATTTCTAGAGCACCTTCCACGTCGGGAGGACGTCATAAAATGCCAGTCGGCCCTGTGACAGGGAGGATGATTGCTGGACAGTACTCACTGTTCATGTCTACCTTAACATGACCGCCACCCCCCACCCCACCGCCGCCAGCAATTCAGAAAGCCAAACAACTGCTGGAGGCAGAAAAGTAAGGTAGCCTTCCTCTTATGTTCACAAATTGGGATCTTGCTCCAATTCCACACTGGATATTAACCTACTCTCTCCCACCACTGCCAACAACAACCATTCAAAGCCAAGGTCTATCAATTTGTGAAGATTCAACAATGGTGTTGAAATAGGAAACACCACATTAATCTTGTTTGGTGACTTGCTGTTCCCTTCATTTTTTATATTAGAATTTCAGATGAAGTCTAGAGTCAGGGTAAGCCTTCACTTTATATTGAAGAGGTAAACACTAAATATGGTTAAAGTGTCAATCCTTCCACTGGTCTTTGCTCTTGACATATATTTCTTACACAATAAAGTATTCAACTCCTGCTTCAGCTGGTCTGCAAAGTAAGGATTGAGTATTTGTAGAACTGATGAAACAAACTATTAAATTCTCCGTTAAATAAAGTTTAGATCATGTCAGGGCAGTTTGTATATCCTGGTTTTAAATATAGACTTTTACCCCCTCTCTGTTCCTCACAGTCATTTGGATATCAAAAGTCTGGCATACACAAGACTTTTAACATATGGTTGTGCTCTGGAGAGAGGGGGAAAGAGAGAAGGGGACTGTTAAATGATTGCACTCTTCTCATCCATAAAATCTGCTGAAAGGCATGTAAAGCATCTGGCCATAGATTACTGTTTATGCTTTCATGGCAGTCGCTTCACAGCCATCAATTGACATTTTTACAATTGTGCTGCATTTGCGTGTTAAGTTCCAGCCTCACACATAGTCCAATTACTGTTCATTTAGGATCACAGTTTAGGTGAAGGCCTTTAAGATCATTCTTCCAGAGATCATAAACTAAACCATTCCATCATTTCGTATCAAGCTGTTTCAATCCTAGCCTCCACCACATTCATTAACTTGGGATACTTGGGAAGTCTTTCTGACGTGAAAGGTGCTCTATAAATATAATTTTGTTGTTATTGTTGTTGTATCTAACTTTCTATAAAGACCCTACCGGGACGTTGTTCAATGCTGAGCCAGGTCAGCACTTCAGTTATCACTTCGCTCCCAAACTCTCCCTCAATCCCTCTGCCTTGCCCCCTCTCTCCCCCTTTCCAAGACCCGCCTGAAAGCCTCCCTCTGAGCTTTTTATAATTCCTACATTTCCTTGACAACAAATTGCAAAGTGATTGAAACTCAGTAAATAATTCACAACTACATGTCTTGTTTTGATTAACCATAACGTTGAACTGTGTTGTCTTTTGAAGGGATAGTTGGTGTGTAGTGCTCCTCGCTCCCTGAACACAGTCTGGGGCAGGAAGTTTGCGGAATATACATGAAGTTAATTTTCATTAAATGGCTGTACCTTTGTTTAAGAAGAATGGGATTCTAAGGCACCTCTCTGGTTCTGTTCTGTAAACTATCTGTGAGGATCTCTAAGCTTTGTCTACTTCTGTGTGACCTGGGAAGAAAAAGAATTGAGTTGAAGGTGTTCAGACCATCAAATGTAATTTCATTGGTTTGCAAAAATTATGTTCTGTTCGGATTAAGGGTGGTTTTAAAATGAAATTTGGATTGCTTTCCAGGTTAAACTGAACAAGTTGGCGTTCCTGAACCAGTTCCACTTTGGAGTCTTCTACGCTTATGTGAAACTGAAAGAGCAGGAGTGCAGGAACATTGTGTGGATTGCAGAGTGTATTGCACAGAGGCACAGGGCCAAGATTGATAATTACATTCCTATCTTCTAAATTCCAGTTTTGTCCTCAATACCTGAAGTACTAACTGCATTCACCTCCCTGTGCTGATTTGCTCAATAAGAGTGTGTTCATTCGTAAAGTGTACATTGAATTTCTTGGGATGTATTCCTGATATTTATCAGTTTTTTTTGTTTTTAAAAAGGCACTGTTGGCCTTGTCTTATTTGTGATCTGCTTTCTCTTAAAAGTAATGTTGTACTAAGAAGCTGCAGTTTCTATTTGTCCCAGCTCTATTGATGTGCGTCACTTTTTAAGTTGTGTTGTCACAATATGAACATTGCTGCTTGTATCAACAGTTGTAAAGGTTCTTCGAAGCCTGTTAAACTTATTTGTGTGGGAAAAAAATTATCCAGGCACCTGACTCTTTGGAAAACCAGTCAGATCACTGATTTTGAGTGTTACAGGACCCTTCAGGGGTGCTTTATATGTTTAATTTCAGTGCCATTTAGATCTTCTGATTGGAGACTTAACGTTAAAAGACCAGCAGGAAAAAAAGTCTCTAGGTCAACATTACCTTTCTTCATACACTCGAATCACAATTTTTATAAGTACTTTTCCGTAATAGGTGAAAGCTCTTTCTCTCATAAGTGCAATGTTTTGTTTTCAGAAAATGCTCCGAACTGCATTAAGTAGGTGGTACTAGATCTTCTGTTGACGCAATGTATATGATGTAATGCTCTCTGTCATAGCTCCTCCAGCACTAACTTCTGCATGTGGTTCTTTAGTAGTATTCCAAGCATTTCTCACAAATTGTTTACAATTAGAAGAAAAAAAAGTGCTGGCTCAGCCCGTATTCACCAGGGCAGTCAGTTAGTTCTCATTTGTCATTTTAATGCCTAAAATAGGAATATTGAGAATAAGGATGATGAATGCGGACAGGCCTTGGAACATAGTATTTGTATGTGCAATTTGGTATATCAGTGCAGTGTGTAGAAGATTCCCTTGAGATGAGTGTAATGATTAGGACCTGATTCCGATAATCTATTTATCTGAAATTTAAATAAAACTGTGACTTGTTGAACTGCTGTATATTGTATCTGTGATTTAAAAAAAAATCCTTTATCTAATAAAGTCATAGCTGCTTCCTCGCAGATGTATTGGAATTAAATTTTAAATATTTAAAATATTGCCGTGAGAAATTTATGACCAGATGTTCAATAATGCATTGTGAAATATTGGTCGATAAAATTGTCCACTGACCAGTCGAAGAGATTTAATTTTAGTATTTTTTTCTTCTTATTTTCTATTTTACATTTATTGCACCATCCAATGTGTACCATTCCATTTACTATCCTAAGCTAAAAGTTCTTAAACAGCTCAATAAACATTTACTAGCTATTAAACGGTGGTCTGGGTTTTCATTTTTATATAAGAGTTTACAAACAGAGTTTATATTGGAAATCTTCCACCACTTAAATATTTGGAGCTTGAACACGGGGCAGAATATCATGAGGATCTAGAATTTTGTTCCAAAGTACTTGATCTTTCTAGTGGACAAAGTGGAACCAATCCCTTTGATATCTATATACCGTATACAGTAAAACTCACAAGGTGTATCAGTTTGGACTGTACATTAAATATAATTTAGGCAAAGTATGAGTTATGTTCAACTTGCATTGAATATAAAACTCTTTGGCAGATGTACGACATGGTTTAATGACAACTCACCTTAAGCAGTGGGGTATTCCCACAAGTTCCCTTTCTAGTCCTGGAAGTTCAAATCCATCTTTAGAAGATAGTGGGAGCTTCATCGAAGGCGCTGTCCTTTGGATACTAACGTTCCATCTGCCTTTCAAATGGCTGTTAAAGATCCCTTTGCACAAATTGAAAAAGAAAAGCAGTTATAATGTCCCCAGAGTCACATAGCCTTGGGATATTACAGATTATTCAGACTCGAGCAGGAATTACTTGGGTTAGGTAATTGAGAACAAAGCATGCCTTAGGTATGCGTCTCAGTGGAAGGAAAAACTATTCTGATGTCCCTTTCGAATTTGAGATGTGGAAAGAAATCTGAATTTGGGTCAAATTAACTTTAGCAGAAAGCTTGGAAAAGAGATTTACGTAGATACAATCTACAATTTTATTCAATTAACCAGTTAAAGTTATTGTTGTGTTGGTGTGTAGACTTATGCAAACAAGACATGGGAGCTGGCAGATAACAGACAGTGATGTGAATGATGTGCAGTTGTTTATTTAAGTAAGGCAGGAAACAGTTACAAAAAAGATTGAATTACAAATGCACATTATGATACAAGTAACTTTTTACCGAAACGCTTTTTGTTCTATTTAGAAAAATAGTGGGATCTTGGGTATTTGTAAACAGTACCCTTTCTATTTCAAATAATCATCCTCAACATGTCTTAAGGTTTAATGAATATATTCAGTATTGTTACATTCTCCTGGCATTTCTGGAAGCTCCAAATCCATTTTCAATCAAACCGTACATTTGTAATTACAGCATTGGATATGATCTCAGTATATTTTCATTTTGAAAATCAGTCTACTAGAATACAAAGTTCAAATATCTCTGTTGCAATAACTCCTTACAAAACTACACGTCTTAAAGGAGCACATTTTAACGTATCGTATCTACGAAGCTTATGTGCCATTAACTAGTCATATTTACAGCTACAGCAGAATAGAAAGTTAAAGTGAACACAAAATATTCATCAATAGAGAGCTGTCTAAAACAGGATGTTAAAAACCTCTGAATAGATTTAAAGCATTACTGTATTTCAAAACTGACAAACGAATGATCATTTAATACATACATAAACGAGGTCAAAATGTATAACCAGTATACATGATAAGACCATAACGTTGAGATCAAGACCTTAAAACCATAATATTGGTCAATGACTAATTGCCTTTACTTACACGTCATTTATTCACATTTATTTCCATTCTTATTCGGTCTACAATTTCTGAAATGTTCGCGGCATAGTTTTCACTTTTACCAAGTTGCTGGGTTATCAACGTTCAAAGCATTTCACTAGAATCTCAGACAAACATTATTACAAAGCCTGACATTGCAATAGTCTGACGTTCAGTAGAAAAGGAGTGTTTTGTCGTTTAGGTAGAAAGAACATTTTTATCGAGCCTATAATGTAAAATACTTCTCGGTCACGTGCAGTGACTGGTTTCCATTTACTCACCACAAACTGCCCTGAGGTGAATGATCAGTTAATCTGTAGAATTGAAATGGCCATGACACCAGAAGGGACACCCTTCCCTTTTTCAACAACAACTTCGATTTATATAGCGCCCTCCACGCCGGACGGCGTCTCAGAGCGCTTTACAGCAGCGGATCCCGGGACCGAGCCAGGGACGGGGGCAGAAAGGTGACCAAAAACGCGCTCGAAGAGAAAGGCCTTCAGTTGTGACCTGAAACTGGGAAGAGAGGGGGCGAGGCGAAGGGAATGAGGAAAGGAGTTCCAGAGCCTCGGGGCGTGGTGACTGAAGGCACGGCTGCCGAGGGTGGAGCGGAGGATTCGGGGGACGTGGAGGAGACCAGACTCAGAGGAGTGAAGGCAGCGGGTGCTGGGTTGGGAGGAGAGGAGATCAGAGAGATAGGGGGGTGCAGAGGAGTGGAGAGATTTGAAAACAAGGGTGAGGATCTTGAAGTCGATCCTCTCTGGGATAGGGAGCCAGTGAAGTCTGGCAAGGACTGGGGTAATGGGGGAGCAAAGCTTGGAGCGGGTGAGTATTCGGGCAGCAGAGTTTGGGATTAGCTGGATTTTGTGGATTGTGGTG
The DNA here is from genome assembly GCA_035084275.1 of Hydrolagus colliei. Taxonomy (NCBI): domain Eukaryota; kingdom Metazoa; phylum Chordata; class Chondrichthyes; order Chimaeriformes; family Chimaeridae; genus Hydrolagus; species Hydrolagus colliei. The sequence goes on from CM068756.1 coordinate 11,307,647, forward strand.
GAGGGGAGACCGGAGAGGAGGGCGTTGCACTAGTCCAGCCGAGAGGTGACAAAGGCGTGGACCAAGGTTTCAGCGGCTTTTGGGGTGAGGTATTGCCGGAGACGAGTGATCCGTCGGAGGTGGTAGAAGGCAGTGCTGGTAACGTATCGGTTGTGGGGGAGGAAGGACAGTTGGGGGGTTGAACCTGACGCCTAGGCTGCGCACAGGTTCGGAGAGTTTTAATGGCAGGCCGGGAAGGTGGAGGAGGTGAGAGCCGTGTGAATGGAGACGTTGACGAGAGCCAAGGTGTATGGCCTCCGTCTTGTCGACATTCAGCTGCAAGAAATTTGCGCTCATCCGGCCCCTGATGTCTGACAGGCAGCTGACAGAACATCAGGGGACTGGGGGGGTCGCAAAGTGAAGTGGAGAAATAGAGTTGCGTGGCATCCGCGTACATGTGGAACTGTGCCCCATGTCTGCGGATCACATCCCCAGGAGGGAGCGTATAGATGAGGAAGAGGAGGGGGCCAAGGATGGATCCCTGGGGTACCCCACAGGTAATTGGGTAAGAGCGGGAAGAAAAGCCATTCGTGGAGATGTACTGCTGGCGGTTTGTGAGGTAGGACTCGAACCAGGCGAGTGCAGTCCCACTGAGGTGGATGACGGAGGAGGAGGATGCCGTGGTCGACTCTAAGCTGTTTTTTCGAATAATGCCATGAGATTTTCAAACTATACCTGAACAGGAAGACAGCCTTGGTTTAAGGTTTGTCTGAAGGGCAATGCACTGCTCCCCCAGTGGATGCACTGGACCAACAGACTGATCGCGAGCTCGAGTTCCAATGTGGAGCTTGAACCTGAACCCACTGACCCAAAGGCAAGAGTGTTAACCAATTAAGCCAAGTCGACACCTGCAAACACATAACAGTAGTTACTTTCTACAGGACTATGGTAAATATCAAGTATTTTTGCATCAAAATATTTATCCGCTATTAATCTTTCTTGACTGGCAAGAGACGGTGCTGTTTTTAATACTCCAGATTGCGTCTTTGGAAGAAACTATAGTAATTGGCTTATATCAGTGACAAAAGAGCTCAGAATCTTCAAAACCAAGCCAGCAAATGGAAGTGTTAGATTTTACCAACTGGGAAGCTCTCTGTTACCATTCCAGGAACACACAAGTGCCGATATGCTTGGTTCTGAGTAGAATTACTTACAATAGTCCCTGTTAATAATGCACAGCATTCTGTATAGAAAGGGGTAGATCACCAAAGGAAGGATAATTAAGCATAGAGCTCAATGTCTCAGCCGTTCAGAAATAGCCTGTATTTTTATGGGACGATAACAGCTCATATTGAAGGTTTACCTTCATTTTGAACTGTATTGAATTATTGAAGACCATTTTAAAATCTCATCCATTGTCTCCCAAGGTAGCCTTCTGCAAAGCAGTGAGAGATCTCTTACTGCTTCAATAGCATTCGGGAATTAGATATGTGCAATATTCTAAAATTTTCAATACTCCTGTTGGTACAGATTTTCTCATTTCCGATAAATTCATCCATACAAATCGAAGTCTTAACAGTGCTGTTAATGTAGGAGATTTAGTTGTTCTTTATTCCTTGGACAGTAAAGGCAGCATGCAATGCCCAATTGAACTCAAATGGTTTCCAGCAACTCATAAAAGCAGATTCCCCCCTCCGTGTTTCTTAAGTGTTTCCTCACATGTAGATATGATTGCAATATCCTCAAATGAATGTGTTTTACAATGGAAATACAGATATAGCTGAACGTTCATGGGAAATGTGGATAAAAGCAACATTCAGATAGAAGTATGATTGCTTTTTTGGAGCGGGGTGGTGGCAGTTGAAATTAAAGATGTCTGAATGGAAAACAAACTATTATATATAAAGATATAATCAGTTATGACCCTAGGCAAAGATAACTAAAACTGACCCAAATGTAATCATATTAAAGTGTTTTTGCAAAGTTTCAAAGCTGCAGTCAAGATCATATCCAAGAAACTATGTAACCACAACAGTGCAATACGTCTAAATTAGCTATAAACATTTTCCACAACCTCAAATTGGCCTCATCTTTAGATGCAAGAGATATTTTGTGCTCCTTAACAGAATATATGACAAACGTTAATGTTTTCCTCCCCTTCGCCTCAACTTTTTGTCTATTGTTTTTATAAGTGACTTGACCTGCTGGTAACTTCGTCCAGCTAAGAGAGTGAAGTGGAGCTCATAGGCTTATTTTGGGGGATGTTGATAATTAATGGAAAGGAATCCTTGTAAACAAACAGATAAACCATCAATCTATCTTGTTCCATGGTCAACACAGAATGCTCTGCCGTTGTGTACACCTAATAACTCCAAAAAAGCATCAACTGAACTAAAGCACTTGGTCAATCTTACCTCGATCATGCAACTTGATGCCCTTGCTAACATTCAGGGCCTTGGGACATCCTCCTGATGTGAAAGGCTCTATTCAAATGTAATTTTGTATTGTATTTGAATATACCTTAAATGGATGGTATGCAAGTTACCATGTTATCTGTAACCAGGTGTTTTTGCCAGTGACTGTTCATTACTGTTGTAGACAACAACAACAATATTACACTTGTATAGAGCCTTTCACGTCAGGAGGACGTTCCAAGGCGCTGGACAGTCACTGTGTCAGACCCGAGCTGGGGACGGGATGGGGAGGGAAGGGGGTGGATTAGAAATTGCCGATGGGTTAGAAGGTCAAGATTTTAGGGTGGGGTGAGGTTGTGGAGGGCTTTAAATGTGAGGACTAGGATCTTGAATTGCATCATCTGGATGATGGGGAGCCAATGGAGTCCGGTGAGGATGGTGGAGATGGGTTCACAGAGGACATGGGCTGCAGAGTTCTGGATCATCTGCAGCCTGTAGAGGGAGGAATTGGGAAAGCCGACAAGCAGGGCGTTTGCATAGTCAAGCCGGGGTGTAATGCAGACGATCAAAGCAGAGAATCAGTGAATGATTAAGATATTTGCAGAGGGTCACTGTGGCAATATGGGTACATACTGATTAACCAGGCACCACTAAAGAGGAATAGGCATCTGCATTGGTGAGTATGAGTTTGTAGAATGTGTATTGCCATTCAGCGCAATAGAAAAATTGAGGTAAAATATAAGTGCTTTTGTAGCAGGAGGTCATCGAGTGAGAATAGATGTGTGTCAAGAGTCATACAAAAAGAATTGGTGCTCAGGTGTTTTGTCTACTGCCTGTGGAACCATCTCTCTCCTCCACACGTTAGCACCTTTGAAGGAATAGATTGACAATCTAGAGAGTAGAAATTGTGAAAGGGGTCAACAAAAATAATCGTCCAAAAATATAATTATTTTCATTGCTAACTCATTTTTGGCCTCGGCAAAAATTGAACAAGAACAGGTCAGCCCGACCTTCTGTTTTGGGGGCTCATATTCTGCAAAACAGAACCAAACCCTTGAAGATGTAGCATGTTTAACCCCTAAAGCCGTGGAATGCAAGAGGCATTTTAAGAAAGACGCAAGCAACATAATTACCAAAGAAATAACAGATTAGAGCAACGTTAAGAATGCAAGCAGGAAATGAAACTTTAGATCTGTATTCTCATCTTCCACTTAGTAAGGCATTTGCTTTGAATTTACTGTATACCTACTCTTGTGTAATCTCTATATGTATTTCTGGCTGTTAAAACCATAACTCGCTGCCCTCAATTACACCAAACTACTGTTTTGTCACTTTTGTTTTGAGAGTCACCAAAACAGTTTCTTGGGCCTTCTTGTAGACTGGGAGAATGGGGTTTGGGATGGGGAGGAAGGGAGTGGAGGGGAGGTTTACCGTCTTCGCAGTATGGGTTTCCCTACTTGTGCAAAGCCTTCGGTAAAATTTTATTCTGTACAAAGAATCTGTTGAAAATTAAATCACTTATTGATATTGGTAAAAAATTGAGAATAATATATTGAATAATGACTTCTTTTCCAGCATAGTATCTTGGTCTTGGATTAGTTGAGAGAACAGCATCTGTGATACTGTCAATCACCGGACTAAAATCCTCCTTGGCAAAGTGTATATATTTCAAGAAATTATTCTTTGTCTCCAGGATATATTCTTCCCCATAGTCCTGTAGCAATTCCGAGGAGAGATTTTTGAGGAGGTTACAGCATTGTTGCTCCCAGTGTGTATGATCCTGTACTTTAGCTGAAAAACAAGACATGAGAATAATTAAAGAGTATAAATTATCAAATATTTTCACTATAGGAAAACTGGTATATGGTAATGTACAATCTTGGAGAGTCCTGTTGGGTATCTTGCTTTAAACAAAATGGAGAGAAAAAAAAATTGGGTCACTCAATCAATGCATTTCAACCACGAAATACAGTCAATCCACTTTACAATATATTCTGCCGAAGCACTTTGAGACGTCTCAATGATAAGTCACTAAATCATATTCAGGGATTGTTAAGTATTATTATTATTATAATCAATGAGCCACAAATAGCTGTTGAATTTGGTCCATCACTGCATTAGAAAGGGAACAGGATAAATCATTGAAGGAAGATATTGATGGGGGGAAATGGGTTTAGGGGGTGTGCAGTGGTGAACCAGTACATATCTGGTGATACAACTGCCCTCCTTCTTTGCTATAAACTTTCTAGGAGTTTATTTATAAGGCAGAGAGAAGTCTACTTTCGATTTGGGTGCAGAATAATTGGTATGGAGGGTGCCAGAGCTATCTCAAACAATTTTGAACCATTATACTACAGGTTCTATATTTTTACTTACCACTCTCCACACAACTGGAAACTCATCACAGTGTTTAACAGCATCCAAAAGAAACAGAGTTCTTCTCATGAATACGCACACGAATACGAACCTATGCATGGAAATTTCTCTTTGTCTAATGTGGAATGTGTTTGGCACAGGTTGGGAAGAGATGAGAAGCAGATTTTAACCAGCTAAAACCATATAGCTCACCATAAGGAACACTCTGTGAAAGCGAAACCAATGTGTTTTCCTCCCCACCACCCCACCCACCAAGTTTTCTGAAACAGTTTAGTAACACGATAGTCAATAAGTGTGTGGCATTGCTTCAGTATCTTCCCTTGCAATACAACACAATTTACATTTATATAAGCTCTGTTCATGTTGGGACAATGTCTCAAAGTGCTCAACAATCCTCTGTACCCTCCTATTACTTCACCTTATATGGTCTTATCTGACTTCATTTCACTTTCCCCGTGTGAAACTACTTGTTGGTCTAGAGTTAAGTGAGGAGCTGAAATTGGCCTTGAGACCTATTATATCAGTAACGTGTTATTAACAATAGAATGCTTGTGCTTTGCTTTTTCATGTGCGTTGAATGATTACCAAATGACGCGGATACTACGGCAGCCAAAATCAACAATGATCTTCAGTAAATTAAACGAGGAAGAGGTGTCGGTGTGCAAGCCGCGTCAGACAATCACGCTGCGTTTCTGCCATCTCTCTTTCAGTGTTAAACGGTTAAGCTGAGTACTGTACTTGCCGTCTCACCACAGTCCCAGGGAGATGTCAAGAAGAGTCAAGTCATACATGTTGCATATTTATGAAAGGTTGTAAAGAAGCAAATACTTAATGTGCACACGCAGTTAAGATATAACTTATAACTCATATATGTGTGTAATACTGTAATAATAATCCTTTACATCTTCTAAACATCTCAAAGTGCTTCACAGAATATACTGTAAAATTAATTGACTGTATATTTGTGGGCGAAATGCAGCAGCCAATTGCGCACAGCAGTATCCCACAAACAGTCGTGGATTGAAATGAACAATTTTTCTTATTGTGTTTTTTTTGGAGGGATTATTAAGTAAAAAAACTTGCCCAAGCTTTCATCCAGACCTGCCTGGATTCGAACACAGGTCTCACGCTTGTAAGGCGAGTGCTCTAACCACTGAGCTACATATATACACATAGATGTAATAAAAGTTTTAAATTAATTACTGGTGCTTCTGACTCTCCTGATCCTGAGTATCACTGAATATCACGATTTAAATTGGATTCAGTGAAACAGTGACAGGGCTCATCCATGTTTCCTACTCTAAATTATTGAAACAAACAGTTGGCACCTGAGATGGGACTCGAAACAATGAGTAGAGACTGAATCAAATACACTCCATACGTTAAGTCAGGTTGATGATTATAAGCAATGAAATGTACCACAAGAACACCTGTAAGGTATTAGACTCCTGGAGTTGTACATAGACTGGCTGCAGGAGTGGTGTGGGGGGGGTGGGAGATTGGAGTTTTCTCATCTAACATAGATTGTAGGTACAACTTCTACGTTGTAGCTCATAGAGGTTGTGCAGGCCGAAACAAATTAGAACAGATGGAAGAAAGTTCCGATCCATTTCAAAGCAGCTCTCATTATACAGCTCCTAGCAGCTGTATAATGACTTATAGAGTAATTATACTGTAATATAATGAACCAGCAAGGGATAGCTACTAAATTAAATGATTACAATGATAAATCAATGCCTGTCTATTTACTCAATTTACTGTCGAAACATGACGCACAAAAAAGTCATAAGAGTCTGCTAAGGAGAACGCACAACAGCGTGGAAAGGCAACAAACTCAACTGAAGAGTTAGCAAAACAGAATCCATGAATTTGAAAGTCTTGGATAAGTTGAAGAAGGAGAAAGACATGAGAGGAGTAGAATTGAAGATGAAATACGTAGAAGGGAATGGAGGATTGAAGACCTAGAAAAAGAAATAGGTGAGTTTGTAAGACAATGTACTGTACCAAAGGATCAGTTGGGAAGGTAGAAAGCCTTGATGAAGCAGTTGGTTATACGAAACGAATGGAGCAGATGAAAAAAATGATGAAGGTGAAGGGTTGGTCTAATCATGTCCCTGAAGGATTTCCAAACTGTTGCTAAATAGAGTCCTGTAGCTCAGTGGTTAGAGCATTTACCTTGCAAGCGAGAGACCTGGGTTTGATTCCCAGCAAGGCAAAACATTGGGCAAGTTTCCTTACTCCACATGCCTCTGTTTACCTAGCAGTAAGTGGGAACTCAATTGTTAGACAATTGGTGGATCCCTTTTCCAGCTGTAATAATCTCTTCAAAAAAATTAATAAATTGGTCACTCAATCTTTGACAATTTATGGGAAACTGCTGGGCGCAATTGGCTGCCATGTTTAGCCCACAAAACATCAATTCACATTACAGTATATTCTGTGAAGCGCTTTGAGACGTCTTGAAGGTGCGTGATAAGGTGCTATATCAAATGCAAGGATTATTATTATTACATAAATACTCTGAAAGAAGGGGGGATCGATAGTCGGTTAAAAGAGGGCGCTTATGATTTAAACAACATCAATGATTACTTAAAAAAAGATAAAATTAATATGATAAAAAAACAAAATTACAATTGTATAGCACCTTTTGCGTTGGACACTGTTGTGACCCTGAATTGTGGACCTGTCTAACTGCAAGGGATCAGTCGGGAAATAAATTCAAAGAGGAGGTGATGTAGGAGTTAACATTGTTCTGTTTCAGAGGATTAAACCAGCTGCGTCAACAGTTGCCAGGACCCTGTTGCCTTGGGGAACCGTGGTGCAACCACAATGTAATAATCTATCTGATTTTACAGGAAAGGTTCAGCCTTCAAGGGATGCATCATTATCCCTACCTACTTAGGCCCCCATAATATCAGGATAAGGTTACACCTACTATATATGCCTTCCCTCAATCTGTCAGTATTGGCATCAATATAATGGGCCCATCCTGCCTAGTGGTTGAGTTATGGAACCACATATTCTGGTATAAGTCACAAATGTTGGTGGAGAATGTCTACTCTACCCACATCCCGTATATATAATTGTTACTTTGGAAGATCCATTCACTCAATATGAACTCACATACAGCAACTTGTCCTGATTTCTCCCAACACATTGAATCTACCATCCCTTCAGGTCATCCAAATAGGAAACAAGTGATTACTCTAATATATGATTAGGAAGAATTGTTTGCAAAATCTCACTGTGGCAAGCCATCTATGCCCCTATTTTAATGGAAGAATCAGATCCAAAACCAATTCCACAATTTCCAGAGAGGAGGAACATACTTTCCATTCAGTAGTTAACTCCCTCTTACAGTATGGCCCGACATGCCCTTGCTACTCCACTTGTAATCATCTTATCTACCCTGTCTGATGTTATTTTGTATTTTAATACAGCACCGTAAAAGCCTGTTTATCCAGAACCCTTGGGACCTGGCCATTGCCAGTTAAAGCGCGTACTGGATATTCGGCCGAAAATGCAAAAAAATGTAAAAAAACATTTATACATTTTTCCGGATAAATTCCAGTTCATCGAATGTGGACCTTTTTTTTTTGCGATGGCAGTTATATGGAAGTTACGGTTGATTGGGTGCTGGATAAACAGGCTTTTACCGTATTTGATTTCTGCCACCTGAATCAATATACACACCCAGTTAACAGTCAGGCTGATGCAGAATATGACTGATGTTTTATTTAACATCCCCTCCCTTGATATTGCTCATGGATTTTGGACTTTACCTGTCTACTCACCCAGACAATATAAACTAGTGTTTATCTTTAAAGTCCATCAATATACTGTACATTGGACCTGTGTACCACAGGGTTTTCACAATAGTTCTGCTTTATGCCATTCTTTTATGGTTTATCTTTGACCCACTCCAAGGTGTCAAGTTGTATTTCATGTTGATGATTTGCTTTTGTCTGCAGACTCCAAGTCTTTGTTTGCAGCATTACTACAAGCAGAAGGGAAATGTAGCCTGTCCGAGGCCCAGGTTTTGACCCAGGTTTCTGTTTGTTTCTTGGTTGCCTTGTCATTGCTCAAGGGAGACATCCTCTCCCTGATCGGGTGAATGTAATTCTGAAACTGCCCTGACTTCCATGTCCATGAGTGAGCACAACCTGGAGCACATACACCAATGGACTGGCCTCGTGGATCAAACAACAACAACAAAATTACACAAGTATAGCGCCTTTCACGTCAGGAGGACATCCCAAAGTGCTGGGCAGTTACTACTTCAGACCCGAGCTAAGGACGGTGGGGGCGTGTGGGGGGATGGGAGAAGGGCAGGGGAGAATTAAGAGTTGTTGATGGGTCCATCGCAGAGGACAGTCTTGAGGCGAGACTTGAAAGAGGCCAGGGAGGGGGCGAGGCGGAGGGACTGCAGGATAGAGTTCCAGACGTTGGGGGCAGAGTGGCTGAAGCCTTGCCCGCCAATGGAGGGGCGGGTAGGTCGGGGGACATGGAGCAGGTCAGAGCCTGCTGATCGGAGGGGGCGGACAGTTTGGTAAGGGGATAGGAGGTCATGAGGGTGGGGCAAGGTTGTGGAAGACTTTAAATGTGAGGACCAAGATCTTGAATTGGATCCTCTGGATGATAGGGAGCCAATGGGCGAGGATGGAGGAGATGGGGCCATGGAATTTGGAACGGTAGAGGACACGGGCTGCAGAGTGCTGGATAATCTGCAGCCTGTGGAAGGAGGAATTGGGGAGGTCGACCAGCAGGGTATTTGCATAATCAAGCCAGGATGTAATGAAGGCATGGATGAGGGTTTCCACGGTTTTGGGGGTGAGGTTGTGGCGAGGTCAGGGCAATGTTGCGGAGATGGGAAAAGGCAGAGCGAGTCATTGCTTGGATGTGGTGGAGGAAACACACTGACTAAGATAAAAAGAGGCTTTAAAAATTTTGGCATGAAACTGGCTCCAAAGGTTATTGTATCCATATCACATGAGGTAAGGTGAATAGTTGAAGAAGATGAAACTGCAAGATTTGGAAATGTTAGCCTAAGCCACAAAATAATTCTCGATGGCTCAGGTTGATTCATTGCAAAAGTTTACATTGTGGGATTTTCATGCACACACACCTTGTTATATTATCATAGCTAATAGAAGATCTTACACAACGCTATTTGGCATGTGGTTTGACTGTTGATTTTATGTTGCAATCATGGTTGGACCACAGAATGAACCAAGCCCCACACCTGCATTTGATACGCACATTGACAGAGGATAGACCAAAATTGTCAAATAGACTAAAATTGTGAACATGTCCATACTGGAAACACACCGACGACAGAACTCTGGTCCCACTCCCGAACGTTATATTTCAGGAGAACCTTCATATTCTGAAGAAGCAGGAGTATGAGGATCTCCCCGGGAATATGTCACAGAGAGCAGTGATCTTGCATCAATCCCTGGCAAGATATTCAGTAACTCATGCACTGACTCGTGATATTGATGAATAGCCAATTGTTTGAACTTATAATACAGAATAGCTATCCAATTAAGAACTCTGCACTTTTGGTAATGTCTTGTGCTCCTGTTGAACTGGGTGATGATTAGGTTTCAATAAGTCGGAACACCTTTGCAGTCCGTATTGCTCCCGAGATACCCAAGCTCATCCTAACTGAGCCAAAACCCACAGTAATATTTGGAAACAATAATGAGAAGAAACGCGATTAATTGTTCAGTATTAGAAAACCAATATACAAATCTTGGTCACAAATTGAATGAGCTCCTTACAAAATTAGACAACAACAACAAAATTGCACTTGTATAGCGTCTTCCACGTCAGTAGGATGTCCCAAGACTCTGGGCAGTCATTGTTTCAGACCCGAGCTGGAGGGAGGGTGGGTGGAGGAAAAGGAGGGGATTTGGAGTGACCGATGCGACCGTCGAAAAGGAGGGTCTCAAGGCAGGACTTGAAGGAAGCCAGGGAGGGGGCGAGGCAGAGGGACTGTGGTTCCAGAGGTTGGGGGCAGAGTGGCTAAAGGTTTGCCCACCAATGTTGGGGTGGGTAGGTCGGGGAACATGGAGCAAGCCAGAGCCTGCAGAGCGGAGGCGGCAGGTGGGTTGGTAGGGGGTTAGGAGGTCGCAGATGTAGAGTGGGGCAAGGCCATGAAGGGCTTTGAATGTGACAAAACTCTTAATAGCTGAGTGAACTTGGTAGGAATTGTTATGCACCACTATTGCACTCCCTGATTGGGTCCCAACGTGGTCAGTGGTCAGTCCTTATGGTTATACATCCATTAATAATCTTAGCAATCAAACAGGCAGATTGAATTAATTGGATTAGGAACACAGTTACCCACAGAATTCACCACATAATGTACAGTGACAGGGTTTATGCTAATTCACCAAAACTAATAAAACACAACATCCCAATCACCTTTCAGTTTCCCTAGATTCTTCTGAACTCTTCCTAGCCTCTTCATATTCACTCTCTGCTGCTTCCAGATTCTCACTGACAATAGTTTGATCCAGTTGTAAGGCCATGATCCCTTAAATCTCCATCTCCCCCACTGGCAACCCAATGTCTTGAATGTTTGTTTGAGGTTGGAGAAGCAGATGAGGCTTTTACTCCAATGGAGCTTTGTGAATTGACATTATTTTTTAACTAGAGACCAGCTGCTTGTTGCTGAAGGACTGAATCTGCAACAACTGTAAATGGTTGGCCGAGCACAAGTTTGCTGTGCACTTCAACATTCTGAAGAAATGGTCTTTTGCAATAAAAGTAATTTATGACCCTATAAAAGCTTTACGGTGATCTCATGGAAGCAAGTCCAGAAGTGTAAAATAAAAATGCTGAACAATAACTGTAGTTTTTTTTAAAAAAAACATTTAAGTGACATCTGTTTGAAGTTTTCATTAAAACGTGAGCAAGGTATTGAGAGTTGAGTAGCCTTTTCTTTCAGTCACCCCCTGCCTCCATCCATCACTGTGGAGAAGAATCCATAATGTGGGGATTTTCTATTGATATTGCAAAAAAAAAAACTTTTTTGCTGATTTACATCTTTCTTCCTAATCCTCTTCAGTGAGGGACATCCATCCTCAAATGTATCATATTTCCACTTTGGCATCCTGTATTGAAGTGCTTGCTTATCAGGTACACGCATCTAAACAGATAACTCAAACTCAACAAAACAATGAACGAGCTCAGTGTGATTGTTTGATAGATAGGTGAATTTTAGCAGTCAACGGATGCAGAGATGTTGCCCGCTTTGTAACTTTTTCTCACTTAGGACTAACTTCAAATGCACAGATGATTTTCAAGCCGTTTCTTTTGCTTAGTGTTTGGCCCAAAAATGTTTTCTAAATGCTTGCCATTTCTTGCGAATCATTACAGCTTGGCATTCTGTCTGATTGCTAGCTCTTACAATTAGCCACAAAGCTCCTTACTCTGCTCCTTTGAATCAGGAGGAATATTGGGAGATCAGTTGAGCAGTTTTAACTTGGAGTCAAGGGGGTGCTTGGCTCCAGAGATTATACTTTTTGAACCAACTTGAAAGTTCTGCTTGGCTCCTAGTCAATACACATTTTTTAACTGGAGGCAGTTTTTTTTTATTTCTAGCAATTTTCCCGGAACACAAATTATGTGGTGTTAGGATTTGCAATCATTCATATATCAACCTTATTGTTACAAAATGTTCCCAATATAATCTACACAGCACATAAAGTACAGTTGTGAAAAAAATGGTAACGTTATATTAGGTTTAACAGTAAACAAATCTGGATACCTAATCAACAACAACTTCGATTTTTACAGCGCCCTCCATACCGGACAGCGTCTCAGAGCGCTTATAATCCTAAAATACAATGGAGTTACATTAAGTAGTAATAATGCTCATACTTCTTGCACTTGATTTAGCGCCTGATATATCTCTTTCAACAATTCTCAACTCTGAAAAACAAGAGTGTCCTAGACTTGGATGCTATTCCCAATATCAGAGCAGCTTCATTTAGTATCTCTCTAGGTTTCCTGGGCGCTAGCTCAACAACACTGTGTTCATTTCTGTTGCTTTTTTCATCTCTAGCTTTTAACTGGAGTTACACCACCTGGTTGCTCACCAGAGCACAGCCACTCACAGGCATCGCTCATAACAGACCAAACAGTCTGGCTCAGCAGCAGGACTTCGAGGGCCAGACTAGATACTGGGGACCAGGAATTCTGTCACTCAGCTCCCATGCAAGTGGTAGTGTGATCCTAGCTGGATAAGCAGTGGAAAGCTTGCCAGACAGTGCTTTCAATGGCAAGCAAAGCACTTCTAGCTCTTTTAAACTCAAGCAGAACCGCAAAGCACACTTGCACACTCCCCAAACCTTGGCTCTTGCCAAACTGCATTTAATATTCCCCAGAATTAGGAGTAGGGTTTGTCTCACTGGGGAGAGAGTGCGTATGCTATTCTAGATTAGCTACATGCTACACTCCAGAAAATGACTGGTGAATTCAAACAATGCGAATCAGATTTTCAGTCTTTTGAATGACTCAATGGTTACTAATGAGGTGTATTTATTCTGTAAGGCAATCTGGTAAAACCTTTAGCACCATAATATAATGGACTTTGGGATAATATGATTTGCTGCTGACCTTTTACTGCTTTTCCAGTCATGAGAGTGATCGTTTTGGCAGGTGTGCAATATCATGTATAACTTGTAAAATGGCACATCATCATTGCCTCACTCTTGGATAAGAGACAGAAACTGGCGGGTGTGTGTTGCAGTATTTGAGTGCTGCCCCATGCCATCCCATCAATCACAAGCTGAGGAATGTGAATGTCTTGCATCCAGACAGGTTCATGGGTTGAACTTTTATACTGGATCTTTGTCCGGTCTACTTACCACATAATTCAGGGAGGTCCAATCTTTTGGCTGCTGAGGATTTGTGGAATGTCCAGAAATATTGTTGTGTTTCTCATGTTGGAGGGATATCTCAAAGCACTTGGCACTGGCGGCTGGGGGTTGGGAGCCAAGGGAAGTTGAGTGGGGGAGCGAGAAAGCAAGAAGGAAAAGATGACTTAAAGCATAGTCAAAGAGTTCTTGGCATGCCTTGAAAGAAGGGAGCGATATCTAACATGCCACTGTAATTGTTATTAAAGCATGTTCGAAGATCATATGGAATCTCAAACTTTGCATCACAAGTGGTTTTGTTTGGGTGAATGCTACATTTCATCTGTAAATTGGTTTATTGTGTTGAACTGTCCTTGGACATTGTGGTTGATTTGTTCTTTTAAATCATGCAAGGAGATGTGAACTTGCTGTCAGAACTGGGTTATTGCCTGTTTTGTGGAACTCACTGGCGAGCGCACACTATAAATTAATGCTGCACATGGCTGCCAGCTGTTCAGAAACGACTTGCACTAGTGTGTCAATCTTCAGAACTTCAATGGGAATTATCGCTCCAATAAGCACCATAAATGACAGGATTTATTAAGTTCTGTATTGTTATTTTGTAGTAGGAAATATGCTGTGGCTGTTGAGTGGAAAATGATTCCAGTGGAAATAGGGTCAACCATGTACTGTTCGAATAGGCCCCTCTTGTAGAAGGCAGGTGCTGGCACTTCAGTGACCCTGCCATATGCCGAAGCTCCTATTTCTTCCGTTACTGAGCCCAAATCTAAAATGATATCTTGCAAATCAAGCCGAGCAGATGATAATAATAATAATATTTTCTGTAATTCGGGCATCCATCTTCAGCAGCCAATATTAATGATTGTCCTTGCATTTGATATAGCGTTTTATCAAGTTGTTATGACGTCTCAAAGCACTTCACAGAATATATTAGAAAGTGAACTGATTGACTGATTGTGGGCGAAACGCGACAACCAATTGCGTACAGCAGCATCCCACAAACAATCGTGGTTTGAGTGATCAAATTATTAATTTATTTTATGAAGCGATATTTACCCCCGGAACAGTGATCCACCAATCGACTAATAATTGGGTTCCTACTTACTGTTAGGTAAATAGATGTGTGTGGAGTAAGGAAACTTGCCTAAGATTTGCCCGGGAATCAAACTCAGGTCCTCTTGGTAGCGAGGCAAGTGCTCTAATCAGTAGGCTGCAGGACTATATTCACCACTTCTAGTCGTCCATTTTCATTTCAGAAAGTTATTCTCTTTAATGACAACTTAAATACAAAGTTGAGCCATACTTGGGTAACACAGTTTCAATGTGCATCAAAGCGAGCATTAGTTTCTGGGCGACCTTAACTCTGGCTCTGACAATGGAGGTGGGCATAGCACTACTCAGAACACCAAGCCACCTACAGTACTTGGCTCAGATGCAGTCATATTGCTAGATTTTTCTTGCTGAAATTCCACCTGTTTGAACACTAATAACAATCCTTCGCTTTCGATGCAAGTCTCGTATTGACAAATGTCAGAAAGTATTGGCAGGTAATTCCTGTCAAGTGTAATGACTATTTGTAGTCGTAAATTCACTGCTGATCCCACAAGAGTGCAGAACAAAGAGCAAGTGACACTGTCCATCTACCAGCTAAGCCACCTACCTGTTTTGTAGAATCCTGGGAGTATGGTGCAAACCTTCACTCCCCAGAAGTTCAGCTCTTGACGTAAAATGTTTGTGAAGAGGGTCAAGGCAGCTTTAGAAGCTCCATATGCAGCGAAAGAGGGAAATGGAGTTTCTCCTGGAAATAAACACATTTTAGAATGATGATGATAATAATAATAATAATAATCCTTGCATTTGATATAGCGCTTTTCATGTCGTCTAGACGTCTCAAAGCATTTCACGGAACATACTGGAAAGTGAATTGACTGTATATTTGTGGGCCAAATGAAACAGCCAATTGCACACAGCAGTATCCCCACAAACAGTTGTGGATTGAGTGATTAAATTATTATTGTTTTCTTTGAGGGATTATTATTAGGCGTGTGGAGCAAAGAAACTTGCCCGAGGTTTCGCCCTGTCGGGAATTGAACCCAGGTCTGTGAGGCGAGTGCTCCAACCACTGAGCTACAGGACTCCACAAAGAAATACATATTATAGCATAAAATGTATTTTATGATTCCAGATACTAGTTGTCAGTCCAGTTGTAGCACTTGCGAAGATCAGTTAACTCAACACAGACTGGTATTTGCCCCTATTCGTTCTGTACAGTCCAATACTGTAACGACATCTGGTGCCATTATGTACCAGGCAATTGGGGAGCTTTATGCTGTGTATTCTTTGGTATCTTCCCCTTGTTTTCGCTCTTCAGTTGGTCTGAGATCTGCAGCCAAGCGAGCAATAATTTGTCTGCTCCCAGGCTACAGACTGTGATACAATCACAAGAGAGGTTTCACAATTACATCCTTCCAGAATCCCACTATGACATTCTCGCTTTATAATAAACAACAACAACAACAACTTTGATTTATATAGCGCCCTCCACGCCGGACGGCATCTCAAAGCGCTTCAAATAATAATAATCCTTGCATTTGATCTAGCAGCTCAGAAAATATTATTGTGTCCTCTTATTCTTCTGCCTTGATGTATCTGGACGTATAGTTCTGGGAAAAAATATAACGAGCATCCATCATAAACCTGTGGTAGATTCACCCATAAACACGTGACAAAAGATGTAAAATAAGATCATTCATCTTCTGAAATCTGTCGAGAAAATATCCATCTTACCTGCTGGACTGGAGACATTTACGATTCTGCCTTTTTCTCTGCGTATTAAAGGAAGAAAGGCCTTGGTAATGGTAATGGCACCAAAGAAATTGACCTCCATGCAGCCTCTGTAGTTGGACATGAGGGAGAGCTCAGCATCACCAATGTTGATGCAGGTTCCGGCATTATTGACCAAACCCCATAGGCCTAAAATAAAAATATAAAATATAAATATCCATATAAATACATATGGATACATGTAACACTACACATAGAAATCATAGACTTTACAGCATAGGTGGCATCTGCACTGGCTCTCAGTGCAAGATGTCCATTCAATCCCTCTGCCATGCCTTGTCTCCATTCCCCCTCGAGCCTCTATAATAGCTGAATATAAGTGGAAAACAGTTCTGCTTATGTTTCATTTGCAATATGACACTTGTGTGAATCAATGGATCAGGGGATTAAGGTACAGAATTACACTCCGATTGCTTAAATTAAAAATATATTCCATTTCCGCTGCACTGTTGAGTCTCTCTCTGGCTGTTTGGCTCAGTGGGTAGCAATCTCAGCAAACTCCTGTGCCAGGCCTTGAGATAATAATAATAATAATAATCCTTGAATTTGATATAGTGTTTTTCACGTCTTCTAGACGTCTCAAAGCGCTTCACAGAATGTACTGTAAAGTGAATTGACTGTATTTGTGGGCAAAACACAGCAGTCAATTGCGCACAGCAGTGTCCCACAAACGTGGATTGAAAGTGACCAATTTTATTATTGTGGTTTTTGTTGGAGAGATTATTATTAGGTGTGTGGAAACTTGCCCAAGGTTTCGCCCTGACCCACCTGGATTCGAACACAGGTCTCGCGCTTGTAAAGCGAGTGCTCCAACTACTGAGCTACAGGACTCCACGATCAAAACCTATGATGACACTCCAGTCCAGTGAGGGCGTGCAGCAATGTGAAGCTCTCTGTCTGTGGGGGAGAGGCATTGAGCCAACAGCTGTCCTCATGATTTAGGTGGACGCTGCTGAAATGTTCCCTTTGCATAGTTCAAAGAGGAACAAGGTATTCTCCCAGTGTGCTGACCAATATCCCGATGCACCAAACAATCCATTGGTGACCTATTGCTTTCCAGCGGGATGTCATAGTGCAGATTAAAATAACTCAAGCGTTCAAAATAACTCACTTGTGTAGCATTGTTAGACGCTGTCATGTGTCAAGGAGCGATAACAAATAAAAGAATCACTGTTTTTTTTTACTGTTTCCCAATTTAGGAGAGAGACCTCAGGCAGATTTTCCTAACAAAACATTCGACACAAGTCTGGCTGGTGTATGAGAAGCAGGCGGGCCTTTATGATATAATACAAATTACATAGCTTCATTCAAATTTGCTTCAATTACTTGTCACTAATCTTACCATGGGGATATTGCTTGCCACGAAGGCCAGCCAATTTGGTATCCTATTCCTTTAGGAAGCAAGTACAAGCCCCTGTACCATTCAAACCAACATCTTTATTACCGTTTCAATGCCCAAAGGGTTAAAGAGGAAAGTGCAATTGAATTAAACGGTGAAACCACATTCCACTTGCTTTGACGCTGGAGAAAACGTCATCGTTCTTATAGTTTTTCTAGGAAATTCTTTAATCAGAAAGGCATCAACAGTTCAATCAAACTGAAGTGTAAACCGCAATCTGATAAAGACACGGCATCTGTATAGATCACCACCAAATGTACCCATGAAAGCCATGTACAAAAACAAATTTTGCTCTAATGGTTCAGCCCTGCCTATGCACAAACAGAGGACGGGAACTTCAACAAACTGTGCCATAGGTTGATGTTTATACTTGCTGCTTGCTTCAGCTTGTTTGCCTCAGGTTTAGGGGTCACCCAACAAAATCATGAGGGAATATACTGAAATAGAGTAAATTGGGAGAAATTATCTCCACTGGTCAGTAATGTCAGCGATCTGAAGGCATCAATTTAAGACAAGTAGCAAATGAGCAAATGGGGAGGTGAGGAGAATTCTCTTTCACGCACAGAGTAGTTAGGGTAAGGAATATCCTGCCTGGAGCGGTGGTTGAGGTGGAAGCCATATTAACTTCTGAAAGGGAACTAGATAAATAACTCAAAGGTTGTAAAATGTATGGGGAAAGGGCGGGTAAATGGGGCTAAAAAGATTGCTCTTTATAGAGCCAGCACGTCAAGATCAGCTGAATGGTCTTCTCTTGTGCTGTACATTTCAATGGTTCTGCGGTTCTTTTTCTGCTCCCAATCTCAGAAAACATGATTTAATCATAATAGCTCTTACCCAGATGTTGCAGTTATGCATGTCGTTGTGAAATCCCCCTGGACATATTTTGTTACAAAATAAGTTTTCTTTTTCCCCTAAGACGATTGTGGAGAAGGCGCTCTCACAAGTACAGGTTGAATCACATCTTGTGCCCGAGCAATAATCCCGTTGCAAACATTGTTGGGGTTTGAACTTTTCAACAACTTGAAAATCTCCAATAATTTAATGTCCGTCTCACCGTTTGGGTAAAAATAAATGAACGAACGCACCAGTTCTTAAATACCATAATCTTTCACATGTACAGCGGGCACTCTTAACAACAAATGTGTGTTGGGTAACAGACTGCTTTCAGTCCCAGTCTATTGCCAATTATTATCCAGTTGTGTGTTGTGAAACCTTGGTGGATTTAGTTAGAGGATATTACATTAAAGGCTATAGTGTTTCTTCTATTAGGGCTGGCGATTGCTGTTTTTAGTGGACGAATGCAATCATTCTAAAACGGTACTTTTCGAAACTGCAATACTTGTAATATAATTACATCCAGTTTTCTTACCCTTTTCACCAAGTTTCTCTTTTGTGAATTGAACAGCGTTCTCGATATCCAGCGGCTTGGTCAAATCCATCTGAATTAGGGTGAGTTCATCCGAACACGCCCGCACCAGCTCACTTGCACCCGGCCCATCTTTATCGAGCACCGTGGCAAATACTTTGAAGCCCATGGAATCGAAATGTTGAGCGATGGTCTTTCCAAATCCTGAATCGCAGCCTACAAATGTCAATGCGCAGAAAAACAACGAGTGCGTGAATAACAAGTAACTCACCGGTTCCCGAAGGGTCAGTAGCTATTGCGGGGCAAGTTTAATATGAAATGCAACCAATTGGGTGTCAACGTGACACTGGGCTCTGAGACGCTACCCTGCGTGGAGACCGCTACGTAAGTGCAAGTTGTTGTTGTTTCTGGTCTTAAAAAGGCAGCATGATCTCTCTGATATGCCCTGTTCTTGGTTTCATTGGAAGCGAATCACTACCATGCACTCCGTAAACCACTGCTATTCACAATGTGTAAATACTCGCACATGTTCGGCTTGTAGTCGTAGTCTCTGGTTTGGACTGCATTGGCTATGGTCAGTTGATTGCAACAAGGGATATTAAAGCTGCCTTGTTCATGCCAGCTTTGAACGAGCAACAAAGCAAACAATATAAAAATTCACTTCAGTCATTCATTCGTTTTTATGCCTCACTAAAACTTTTTGAATGCCTCCATAGGAACTAAGGTTGTTCACTTAAGAGGTATCATAGTTTAAGGTTCTTTGAAAGCTACAGATTCTTGGTGTAGTGATTATATTTTAAAAATTGGTGTATGTGTTGTAGATTTAGATGTTCTTTCTACACTTAATTTGGTGGAACATACACAAAGGTAGCCTTGAAACGCATTTTGAGAACAGTCTGAACTCAAGCCAATATGCTGAGACGTCAGTTCTCCAGATTATTGTGAACAGGACTATTTGATAGTTGATCGCAAAGATTAACAAAAAAATAATTAAATGTGGAATAAATCGCCCAATGCGGCAGTTAAGTCTGTCTACATTCATTACTTTGATCTTTTGCCAAGCTATTTTTACACTGAGGAAAATCAAAGCAAAGTGTACTTTTTTTTTCGTCATACACTTGTCTACCAGAAGAGAAGCTGTATTTTAATTTTGTTTGGCACCGGAGAGAGAATTCGACATTAAACATAAAGGAACCATATTTTTGTCATTAAAGGAACAGCATCCTAAAATGTTATCCTAAAATCAGTTTCTCCACTATCCCCACGTAGATCCATTAATCGTAATAAATGTCAAAAGATCAAATGCAATTGCGGTATGAAAGATAGGGCGAAACTAATCTTCGGAGCTCATTTTTTGTGATGGTTACCATAAGGAGTGTTTCGGAAACATCGCAACTTTAATCCCAATCATTTCCGTAAAACATTGCAGCATAAGAAAGCCATTTCCTCAAGCCCTCTCCACACAGCACTCAAAGCTTAGCCAATTGATTTACCTACAGAGCTCCAGAGAAACGTTTGAACAGAGACTTCTGTCCCAAAGCTAACCAGGATATTCGTCCATCCCCATATATGCATTATTCAGCCTCAGTGAGTCACTCTGCAACTATGGTATAATTACAGTGTATCTATGCAGCTTAACATAAAACTTTCTACACGATATCAAGGTAAATACTTTAATGTCATTATCTTACTAAACGTTGTTTGTGGGGTGCTGCTGAGCGCAAATGGCCGTCACGTTTTGCCCACAAAAATACAGTCAACACACTTTACCATATATTGTGTGAGGAGCTTTGAGATGTCTCAACGATGTAATCAGGTGCTATATCAAATGTAAGGATTGTTATCATGATTGGAAGATAAATTCGCAGACAGACAGACTGGCAGGTTGTGCCCCCAGTGTGCTGGCTATCAAAACGTTGAGCTGCATTCACTCTGTGTCACTGTGTACATTCCTTAACATGGGTCTCCTACCAGTCGACCTAAAGCCACTCTGAAGAATTGGTCAAACTAATGGTGGAGTTTCCTTCCTCTGATGCAGTATTTGTATGTGTGACAGAAACCCCTGGAGAATTGTTCTTTATGAACCGTACAGGTTTACCTCACTGCGGCAATTATTGATGGTGTGTTTACACAAGGTTTCAGTGTAATAGAGCCAAGTGGGAGAAATGATAGGTTCGGCACACACTAATATTTACTCTTTGTAGAAGGGGTTATCTTGCCAGAATCCCAAATATGATTGGAGCAAGCTGTTCATTTACAAAGAGTTTCTTTATCTTTTTATTTTAGCTGCAGTAAATCCTCAGTGAACTGAGATGACCCGGTGCCCTTTTCTCTCGTGGCCTGTCATTAACTACTACATCACACAGTAACAAGCTCGGAGAGTCATTAGGGAGTTGAGAAATTCAACCTTACTATTCCGAGGCGAGTTAATTCCTAGCTTGGGGAATCTGGAAGTCGAGGCAATATGCCAGCTCACATTGAAAAAAGCGTGTTTATCTCTCTCTGCCTCCCGTTCATTATGTTCTCTCCTTTCCTGCTGTGTTTAACTATTTGGAGCCTAATGCAATACATGCCTATGCCGCTGACAAACATTTTGCAGAGCCAATTGATTTTGAGATCCTCACACACTCGCCCACAAATCACTTCATGCCCAAGCATCTTCCTGCCTCTCAAAGCTGCTCACATTCCCACACCTCTACCTGCTGCTTTTGCTTCAACAGTTCCAGCCTACTGCATGTCCCCTGCGTTCCACCATCGGCAGCCACTGTGCATTCAGCCACCGTGCACCAAAACTCTGGAACTGTTTGCCTCAATGCCGCCATTCATCTCACCCACTCTGCCTGTCTTTAGATCATACCTAAATTGACCTTCCTCTTCGACTGTGTCTACGGTCATTTCTCCTTCCTCCCAGCTCGGTGGCAAACTCCCCCAATTGTTAACTGCTCCGAGACTACACCTGAGCAAAGGCCAGTATATTGAAGGCAAGCTGCTGAGGTTTCTCTTCCACAGCAGTCTTTTATGCATAGAAATTTCAGCACTTTAGGTTCTTCATCTCATTCGTGAAATTGTGCCATTCAGAGCTCCAAAATATTAGGTCTTAGCTCTCGCCACGCAGAGTTAACTGATCTGAGCAAGGCTCACAGGTAAGGTGCTATAATTGGATTCAGGATTCCTGGACCAGAAAGGGAAAATATCAGCCAGTTTTCCCATTTCAGGGTTCAATTAATTGCTGGAAAGTGTGCGCGTGTGGATATCGGACAAGGACAGAATTGGACTTGTGTAAAGGTACACCACGCAGGTTTGCACAGCAGCAACACTCACTCAGGCTTGCTGACCAGAGGAATTTGCTTTTTGCTTGGCTTTGAGACCCAAGTTAAATTTCTCAGATTGACTTCAATTCCGTTTAGCTCAATCTCCGGTTTACCCAACACAGCCAAATACTGTACCAAGAATCTCAAGTTCCCTCATTAAAAACTGACACATGTTCTTCAAGGGCAAGAAGGTGGTGTTTGGGTCAAAAATATCTGAGTTGTGATGCTATTTGCAAATGTTTAATTCTTACTGCATTGTATCGTGGTTCCGACAGATCAGATTGTGGAGCTCCTGTAGCTCAGTGGTTAGAGCATTCACCTTACAAGCATGAGACTTATGTTCGAATCCAGACAGGTCAGGGCTAAACCTTGGGCAAGTTTCCTTACTCCACATGCCTAATAATAATCCCTCAAAAATAATAAAATTGGTCATTTCAATCCACGACTGTTTATGGGACACTGCTGTGCACAATTGGCTGCCGCATTTCGCCCACAAATATATACAGTCAATTCACTTTACAGTATATTCTGTGAAGCGCTTTGAGACGTCTAGAAGACGTGAAAAGCGCTATATCAAATGCAAGGATTATTATTATTATTATCAGCGAGACACAAATCGGGGTCAGGGTTCAAGATGTACATTGTAAATTCAGGTGAGACTCCTGAAATTTTAACCTGAACATAGAGTCCTCATGTAGGATAATGCTTCAGAATGCTGTCAAGTGGATTTGGGTGAACGCCAAGCAAGGGAGAGAGGGAGTTGACCATAGGCATGGTCGAAGAGGTGGGATTTAAAGATAGATAAAAGTGATAGGGAAAGTGGAGAGAAATAGGTAGGGGTTCCTTATTTTAAGCCAAGGCATGGTCACTGATAGTGGCACAGAGATGTTGAGGGACCTGATCAGGCCTCGGTTAACTGAGCAAAGCAGAGTGAGACATTAGCAGGTAGGCGAGGTAGGGGTGCAAGTAGTTTTTATTGGTTGTCTTCAACGAGAATATTTTATTCATAGAAATTTCAGCAGAGGAGGCTGCTCAGCCTGTTTGTGAAACTGAGCTATTGGAACGCTTGTAAGAGATTGTGACAGTTTCCTTTCTGACCTGCAAGCTGAAAATAGTAACTGATGGTATACGCTTGATGTTGGAAGGCATTTAATCCTGGAAAACTCCAGCCTCTGAGACTTGGCAACTATTGGGTTCTTTCGACTTTCGTCATTGACCACACCTTCTGTTATCCACCTCCCCACTTCCCTCTTGCTCTCCAACCCTCTTGATTGCAACCTCCAACTTGAGTGCATACCCTTGACTGTCCAGAGCTTTGAAATGTCTTCCCGACATGAAAGGCGATACATGACTGCAATTTGCTTTTGTACTTGTTGTTAATTGTGGTCTAAGCAGGAATTAAGATTGAAGATTTGTTTGCAGATAACTCCAGCTTTGACAGAGAATGCAGTGACAGTTCAAGGGTTCTTCATCCAATTCAAATCTAGCTTTTTCAAGAAATGAAAGCAAAGGGAGCCATCTTTGCTTTCATAAGAACATAAGAATTAGGAGCAGGAGTAGGCCATTCGGCCCTTCGAGCCTGCTCCGCCATTCAATAAGATAATGGCTGATCTTCTCACCTAACTCTGATTACCTGTCCTATCCCCATATCCCCTAATCCCTCTATTTTTCAAAAATCTATCAGTCTCAGCCTCGAAAATGTTCAAGGACTGAGCATCTACAGCCTTCTGGGGTAATGAATTCCATAAATTCACTACCCTCTGAGTGAAGAAATGTTTCCTCAACTCTGTTCTAAAAGGCTGACCCTTAATTTTAAGACTGTGACCCCTGGTTATAGATTCTCCTACCAGGGGAAACAGTCCCTGTTTCCCCTGAGTATATATATGTATATATATATATATACACACATCACAGAAGCAATGTTCTTTGATAATCACTCTGTTCTGCCCCATTAAAAGTAAAGAAACAGCCTTTGATTTTGTTTTACAGCGACTTAAATGTACAATTATATTCCAAATTTCCTGGGAGAAGTGTCAGATTGGCTGTGTGTAGTTTTGGCTTCAGTATGAATACTAGAAGCTATTAAATGATATGCACATTGACTCCTACCTGAGTTTAGCATTACTGAGAAAGAAAGAATCTAGAGTTTCCAAAGTTTCTAATAAAATGCTTAACTCCTATTCACCGATATTAATAGCACCAGCTGACTCCACCAGTCCTGGATTTACTCAATTCACTCAGTATTATACAAACCCCAGGAATCTCACCATAGTATATTTTTTGTGGGTTTCTTTTAACATTATTAACATTGCAATTTCCCTTTTACAAGCCCTCAGCCCTGTTACATAGATGGAGCTACGCTGAGTGCCATGGTAGGCTTTTGATCTGTATACCTTCTCGCCTCACTTTCTCCCTCCGTTACAAATCTGTTGTAATGTAGGGTGTCGGGCACTTTGTGGCTGCTTCGAGGAATGTTGCCATTTAACATTCTTGCTGCAATTAACCTTGAAATTCGAACACTGATTCGCAGGGATTTTAACCAACAGAAGGAACATTTGCTGGACCCATCAATCAGATCTGATCCAGTAATCCTTTATCCTGAACGCAACACAAATCAGTGTTAACACCGCCAAATGGAGACAAAAGATTATCAAATTGTCAGCCTCATTAAAATGAAAGCAAGACCTAGTACCTGCAGTAGATGCTTGGTTTACGTGTATATTTACCAGTGTGTCTCTTAGTACTTTTGCGTTGCAGCTTCCAAATCCATCTGTATATTCCGCCCACAAATATACAGTTAATTCACTTTACAGTATACTCTGTGAAGCGCTTTGAGATGTCTAGAAGACGTGAAAAGTACTACATCAAATGCAAGGGTTATTGTGATTATTATTTATTAAGTGTTTTGCACACGATCACAAGAGGAGTTCAGATGAAGAAGGCCCTTCTGTCTCAGGCTTCCAGAATTCCCACCATATCCTTCTGTTACAGCAGCGAGCAGCTTCTTAAATAAATCCAATGTCCTGGTCTCAACCATTTTTCCTTGTAATCAGTTGATGATTACTCTCTGGGAATAGTAATGCTCCCGAGTGCATGTCCTCAAATTGCCCTTTGCAACCCTGAACTTGTTTGTGCCGTCCTTGCTCTAAACCTCAGACAGAATTAGAAACAACGCGGTCGAACACCACTGAACAAGCCATGCTGCTCCTGTGGGGTGGACTATCTAATGGCCCAATTGGAGCAGAAATAACAGTCGACCACGTCTGCCGGTGGGCAGGACGCAATCTTGCGTTTGATTCCATTAGTTCTGATAGCCATCAACCTCAATGTGCTGCCAAGGAATACTGCCCTCATTAAATACTGTCCAGTGATATTGGTCTACGTTGAATTATTAATCTGCCTGTCATGCTTAAATGCTTTCTCGGTTAATATACCACAGTTCTAGTATTTTCACATGGGTATTTGATATCTGCGTTTACTTAACTTTTCAACGGTTCAATTAAGTTTTCAGGAAATTCTATTGCAAAACCACATGTGGAATGAATTTCCCATTGGGTTTTATTTCAGATCAATGTGTTGTGCCAAGAAAACTCAGAGACAATGAATCTCTCGTGAATTACCCAGAAGAATTGGTAGCTAAGAGTGATTGCACTCGGTATGGTAGCTACTTTTCTACCTTTCGAAACTGCTTGTAGCCCCACTTGCCAACCCGTTCCCTTTGCTCAGGGCAGCTATGCGCCCATCCACCACCCCACTCCCACCACCATCCATACGCACCACGTCTGTGACCGTGCCTTCAGCGATCAAGCCCCCAACCTCTAGAAGTGTCTCTGCCTCAATCTCTCCATCTTGCCCACTTTATCTTCAGTTCCCACCTCTTCAATCTATGGTCAACTCACTATTCTCCTTCTTTCTTGCTCACTCTGTGCATAGGTGTGTGCATGTGCATCAACATTTGCGTGTGTGTGAATGACAGGGGACAGATAGTCAGTAAAAATCCAACCATTTTATAGATTGATTTCTTTGGATTCGCCATGGAGACCTGACAACTCGGAGTGTTAATACATTTTGCCACCTCTTCTGCCGCACAGTTCATCCTATAACCATTACAGCAGTCAGGAGCTTTGTTAAACATAGAAGGATGTGTTTCTGGAGTTATGCGTTGGCTACTGTCAATGGCCTGCAGTAAGTAATAAGCATGCACAGTGGGAACTGCGTAGATGAGAAACATTTTTATTCTGTTTCAGGAAATCCCTCCCACAATCGCTTTGTCTTGCTCCCTCCATTGCCCCCTTCAAGTCTGGTCTTAAGACCCTCCTCTTCGACTGTGCCTTCAGTCGCTGTCCTACCTCTCTGCCCTCCCAACCCTGCCCACTCCAACGACCCCCATGCTCGGATCCCCTGACTGTTCAATTCCTTGGGACGTCCTCCTGACGTGGAAGGCACGCTACAAATGTAATTTTGTTGTTGATGTTGTTGATGATACGTGTAGGCATAACTAAGCTCAGTGCTGAAGATGTGGAATGGGTAGGATTTTGGATGGGAATGGACGGACTTGGAACTTAGTGTCTTCCACTTCACTGTTAATTATTTCAGTGTCCAAAATGGTGCGGCAACAAGGATGTTGACCGCCGCAACACATGGAACACTTGTTACAATTCCGTTCAGCAGGACTTGGCCTGCTCCAAGCCCCCCGCCCGAACCGCCCCACCATCGGAGGCCGGGCCTTCAGTTTCTCCGCTCCCACCCTGTGGAATTCCATTCCCCAATCCCTCCACCTTGTTTCTTCCCTTTCCTCTTTCAAGGCCGGTTTGAAGACTTTCCTCTTCGACCATGCCTTTTGTTCCCCCCGAATTTTTCGACCTCCCCTACATGTTTCACCCCTTCCCGAACACTCCCCTCCCAGCTCGGTTCACACGCCTCCTGTGCAGCGCCTTGGGACGTCCTCCCGACGTGAAAGGCGCTTTATACGTTTAAGTTGTTGTTGTTGTTGTTGTTACGTGTGTTATTACAAAAGTAATGGTAAAAATCTCAACCTCTGGCCATTCTTGCCACTCACTGGAACTTTGGTTGGCTTCATCTTTTGATAAATTAAACTCTGCTTTGCACTTTACACAATGTATAAAACTAAAGAATGAAACTGTTACAAAAAAGAAAGCTGTTTAGAAAATATGCATTAAAAAAAATGCAAAATATATTTAACTTAATGTCTCAATAAATCCGAACTTTAAAAGCTGCAAAGAAATGCCTCAGATTGCATCTCAATCATCTGAAACTCTGAACCTCCAGCTGGTTGAGGTTTTAGGTTGTAGTTGGTTGAGATGTTAGATTGTAGCAAATTGAAATGGACATCTTTTCGCCTTCCACTAACTCTACAGGTGTAGCCCAACGCACACTTAAGAGAACCCAAGCCTTGGATCTTGCCAACCTGTAATTATTCTCCCCAATAATATACTTTAACTGAGCCTTGGCAGGACACCCACGACGCAGTGCATTATTCACTCTGGCTATCCTCATTATGTCTTTGAGACTATGCCAAGTTAGTGTCAATTAGAGTAAAATAATATAGTCAGTTCTGTGCCATGGATTCATGCCCATTTGGATCGAGATTGAGACTGCAAGCACTCTCTCTGGCAGAGACTGTCACTACATTTTTTGGAGGCTGGTTTCAGGAGTGTTAGAGGTGAAAGGAATTGTGCTTCACCAACTGTGTCAGAAGACCTACGTTTGATGAATAAGATAGTAACATCAACAACTTGCATTTTGTATAGCGCCCTTCAAGCAGGGTAGCATTCTGAAGGGCTTGATAGTGGCGGAGTCTGACCCCGAGCCAGGGGGAGAGGGGAGGTGACCGTAAGCTCGATCGAAAAGGAAAGTCTTTAGGCGGGACTTGTCATAGAATCATAGAATGTTACGGCACAGAAGGAGGCCATTCGGCCCATCGAGTCTGTGCCGGCTCTTTGACCGAGCAAGTCACTTTCGTTAACCCCAATCACCAGCTTTCTCCCCATAACCCTGCAAACCCGTCTTCCCCAGATACCTATCTAGTTCTCTCTTAAAAGCTGCTATCGAATCGGACCTCACTACCCTTTCAGGCAGATCATTCCAAACTCGAACAACTCGCTGAGTAAAAAAATTTATTCTAACCTCTCCTCTGCTTCTTTTGGTAGATATCTTAAGACTGTGACCACGGGTCACAGAAACACCTACCAACGGAAACAGCTTTTCCCTATCTAGCTGTCGAAACCTTTCATAATCTTGAAGACCTCTATCAGGTCCCCGCGTAACCTTCTCTGCTCTAATGGGAAAAGTCCTAACTTCTCCAGTCTGTCCTCATAGCTAAGGTTCCCCATTCCTGGTATCATTCTCGTGAACCTCCTCTGCACCCTTTCCAGTGCCTTAATGTCCTTCCTGAAATAAGGTGCACAGAACTGGACGCAGTACTCCAGTTGAGGTCTAACCAGTGTTTTGTATGTACCATTTTTTATGGTTGCTTAAGAATTATCTTAAGCAACCATAAAAAATGCAAGCTCTTTATAAGTCTTCCTATATTGTATTGAAATTTATGGATTTGGACTGAGAAAATTAACCCACTCCCCTACTTCTGATTGATAATGTATGTTTTATCTTTCGCTTTGCACCAATTCAATGTCTGAGAGAGTGACTGGAAGTCTACTCCAGTCAGTGCCTAAGCCAGAAACAAACAGAAACTGCAGTGATCATTTGTGACATTTGGTGATGACAGATGGTGAGTTATGGGCTTCACATCCTTGGAGTTAAGGAAGCATCTGTGAAATTGTAAAATTTAGCCATTTATACCTAGATGTAACTTCTATACTTTTAACCCACTAACAAAATATGAAATTAGCCATTTTATGCCTAGATGTAATTTCTGTGCTTTTGGCCCACTAACAAAATGAAAAAGACAGGTCCTGGGAAATGCAGATTGGCACAAAGCCAGTCGCTTCCTTATCTAAGCATTTTACAGGACAGGGAACGGTAACTCCTGCAAACCTTGAAGAAACTGTGACATTGTCTAAACTAGACACCATGTGGAGATAAGCTTGTTTTTGCCTGAATCGTTCCAAACTGGGACTCCTTTATATTATATTTTTCTAACCCATAGCCGACAAATGCTTGATATGTGAAGAACTAATCAATAGATAACATTTCACCTTGTTAGAGAGACATGGAGTGATTGAATTGTTGGAGCCAAGTGATTGATAATATTTTACAACTGCCTTTGTGTGTACTACAAACCCCTGCTTTTTATGTATAAAAAGGCTGCATTTACTGATCACGGCAGCTCATTCTCGTGAGTGTCCAATGGTCTACTTGGAGACTGTTGACCTCTGGGAATTAGCTCTTGTTGGCAAATAAACTTTACATTTCCTTATCCACGGTGTATGGTCTGTTTATAAGACAACGGTTCTGGGAATGAGTAAAAAATTACAACTTCACATTTGGCGCTGCGAGCAGGGTCTCAAGACGTTACAGCAAGGAACGAGGAGTCGAATAAGAGTACGAACAGTTGTTGGGAGCAGCATCCGAGAAACAGGCCAACAAGGTGAGATATTATCTGTAAAACCTTGGTTTCTCATATGTTGTTTTTAACAAATGTGACCCATGACTATCGAACCTAAGTAACTGTTGACGAGACCCAATAGAAGAACCGTTAAGATACATCCGTTGGAGATGAAAATATAATAGAAGACTTTTTTTAAAAAAAAATCTAAATTTGTGTTTTTTTTTAAATTGTGTAGGTATAATGGAACCCATTGTGGGGTTGGAGCTCATTATACAAGGTGTAATTGGAACTCACCGAGGTTTGGGGCGAGTTCATTGGAGCCGCCGGTTGGGGTTCATACATAACGTGGAGTACGTACAAGCTCACTGTAACACAAACTAACCTGCTGGTAGTTTTGAACGGATGTAGCACAGAAACACAGGGAAATTTGGTAATCGCTAGACAAACTAACCCCTTACGCATGGAGCTCATCGCCAAACTGCCCACTATGTTTTCGTAGGGGTGTTGTAGGTTTGAACCGTTAGTAGCTCATGTTGGTAGTAATGGTGCTTGTAGTTTTGAAGGATTTAATTTGTTTGAATAATGAATGACGTTCTTCTAGCATAAGCAATTTTTTTTTTTGACTTGTTATTTGTCGTATCGGGTGTTATTGTTGTTACTTGTTGTATCGGGCGTTATAAGTTGTGTTTTAGTGTGATCAGTGAAGAAAGGCAACCCAATAATTATTGATTCTAGACTCTAAACATACACCGGTGTGTAACATAAAATGGGTACAATATTTGACAAAGCGAATGGCCCAAAGGATCCGGTCAAAATTATGTGTACATTATTTCCTAAATATGAGACGAAATTTAGACTCCTATCTGGGCAAGCTAACAGACAATTGGAAGGTTGGCCTCAAGGTGGCACCTGGGATTTGGACAAATTAATAAAGATACAGAATGCAATATGGAAAAAACGAGGTTGTGGAAGAGGAGTAAAAATTAAATTAGCAATAAAAAAATGGATAGAAGAAGCTGAGAAAAGGAAAAATAAGTCCGTAATAGCCAGCTGGCAGGACAACGCGCGTAGAAGGGGAATTGATACAGTAGATAGTGAAGGGAATTCTAGGCAGGTAGAAGAATTAATGGGGGAGTGTAGACTCAGAGATGAGGAAGAAAAGAAAGAGGCGAATAAGAAAAAAGCGGAGAAGGCTAAAGATGGCATCAAAAAAATGCAACCTAAAATTATTGATGATGACAATTCAGAAACAAGAAATGATGATATCATCTGTTGGTTGGTTGATAAATCACCACCGATCGTACAAATTATAGAGACGTCTATTCCAGCTGCATAACCTTGATGGTTTATGACTAAACCATCAAGGTTTAGTATTGAAAAACATTCAGAAAAAGAAAATTCATTCCTTCAGTATTTAAGCTTCGTGAAACAATTGGCTATCAATAATTCGAAAAGCGTAGTGTGCATGCCACAACCTCGTTCTGTAGGTTCTGGTATAGCAATGATGGCTGTCGCCACTACCGACTGTGATCTATGTCACCTAACAGCCAACATGAAAAATAATTGTAGTATAAATATAAAAACAAGTCACAATACGCTCGTCACTTGCTCTCAAAGAAAGACAATTCAAAACCCTCCTAAAGAATGTATTACTTGCGATGATATGCCACCAAGCATGGAGGTTAAGACTGTACCAATTTTTGAATGGTGCCTGGAAAGTTTGGGCAGAAACAGTTTTACTCCAACTAACGTGTTAAAAACTGGAAAGAAAATGGGACAATTGCCTACTTCAAAGTGTAACTGGATAGTACAGGGAGACTCGATAATGCCTAATGTAAGCCCCTTAGTGTCCTACAACAACGGACCAGTCAAACAGGTGGAAAAATGTCTTAAAAGTGTTACACCCAAACTAGCTAAGGTGATATTAACATCACACTCCTGTTCTATTCCAACTCCAGACGAACTCCATTGGATTTGTGGAGAAACAGCCTACAAATGGTTACCTAATGGGTGGCTTGGAAGATGTGGTTTAGCTTATGTGATTCCATCTTTCAGGTTCACTAACGATACTTCAAAAGAAGATGCACGGATAACACAGATGAAAAGATTAAATGAAAAAGGACTACGACGAGATAAGCGGAGTAACCGATGGTATGATAACCACTGGTACACAGGACTCTTTTCTGCTTTCGTTCCTATATATGGGATTGAGGTGTCACTCACAGACATAAGAGCACTCGCAGGCAACTTTCAAGATATGTCAAGGGCTACAGCATTGAGTATTGGTCTTTTAAATGAAGAACAACAAGCCATCAGAAGAATGACAATGCAAAATAGGATGGCGTTAGATATGATTTTGGCAACACAGGGAGGAGCATGTGCAATAATTGGTTCAGAATGCTGCACATGGATAAATGATTATTCATCAAATATTACAGAAGAAATTGACAAAATTAAGAGAGCAGGTGATGAGGCAGGGGACATTGATAAAAATAAAGGAGGTTGTGGATGGTCACCATTTTGCTGGATTGGCACTTTGGGTAAAGGATGGGGAGCTACAATACTGGAATGGATATTGTGAATTTTGGCATTTCTGTTGATAATTAAAGTAGTTTATGGTTGTGTAACAACATGTAGTAAAGATGCAATAAAAAGAGAGTTAGTAGAACGAAAAGTAAGAAAGGACAGGAAATATTGGGAAGAGGAAAATGAAATGCAGAGGATAAATGAAATGTGTTAAAAATGAATAATTGGTGTTATCATATGGGATATGATAAAAGGAGGGCATGTGAAATTGTAAAATTTAGCCATTTATACCTAGATGTAACTTCTATACTTTTAACCCACTAACAAAATATGAAATTAGCCATTTTATGCCTAGATGTAATTTCTGTGCTTTTGGCCCACTAACAAAATGAAAAAGACAGGTCCTGGGAAATGCAGATTGGCACAAAGCCAGTCGCTTCCTTATCTAAGCATTTTACAGGACAGGGAACAGTAACTCCTGCAAACCTTGAAGAAACTGTGGCATTGTCTAAACTAGACACCATCTGGAGATAAGCTTGTTTTTGCCTGAATCGTTCCAAACTGGGACTCCTTTATATTATATTTTTCTAACCCATAGCCGACAAATGCTTGATATGTGAAGAACTAATCAATAGATAACATTTCACCTTGTTAGAGAGACATGGAGTAATTGAATTGTTGGAGCCAAGTGATTGATAATATTTTGCAACTGCCTTTGTGTGTACTACAAACCCCTGCTTTTTATGTATAAAAAGGCTGCATTTACTGATCACTGCAGCTCATTCTCGTGAGTGTCCAATGGTCTACTTGGAGACTGTTGACCTCTGGGAATTAGCTCTTGTTGGCAAATAAACTTTACATTTCCTTATCCACGGTGTATGGTCTGTTTGTAAGACAACGGTTCTGGGAACGAGTAAAAAATTACAACTTCACACATTCACCAATGAAGCAGGACATCTGCACATTTCAGGAGATTCATCACATTGGGAGATTAAGCTGGCAAAACACCGTCTAGGCCACTTGCACTAGTTAATCTTAACGTTTGTCTTTTGGTTTGGGACCAGGTTTGCATTTACCTTTTAAATCTAGGAACCTTATGGGAACAGAGGCCAGATAAAGACTTGTGTTCCATTTGGTCAGTCTCATTTGGTCAGTCTGTTTAAGTAAAATATACACATTAATCCACGCCACGCTCTCTCTCTCTCATACACCTCAATTTATTTGCCAAGTACAGTAAGCTATCTAACTCTGCGCAGTAATCAGTTGCATCTGCTTAAGGTGGCTATTATGAAGAGTGCTGCCTAGGAGAGGCATTGATGGGGGCGATGTGCGGGGTGTGTGGGAGAGATTAAATAAATCAGGTTTTTGCTGACTGCCTCAATGCTTATCTATGAATTGCCCAAGTCCCTACTGCAGGCATGTAACTGTGAAGTTGGGGTTTCATTTGGAGGAATTAATGGGATTCCTGATTGATGTATTCAGACCTGCAGGTGGACTGCCTGGGAATGAAGTGCCCGCTGAGGGCTTGATGTGATGTGTGTTTCAGTTGCTACAGCTGGCCTATTTCGCCCACAAATATACAGTCAGTTTTTCTGCTGTCCTCCCCTTACCCTCTTTCCCCTCTTTCTCCCCTAACCCCACTTTCACGACTGCTTGTGGGACACTGCTGTGCGCAATTTGGTTGCCACGTTTTGCCCACAAATATACAGTGAATTTTCCTACTCTCCTTCCACCTACCCCAACCCCTGCCCTTGCCCCCCGCCTCTCATCCCTACCTGTCTCTTCAGCCTCTTGGGACGTCCTCCTGATGTGAAAAGCGCTATATAAATGTAATATTGATTGATTGATTGATTAGGTTTGCATTTAACTTTTCAATCTAGGAACCTTATGGGAGGACCGAAAAAGACTTGTGTTCCATTTGGTCTGTCGCATTTGGTCAGTCTGTTTAAGCAAAATAAACACATCAGTTCACACTATTCTCTTTCTCCCTCATACACCTGATCTCAAGTATGTGTCAAGTCTTGCTGGAGCTTGTATTTTGATTTAGCACCTTTTCAATTTCAATATGCTTTCACTCATCCACAAATCCCTCGATGCCCTCGTACCTCCCTGCCTTTTTGATCTGC
Organism: Hydrolagus colliei; assembly: GCA_035084275.1. Lineage (NCBI taxonomy): Eukaryota > Metazoa > Chordata > Chondrichthyes > Chimaeriformes > Chimaeridae > Hydrolagus > Hydrolagus colliei. Next base: position 11,342,404 of record CM068756.1, read on the forward strand.
TCTTTTCCCCCAGTCTGCTATCCACTGCCTCCATTCGGCTGGCTCTGGGTTCCCGCTTGTCCCTTGTGCCCTCCGCACCACTGTGCTTTCAGCCACTTACGCCCCCAAAGCTTTGGAAGGTCCTAGCTGAAGACTTTCCTCTCCGACCGTGCTCGCGGTCACCTCCCACCTCGCCCCTGCCTCAACATCAGGCTCTGACACTGTCGAGCGCTCCGAGACTCTGCCCCCTTAAGAAGAGTGCTGTATAAATGAAAGCTATCGCATCATAAAGACGTCTCAAAGTAAAAAAAGCAGCAGCTCGGACTTTATCCTGGCTGCTCTCTGGCGTTCCCCTGCCCTGTAGCCTCCACAATCACATCCAGTACTTGGCCACGTTACTCCAACGTGGCAGCCAAGGCCACTGAGGAATCTAACCGCCAATGGTTTTCTCTGACTCTGGAGACACTGAGAGGCCAGGTTGCTTTGGTTGTGCTTATTGTCAGTGTCAGCCAGCTCAGGCAACAATCAGTTACTACATCTGACAGGAGTTGGCTGTGAAACGCCACAAGGCATCTCAGGCGCTATATTTAATACGGGGATTATGATTTATTTATTATAATCCATACCAGAATCAGATCAGCAGCTAGCTAGAGAGCTCTTTTATCTATACGTGGTGAATGTATTAAGGAAAATTCCAGCCATGTCTCCTTGGAGCCAGTCTAACGCTACCCCCTACCCCAGCTCAGCTTTCCAATTATCACAATAAATGCAGTTTAAATCAACATAATTGAGGCCGGCAGCGAGGGAGGGAGAGAGAGAGAGAGAGAGAGCGCAAGAGAAAGAAAAGAGTTAAGCCGACAACGATGAAATCGAACGGGGAGGAGACGAAAGAAAAGGGAAAGCAATAAACCGGGGAACAAAGAAGGCCGGCGGTAAAGGCAGAGGAGGCAGCACGAGAGAAAATAGGTTTGAAATGAAGGCATCAAACTGCAGAGCAAGCAAAACATGACACAGAGACAGAATGCAAACTGAGAGTGAGCGAGTGAGTGCGTGAGCGAGTGAGTTGTTTTCACTGAGCATGTGTCGGTCTGCGAATGAACAACTACATCTTTCTCTGTGTAAGACTATGTGTGTATCTGTGTGTATGTGTATCAGTGGGTGCGTGTGTCTGTGTGTGAGGGACTGTTTGTCGGTGCCACATCTCCAGTTAATAGTAATAGACTCTAGTCTGAATTACGAGATGAGTGGGGGGGGGGGGGGAGGAGGGAAGAGTTAGCTCACTCCCTCAACCCCGTCGACTTTCCAATCTTCAGGTCGCACCTGAAGATCTCTCTCTTTGACCGCGTTTACGGTGGCCTTCTCCCTGGCCCCCCCCCCCCCCCCCCCCCAGCTCAGCCCCGGGCTTCCCACCCCCATTGTGAAGCGCTCTGAGACGCCGCTTGGCGTGGAGGGCACTATATAAATGCAAGCTGTTGTTGTTGTTGCCATTGGTGGTGTGCTGAGAAAGCGGACAGATGCTGTTCAAATTCCTCAACGAGATTGCTGACTGACTGCGAGTGATTCCGTTTGATCAGCCAGGTGTCCGACACCCCATCGGCGTGTTGAGGAGCATCCAAACTAGTCCGTGCATCTCGGTGAGTGATTGTGGCTCACACAACCGAGCGAGGGCGGCTTTCTCAGTGAGTGACAGCTGCCACACTCTCAACACTTCATCGCTGAGTACGGTTGCAACAACAGCATCCCCCCACCCACCCACCCACCCACCCACCTACGCCCACCCACGCCCACACACACACAGAGGATGTTTCAAAAGGTCGGAACTGTTTGTGGGACGCAACGGTGCCCAACTGGCTGCCCCCGTTTCGCCCACAAAATACAGTTTTTCTTCCGCGGGCCGACAATTTCTTCGCAATATTTTCCACGAAGCGCTTTGTGAACGGGCGCGATCGGGCGCTGCATCAACTGCAACGATTGTCATCATTGTTATTATTCATATTAATAAAGAAACAGCTGAATATCACAGCCAGAAGCGACGAGCGTCTCCTTCTCTTTAAGGAGCTCCTGGGGCTCAGTGGTTAGAGCGCTTGTCTTGCAAGCTAGGGTGGGGTGGGGGGGGGGGGGGGGGAGACCTGTGATCGAATCCAGGCAGGTCAGGGCGAACCCTTGGGCAAGTTTCCTTACTCCACACGCCTGATAATAATCCGTCCAAAAAGAACCCCACAATAATCAAATTGGTCATTTCAATCCACGACTGTGTGTGGGACACTGCTGTGCGCAATTGGCTGCCGCGTTTCGCCCACAAACATATACAGTCAAGTCACTTTACAGTACATTCGGTGAAGCGCTTTGGGACGTCGAGAAGATGTGAAAAGCGCCGTATCAAATGCAAGGATTATTATTATTATTCTTACGAAGGAACAGCAACATGGAAATTCAACATGAAAACACACACGTCTTGGCTTCTTGCTGCCACAACTCCTAAGATTGTGTGTATGTGTGTGTGTGTGTGGGGGGGGGGAGAAAGTGATGGGGTCAGTGTTCTCTGCCACTGGCCATCAAGAGAGAAGTATTATATAATAATAAAGCAGCATGTGCCAATATCATCTGTGTTTGTGTGAGGAGAGGAGGCGGGGGTTGGGGGGGGGGAGAGGAGGGTTTCATGAACAAAGCATCTGTTACCCAGCAAAGCCTTTGGCATCGATTGCACTTGAATTTGTCAATGGTTCAGATTTCACAAGATTTCAAGTGTTTCTCCTCCCATTAACCTCCCCCACCACCACCACCACCACCCATCCCCCTCACCCACTCTCTCTCTCTCTCTCTCTTTCTCCCCCAGCCCCTGTGTGCCAGGGGGCAGCAGTCTGCAAACCACTTTTGTCTCAAGCCTTCAGTTGGTTCACTGTTGGCTCTCTTATCCCAATGACATGTTCTCCCAAACTCCAGCCGTCGCCTCACAAATACTCTCCAAACTCTGTGGGAGAGGGAGTTAGTGCCTGGGGGGAGTGCCTGCTCCCCCCAGCCCTGCGGGGAGCAGGGCTGGGGGGGGGGGAGCTGGGGGGGGGGGGGGAGCTGGGGGGGGGGGGGAGCAGGGGGTGGGGGAGCTGGGGGGGGGGGGAGCTGGGGGGGGGGGGGAGCAGGGCTGGGGGCGGGGGGAGCAGGGCTGGGGGGGGGGGGAGCAGGGCTGGGGGGGGGGGGGGTTGCTGGGCTGGGGGGGGGGGGGGAGCTGGGA